>JAJFDK010000008.1:0-478078 GCA_028637775.1 Xylariaceae sp. X167
AAGCCGTCCCCCACCACGGAACGTGAGAACGCAGGGTATAAGAAGGATTCCTACTCATATAATTTTAGTTTTCTTTCTCTCTTCCTTCCCTAGTTTAGAGTCTTCGTTCATAGCATCAATACAAGGTGTCAGACCTTCTACCTGATCGTAACAGTTATCTGCTGACTACGCCTGGAGTGAATCCAAGATTGTGAATGAGTACAAGATGTGTAAAAAGAGATGGAGGCAGTGGTTGACACTGTCAGAACGCTCAGGTAGATCAGAATGAATGAAAGATTAGTAGGTGTCAGCGCTAACAGTAATACATACAGGTAACGGGCCCAATGAAGATGGTGTAATGCAGGCATCAGACACGTCCTGGCTGTGGTTTCTTGACAAGATTCCAGATGGGACTTGGATGAAGATAGAACCTGTCGGGGACGTTAGTATATATGAGGAGGTGTTTGAAAAAGAGACGTCAATTGGTCGTTTCATAGCAGAGGCCGGCGATGCAGATACCTTGTCGGCGACACATGTGTCGGCGACGCAGGCTACGCGAAAACGACGATACGATCCCGACCTCAATCCTATATGTTCCAATATTTCAGATGATGAGCTGGTCGCCTCGTTGCCGAGTACTCCTCGCTCACAAAGAAAGCGAAAACAACGAAGGATATGAGAGAAGAAATCGCAGCGATGGATAGGCTCATGTTGTCAATGTCGAGGCATGCAGGTTCAGAGGACATCGACGTGGCAATCAACATGATTGAGGATAATTTAACTGAGCTGTTAACAACTCAGGAGAAGATACAAGCATTCAAGGTGCTGGCAAGCAATCCCATGGTTGCTGTAACACTCCCGTGCATCGGCGGTGATGAGGATAGGGTTGCGTTTCTCCGCAGCCTTTTCAATTGATGTTTTCTCTATCTGCTAAGTAGTCCTGGTACTCCCTCCAGGAGCGTGTTGCAATTCTGTGCTGTATTTTAATCTGTCTATTACATGTAATAAATCTCTCACATCGGCGTCGCACCGATTCCATCTGTGTTTTCTGTGCCTCCATGAGGCCGTTTCCAATGTCAACGTCAGCAATGCCGTTGTAATGAATGAAGTTGTACAAACCACACACTGCGTTAATAATGCGAATTTGTGTTTGTATGTCGTACTCTGGTGCCAATGCTCGTACAATCCCCCATTTTCTGTTCAATATACCAAATGCTCGTTCAACCACCACACGCAATCTGGAATGACGCAGATTGGATAGTTCCTTTGCTGTTTGTGGCTGGGTATCACCTGCTGCTCACTCTTGTAAGTGATATCTTACATCCCAGTAGGGCACCAGTATCCCATTTTCCTTCTCCCCAAATCCAGCATCAGTTAAGTAGTATCTGTTTGCAGGTATAGTGAAACCTCCTGACAAAGCAAAATCTTTCAGTCTGGAGTCATGCATTCTTCCCTCAGCACCTGCCAGCACATAACTAAAGCTTCCATCAAATCTTATCGCAGCGAACACATTTTGTGATATGAACCCTTTACAATTTCTCCATATCTTATGGTGTTTTGTAGGAATGTGTGCATTCAGATGAATGTCATCAATTGCTCCTATGCAGTCATTAAAGGTGTGCAATGTTTGATGCAATTCCACTTCTGGAGACAAATATGTGTTGCTAGGCAACCGCATAAATTTCTGAAACAATTCTACAGCTTTGAGTAGAATTGTGTGAAATGCTACCGAGACTGTACTGTACGCGCAATGAAATTGCTCAGCAGTTACACGTTGAGACGCGTTATGAGCCAGTATATACAGAAACATGAGGGTTTTCTGTTCGACAGTTTGGTAGCGTGTATCCTCGAGACCAGCGCGTCTCAACCACTGCACAAGTAACGTGAACGTTGTTTTCTTCATTCTCGTCAATTCGAAGAAGTCGCGATCCGATTTATTCAACATTCGGCGCGCAATCCATCGAGCATATGTGTAGCCTCTCGGCCTAAAAAATTCCGCTGTTGTGCTGGTAGAAATCAGTGATCGTTGGTGCGAGCTCGTTTCATTAATCGGACAGCCGTAAATGCCGCCATACAAAACGCCACTCGTCGGCGTCGTTCGTCGTCTTCTGGAGACATGTTGTATCTCGTTAACACCAAGTTGATGTGAGTTGTTCTGCGCCTTCCTGAACCTCGTAACCCATTGGCAGTAACGGACACTCTGAAATGATTTTTTACACTATGCCATCGCTATCTCCTTGGGTGTGCGAAGGCGACAAACGGGTAGCCGACGGGGGTTTGTACGAATCAAAATTCGCCGATCATTCAGTACTTATGAGCTCTATATAGTTGAGTGGTGATAGAAGTACCAGCAGCTGTACTGGTTACATAGCGCTACATCGCACAGGTCACAACCATACCTGGGGTACACCCGATTCGACTTTCTAACTGACGGGGAGGCGACTACCTCACTGTCGCCCGCAATTGCACTCCGACTTCTCTTCTGTGTTGCTTGGGACCAGATTTGTCCAGCCCGGACACCCTGACAGGCTAAACACGCTGAACTTTTACCTCGCCGAACGTGTTTATGTTGTTCGAATGGTACAGTAGTGTCGTCAGCACGAAATCTCTTTCGTAAATTGCTTAAACGAGCGTACTGTTTAATCAGACCATCAAACAGACATTGGCGCCACCGAACTTGTGAATTGTAGGCCGGCCACGCAGCACCTCTTGACTGAAGCAGATAACTGTTGATTAAACATGTGTCTAGCAGAAACGTCCATTCAATTGCCTGCCAGGGCCCCCTACAGATTCTGTGGTCGTACCCATCGGCCGCTCGTAGCTGATCTCCAATATCAACGCTGTTCATATGGTTGTTGTAACCTGTTGCTACAGCAGGTGTCGGCACCACTTTGGTAGATTCCGTACCAAAAAAACGTTGCATTGGCCGAGCTCGTGAGTGCGTACTTGATGGTTTTTTTCGCTCTTGCTCAGTGAATTCAGTACCATTGTAGTAATTCGTTAAAAACAACACAAGTGCGTTGTCTTTCCACGCAATCTGATTCACCTATTCATCATTATTAAAAGCTCGTACGTTAAACAACACCCCAATGCACCTACCAAATTATCTGACGTCGGTACGGTTTGAAGCTCGTTGTACGCCCAACTAAGCTTACCACCATTATCCACCAACTTAGCCTCAACAAACGAAGGCCACAAACCACCGCAGTTCACTCGTGCCGTACCTGTACCCGCACATCTGATCTGTTCTAGGGCTCGTATGAGGCTGATTGACGAAAACAAGTTATCGAAGTATACATGATACTCGGCCGTTGGTTACCTCTTGACCAGCTCGTACACGACGTGCTGCGTTGCGCTTAAGTGGTTCATATCCTCGTCAACGTTCTTGTTTTTCTTATGTCGATGGAGACTCCGAAGCCCGACCGGACTGTCGTCAACGGGGTTATGCCATAACCACCTCAGAAATATCCCCTTCTGTGCCGCTACCCATATCTTAATACCCGTAGGAATAGGTTTCGAAGGTATCGTGACGATCAGTTGTGACCTGCCCGTAAACCGTATCATACATTCATCTACTGAAATCTTAACACCTGGAGTGTACAGCTCGGTAGTTGCATTTTGAATATGGTCCGACCACTCTTGAACGGGTGAATAGGTTCCATGTACAGTGTCGGTATCAAGGAAGGGGTCAAACAGCTGAATATGGCGAAATATGAGCTGGTATCTGTCAAATGTCATGTATTTCACCACGGGATGCGCCGGCACCTCCTGGGCAGCAGTTGGAGTTCTCCAGTAGTCCTTAATAGAGGCCTCCGGGTGTATGCCTATGTAAACAAGAATCCCGAGCCAAACATAGACTTCTGGAACTGTAGTAGGCTTCCAACAGCGCAAACGGGCGTCGTTTTGATGATTGAGCAAGGTTAGAAGGTGGGATACCTAATTATTCGTCCACAATACCCATTTTTCAATCAGAAATTCAGGTACGAAGTGTTGAAAAAGCTCGACAAGTGTGCGGGGAAGAGTGTCGCTCATTTTAGGCGCTCGGTCTTGCAGTTGTGAAGGTTGGAAATTGTAGCCTCGTTCGATGGGTTTTTTCACTTTAGTAGACTTTTTAAGGGGTGCGGAGTTGAGTTCTCCTTCAACGTCTTCCGTTGCTTCCATTTGCGACGTAGTAAGCTAAGATTACACACTAAGAATTCGCACGCCGCTGCTACAGTTACAGGTATGGGAGACATTTTTGAGTGGTTTCTGCTGTTTTATCACTGTAGCCTGAACTTCACTCCTTTTTCGAATCACCGGCGCGCACGTACCTTCATTATTGAAGCACATTATGTACTTTGTTGATTCTATATATCTACGTTAAGTATCGTGATGTGTCGGGACAGTTACATGGGTAGCGTGGGGCAAGTACGGAATTGTCGCCTTCGCACACCCAAGGAGATACTACGTTAGGTAAAATCAGCCGCTAAAATACACTATTACTAGCTTGGTACACAGCTTCGTTTTCATAATTGAAGTTGTATTCGTTTTTGGTATAGTTCGTCCCTAATCCCTCGAAACCCCGTGGCGTCACTCTATCTGTGCATGGCAGAGAAGAATTCTCGTAAAAAAAGCGTGGCACTAACCTGTTGCTGATCAGGGCCTAAGTCTGTGTCGCTATCAGACCGGGCGAATAGGCGCCCAATACAGCCACGGGTCCCCGTGGATTTAATTGCCACGGGGACCCGTGGGAATCACATAAGCAATGCAGTTTACAGATCCACGCAACTGCCGGCCAGCTGAAATACTTTACTTGTAATCCGTAATCCGTATTTTCCGTAGCTACCACTCGAGCCAGCCAACTGCTGCTTCCGAATGCTTCAAAAAACACAGCGGAATACTGAGAAAAATCGCGATGTTTCATAATCCACCATACAACAAATTCATTATCCACATAGAGACGCACACAGCTTGTGATATCGGGCTGTCATTCAGACTACACAGCTGCCGCGGCCCGCCCATATAAACAACTATCCTTTGTTGCCGCTAGTGCGGAACGGGGTAAGTGCGAGAATATGTCAGTAAGTACCTTGACAAATGTATCTACCATTCAACTCATACATTCTACTTTTAAACGTAAAAAGAAAACGCTATAATAAATAAAGTAGTCAGTGGTTTGTTTTGTGAGTAAAAGCGAACGGTTTGAAGAAGATTGAGAGGAGCAAAAGTTGTTCAAATGTGTGCGGTGACATGGCTTATGTAATTCCCACGGGGACCCGTGGCTGTATTGGGCGCCCGGGCGAGTACTGTATTTGGCTTACGTCATGTGCCCAATGAACAGGACGATTGACCCCTTTTCCCACGTCAACAGCACACGTGCCTGGCCTTCAATACCATAAAAACTCGCAACTCCTCTCCCTACTCCATGCAACTCGCCCGAGTATAGAATATGTAATCCGTAATTAACCCATCACCAGTCATTCGTCCACATAAAACGTTTCTAGCATTAGTTAGGTAGGTATGCCATAGGTATGTTTAACATGAATTTGTACATAAAGTGGTAGTCCGGTATCGAGGATCCCGTACGTGAACTCGTCCGTCTCGCATTAAGGCACAAACCCGTGTGGATTTACTCCGGTATTCGGGTATCAATTACATCGCGTCAAGCTATATTTACGCGACTCCCTTTGTGGACGGTACGGTACGGGCTGACTTGACTTGACAACCTCACCTTCGCAACCAGAATCGTATGAGATCCTCCCTATCACCGCGCAAAAACCTTCACGAGGCCATCGCCCCCGGCACTGACAACCCACCGACCATCTTGACTCCACGCAACGGCACAGACGCCTTCGCCCCGCATAATGCGGTGGCTCGTAATCTCCTGGGTGCAAGTTCGTTTTTCTAGTGACCAAAAACGGAGACTGGCATCATGACCGGCTGACACAAGCTCTCTACCATCCGGACTAAGTGACAGGCTGGAGATGGCAGCGGGATGGGCGAGCATATTATATGTACATTGACCTGCGTTGAATTGTTAGCTCACTGAGGAAGGGAGAAGAAATAATGAGTATAAGACCAACCGCTATTGGCATCGAAGAACCTGATGAAACGGTCTTCATGCCCAGAGATGATGACGCCTTCGACGCCGCTGCCAGACGAGCCACTGCTGCCGGTGGGGCCACCGGCCTCTTCGTCGCGAAGACCCGTGGTGGTACCTTGTTCGAGATTGGCTGTGGTGGCGACGACGGCATTGACACTGGTAGCCATAGTGCTGTCGTAGGTTTCGAGGCTCGCCATAGAACCCATCTCCTCGCCCGTCCTCGTATCAAATATTATAATGGTCGCGTCTGAGTAACTGACGACGAAGGCTTCTCCCGTTGTGGAGAGTGGCGTTATGCACGTGGGCGAGGCCTTGGAGCCGTCAGATCGACGAATATCATGAACGAGTGTGTAATGGAAAGGGGAATTCGAAGCCGTATTGGGCTGAGGGGAACTTGGAAACTGTGATCCAGAGCTCATCGAGTTACCTCTCACACGTCCGCCGCCGGCCGCGCGTCTTCCTGTAGGTCCTGCAGGTGGGCATGACAACTGAGGCGGCGCGCTCACGGCCCAGACCTTGATGACTCCGTCAGCTCCGCCAGATGCCAGTAGGATGCGATCCGGGGTGCCGTAAGGATTCGACTGCCCAAACAAGGATCCCAGGGTCCCCGGGAGCACACAGATGGCCCAGACGGCATCAGAATGACCGTCCATAGTGGCCTTGGGGTCGACTCGGCCCCGTTCCCACACTCTGATCGTCGCATCCCGTCCTCCCGAGAATATCCAGCCGTCACCTTGCGCGCGACCGCCGGTGGAAAAGTTAGGGGCGGGAGACCAAGACGTGAGACAGAGTACGGAACCCGTGTGTCCACGGTGCGTAAAATCGGCGGGCACATCGAGATCGGAAGACTGAGCACCCATATGATTGGGGTTCTCGCGAGGGAGGTGGAATCGCTTGATCAGACCATCATCACTAGCCGTGCAAATCTCGGGCTCGCCCGGGCTCCCACCGCCAGAGAAGATGACGGTGCGAACAGCGTTGAGATGGCCACGCAGTCCATATCGAAGCTTGAAGTTTGAACCGTCTGTCTTTTGATTCATAGCATTCAGAGAGAGCTCCTGCTCGGTACTTCGTCTGCGAGACAAGGAGCTTTTTCGGCGATGCGAGGTCGACCCGCGATTAGGAGACTTGGGGAGATTCTCGGCAGCCGGGAAGACGTCGGTATCGGGCCGCTGTGGAAATGGCTGGACAGGCTGTGACGATGGAGATTCCGGGAAAGATGCGTCGTTAAAGTTCCACCCCTCTGTCTCATTCACTCTCTTGTCCACATTGGGCTGGTTGTTCTCGGTGCGTGCCGTGTCTCTCGTATGGTTCTGTTTCGACAGGTAATCGTCCGAGCCGCGGGCGTTTGAGGGTGCCATAGGGGCGGACCAGTCGCTCTGATGCGCGTATCCTCCAGCAGAGGCGTCGCCCGAGCGAACCATGGGAGCCGACTGCGCATCATTGGCCTTCAAGGTCATGTTGACGCCACCGGCGGACTGCATGGATGGCGCATGCTGATTCACGTTCGGGGCCACACGGGACGTCGTGTCCTTCACATGGTTCGGGTGCATCCTGAGAGCCTGGACCTGAAAGGCAGGATCGAGGGTCTGGCTCAGGGGAAGGCCGAAATCGCCTTCTCGCAGATCCTCGATAAGGGGCAGCGGGGGCGACTCGCGAGGAGGTAGGGGGTTCGCGGGCGTCATCATCAGATAAGAGAACTCGGCCTGGCACTGATCGAGGAAGTTCTTCAGGTCGTCACGCTCACGATCCTCGTCGCCTTGTATAGCAAGCAGTCCTTCGGGCCGAGGGAGCCCGTTCTTCGACCTGTCATTGGTTGCTACGAGGGTTATGCACAGGTTAGTCTGTGAAGAAATGCGTGAGAGCCGGGTGGGTGGGACGAACGCTTTAGCTTTTCCTGGATAATGGCAGCCCTGTCGATCTTGGGCGGTTGCTTCACGGAGTGATCGGACACGCCTGAAGCTCGGTTGGCGGCGCCGAGCTCGGTGGTCAGATCCTTCACCTTTTTCTCGAGGATGTTGACATATCGCTTCAGGGCCTTCTGGGTGGCATCAGCACGCCGGTTGGACCCCTCGAGAGCGGCAATGCGCCCCTTCATTTCCTGACGTTCGATTTCCCAAGCGTTCCTATCTCGCTCGTGTCGGTGCCATTCGGTCTGCAGGAAACGCATGACACCCTGGAGGGTGTACTCGGTGGCGTGTGGCATGTTGTGGTGATGATGCAAGGAAGAGCCGCCTCCAGACAGATCCTGACCGGAGCCAGGACCCAGACCAGCACCAGCACCGGCACCCGAACTGGAACCGGGACTCGAGCCGAGACTGGAGCCGGGGCCACCAACACCGTTGCCGCCGACACCGACGCCGACACCCATGGAAGAGATTTGTTGCCAGCTCATGGAGGTAGGTGGACCCTTCAAAACGGGAGGGTATCAGCCTGTGTACTGGGCGCTCGCACTCGTTTCACCGTGGAGTGTGTGCAAGCTGGATCGACATGCGCATTGGAAGAGTGTGCAGGCGAGGAGGGAAGGGCGATGCAGGGCTCGCATCTAGGGGCAGGACGGGGTCAGAGAGAAGGGTGGCTCGCGATCGACGCAGGCGAAAGGCGGACAGGACGAAACGCGAGAAGCTGGTCGTAGGTAGTGAGGGGCAATGCCCGAGGATGAGATGCGTTAGGTATCTCCTCGCAGGTGGTGGACAGGAGGCAGCAGAAGAGAAACTGGCCTGCGGCGAGAGGCCACGAGACAAGTGTGAGGCAAGGGAAAAGCGTTCGAACAGAATAACCTATGCGGGTTAGGGTATGGTGATTGCAGAAACAAATGAGCGACGTCTAGCGTCGCGACGCGATGAGAAACGGGGAGAGAGAGAGAGAGAGAGAGATGCAACCTGGAATCCGTAGATTGGCAGGAGGTGCGGATTACAGAGGCCGAACGGGAGGGAAAAAAAAGAGCTGGTGGCAGAGAGCAGGGTGACACGAGTGGTGAGTCGTCGCGACGGGACTCTGTGGGACTTCTGCTCGTGATGAAGCCGTGTTGTAACTTGCGAGGGCCCGTGGAGAGTGCTGTCTCGCAGTTCTATTCGCTGGATTGCCGTCGAGGGACTCGCGAAGTACGGATTACCTTAGGTAGACTGCTAGCACGGAATGGTTCTACGGAATGGCTGACGGAATGGGTGGATATTCCGTTAGGTAAGGTCGACCTGGCGGGATGATGATATGTGGTCGAATGGCGGTGGTCCAATGCACCGACTCCGTGTGTACCTACCTATTCCGTACTGCGGGTATCTGTGTAATACATTGATGGGGGCCTGAGGCACTTGACAGGGGGCATATCTTTCACGGAAAGACAGCAACGTCTTGCCTATATCATGAAGTCGGGCTATCGCTAACAAGTACCCCAGCGTGTTACA
This sequence comes from Xylariaceae sp. X167, assembly GCA_028637775.1. Classification (NCBI taxonomy): domain Eukaryota; kingdom Fungi; phylum Ascomycota; class Sordariomycetes; order Xylariales; family Xylariaceae; species Xylariaceae sp. X167. The sequence continues at coordinate 9,466 of JAJFDK010000008.1, forward strand.
CAAGTACCAGATCCCTTGAACTCTCGTCAGGTCCAACATGCGGAGATGGCGGGGACTCCAGCACCGCGGAGGGACCTCTTGCCCGCCGGGCAGCTGCTCGATATATTTTGCCCTGTAATTTAGGGCCTGGCCTTACGCAGCAGCTGAGAGGAGCACTGCGTAGGTAATCACTGTTGCTAGCGGGGAGGGTCTCTCGGTCATCACTCGGCAAGTCGCCAAGTCTCATCAGTCGCCAAAATATTTCGTAATGGGCATCAACTCACGATTCAAACTCCATCATTCTCATCTTCTTCATTGACAATCATCGTTCACCCAGGTTGGCTTCAATCAATTCATAACGCCCTACTCTTCTCATAAGTTTATCACAAACTCCTCACCATACAACAAGATGCTACTCAGTATAGCATGCATTGTTTCCTCACTCAGCAACCGTCACGTCGTCGACGAAATAATGCCCATGTATCTACACTGACCCTCAACATCAATCGGCAGCAATATTCTTCAACCCACCTCTCGCGACTGAATGAGTTTCACTGACTATCCCGTAAAGTGTTCCACTTCAGAGAGACCTTACCGGAACCTACAGCTTACAGATATCTGCCCGTACCTTCAACTGGCAACCAGCTCTCTCCCGATACGACACCAGTGACGAGACTACGGATTACCCACAAAGAAGTAATCCGTAATCCGTACGGATTACAGTATTCCCGGCTACGGACTATGCGTACAATACGGAATGCCTGCTACTAATCCGTAGCCTCGGCTCCCCGGATATGGCTAAAGTCATGGCGCAAGGGAGTCTCGCGCCTAGTAGACTCGGTCTGCTTTATGGCGATTCCGGCCGGCTTCTCATCTTATCTCGTTGTGAATTCTTTCCATTATTAGCTGTTGAGTTGACATGTGAATTCTATGTCTCAAGTGCTCCATCTCGTTGATTCATCTCTGCCACTGTCTCTCTTATTTATTCCCTTGATCGCTAACCGTCCATCAATCCACCCATCCATCTCATCTGATTCCCGTCGCCCATTGAAATATGGCAGATGCACCGAAACCCGACGCCGACGGCTCCCAGGTAGCCGATCGACTCAAGAAAGCCGAAGACTTCTTCAAACGGTCTGCCGGGAGAACTGTAAGTGAAGTGCCCCGTCCGCCCTCCGTACCGAACGGAATAACCCGTCGGCCGTTGCTCTGCTAGCCGGTGCCCCCCAATTCGGAGCCAAGCACCCGCTCACAACCCGTGGACGCCCTAGGACTGGTCCGCTTCCATCTTGCAAGGCCTCTCCATTGTCTCTCACTCTACCTCTCCCCCCCATCCCCACATCACCTTCCGCTTCACTGTTCAACCCATCCACGCCAACGCTCTCGGCAATCTGCACGGCGGCTGCGCGTCCACCATTTTCGATGTGTGCACCACGATATCTCTGCAGCTGGTCTCGCGCCCGGGCTTCTGGGAACGCGGCGGTGTGAGTCGCACTCTGGACGTGACGTATCTGCGGCCTGCGCCTATTGGCATGACGGTCGAGATCGAGTGCGAGGTGATGCATGCCGGGAAAAGACTCAGCAGTCTGCGCGGAGTGATGAGGGCAGCGACGGACGACGGGACAAAGGGCCCCGTTCTATCGACCTGCGAACATGGCAAGGTCTCTACCGACGCCCCGAAGATATGAGGGACGGGGCACATTAGCGGATGTGTTTATTGCGTAGGCCGACTATCGTCACTTTGCTTCTCATAGAGTAACAAAGATGAGATTACGGAATAATAGCACAAGAGTCTCGCTTACTTCTTTCTAAAATGTATTCCTGATCGTATCTTGAAATGGTCAAGGACGATTGACACATGCCATTTACCGTAATCCGTATAATCCATTAGAATACAGACTCACGTCGATTCAATCAGTATGAGGTTTTTCTCGCTGCAGCTATTTGTTTATTCCTGACAACCACCGGTGATGCTCTCATATTCGGATTCCCTCACAATCTGAAGCATCGCCTTACTTTGTATTATCCATGCATTTCTCCGATCCTAAAGCCGTATACGTAATCCGTATTTGAATTTCACAATAACTCAGGCGTCAGCTTCTCTCATGTGGAGAAGAACCCATATGTCGGAATCCCCAACCGCCCGGTATAATTGCTTGGTACGATCAAGGCAGGTCAGATAACCCATGCAGAGGCCTAAAAGGGCAAAGGTGTGTCGTGATCTCATCTGATGATGAGGGGGGACAACTTTTTGACATGGGAATTGCATTCGCCTGGTGGCTGCGGTGTTTCGTCTGGTAATCCTACATCATAAAGGCAACGCAATAGGCATGATGCAGCCACATAGTACCTATCATGGACCCGGTGTAACTATGAACGGCGAACAAAATATTTGAGGCGCTGTTCCCAGACGATAGGGCAACGTTATTCTGTAGGTAGGTAGCATTTAAGGCAACGAAAGCGTGAAACGCACCGTATCAGTCTTTAGACTAAGTCGCTGACCTGCAGCAACAGCGCTGTGCAGCAAGACTGAAGATCTGAACCAATGGGCATCCTCGTGCGTCTTGCTGCTGCAGCAAGGATCAGGAATGAACCAATATCCTTCGATCTGTCTGAAGAAATCGAAGCCGATTCGTACGAAGTCGAGGGTGCCACAGCATTGGTTTCTGACCCACTTCACGATCAGTTTCCCTTTTTTTGTTGCAGCTATGCCGTAGGGCAAACGTTCCATCTTGACCACAAGAGCCGTATTGAATGAAGATGCCATATCCTGTATCTATATAATGCCGACCTTCGCCATGTGTTTCTCTTCCACCATGCCTCATTCCCGACATCAACAAGTGAAGCTCACCAAGACCTCCAAACCTCCAAATCACGGCTCCAAGAATTCATTCAATTCATTCCTCGCACGCAACCATGTCCGAGTCAACCGCCTCCATTGTGAACGGGTCAGAACACTCTCTCTCACTTACACGATTCCTTCATACCACTTCCCTACATATATCCAAATTACCTCTCATAAACAATCGCACATCCCTTTCCCATACCCGTCCGTAATCAACATACCCCTAACTCCGAATCAGTGAACATCCCCCACTTACACGATTCCCTTCATTTCACCCCATTCCTCACCACTTCCCAGTCCCTACATAATCCAAATTACCTCATCGCACACATCCCATTCTCCCTTAACACCAGCATACCCTAACTCATCTATCAGTGAACAACCGACCAAAGAACCCCACAAACACACCCAAACCACGAACAACGACGCCCTGGCCCAGGAGCTCACTCAGCTCTACATGGCCACCCTAAACGGCGGCGGGGATCCCATAACAGCAATCGCCATTCGCGGCGAAGACTCCTCGACAAGCGCATCTTCCCGCGTGGCCGCCGTGCGTCGAGAGATCGAGGCCTTCAACGAGACCTTCAACGGGAACAATCAAGGTCCTGCGTAACCATACCCCCGGGAGGTAAGTCAACCCCTACTTTCCTATTACTCCAGGCTCGTACTAACAATCCCGAGTTCGCAACAAACCCTGACGCCAGCCAAGCCCGTTTACACCAGCAACCAACCGTACCTATCGATTCTGCGGGTGCGGTGGCACGGCACATGGTGGGTTAGGTGAATTTTTGGAGAAGTATGCGAACCCGTACATAGAACAGGTGGTGTATCATTAAAAAGGGGGGTTTTCACTCTTAGCAGTTCATACCGTCAATCACATGCTTTCCCCCAATTCATCCTTCTCCGTATTGACAGTGGTGTACCCGACAATATCGGACATAACCCGTCGATTGTCGACCGTCGACGGCGTCCGACATAAGAATTGAGTTGACGGTTGACAGTCAATTACAAGTCGCTATTCCGCAATAATACTAACCAATTCAAGTAGTTGAATCCCAAATGCGCAACCCAGGTGGAGAGGTGATACCCCAAAAAGGACTAGCCACATATATTCGATGCAGTCGACTTAATACCGATGACCCCTTTCGACAAGTCGATGTAAGTCGTAGGTAGAGGCTCATGTCGACCGTCGACCGTCGGATACACCAACCTGCGTCGATGATAATTCCACAATTCGGCTCGCTAATCATAGTCAGGTCCAGGTCGTAAGTAGTCATTGAAGTAGACGGGATATCGTACTGGTACTTGCCGAGGATAGACGGTTGTGCTCTACCTACCCCAACCACACCCGTTCTACGGATTATATATTAATATCGCTCTCTTACAGAACGATTTGCGACTCACTCATCCATCTTACATCTACCCGTGCGGCAATAAGAAGGCCATCAGAAAAGTTATCTCAAACAGCATCACCCCTATTATTAGCTAGATTAATTCGTCATCCATCTACGCAGTTTCCTTCAATCTCCAAGTCTCTCAACCTGGATTGACACTGCTTCCAACCAACGGTATTATAAAAACAGATAGATATTACCCCATCTAGCCAAGCGCATGGTAGCACCACAACACAAACCAGGGTCGCATTCGCGATCCGCACGATGCTGCCGTAAGCAACACAAAGCCCGATATTAAGGCACGCTCCATTATCTCCGAAGTAGGAAGCGCATGTAGGCATCCCGTACCCCTCATTGCGTCGCTGTATTATCTCAACGCAAAGAAGCGAACTATTAACATCGACCTCAATCCACCTACGACGCCCGCGTCCGTAAGCCATTCCACCCATAAAAATAAGTAGTCCCCATCTACTCTCAAAAGGTATCCGTGAGTTGTAACACATAAGGAAGATCGACCCCATCTTGCGCCGTAGCCAACCGGATCACCGAACCCTGCGACACCGACACGAGACTCGCGCTGGACCGATTAGCAGCATAGAGCCTAGTAGACCGCGCAAAACTACTGCGCCCACTAATTACGCTAGGCGAGCGAGATACCAAGGTCCCGTCGGCTTGACCCATACTCCTCGGTGTATTGGGCGCCGTGCGATACTGGCGTCCCGTAACGATCGACGAGCTCTGATCCGATAATCTGGGTCCGCGTGCCTGCGAACGTATGCTCCCCTGGTCCGAGCTGCTAAAGCTTCGTATACTTCGCGATGGCGTGGTCGGGATGGAATCCCGCGGCGCATCGTCGTCAATATGCCCGTCGAACCCAAAATAACTGCTATCATCGTCGTCCCGTGCTTCGTAAAGAACCGACCTGGCCAGCGGTCGCATGGCCCGCAATAGGTCGGCAAAGAGCTGCATGAGTCGCCTAAACGTGGCATTAGACATGGGATGGCCCGAGAAGCGAACCCGTTCATATATATCCAGAAAACTGGCCAGGCCTTGCGAAGTCGGCAAGACGTCAAGCTCGGTAAGATGTGCGATGTAGCTCCTCATCGTCATGTCCGGCGCGCGTTGGAGCAACATAATAGCATTCGTGTCTAATAATGGCGCATCCGAGGCCGAGTCCGGATCAGTCGGCGCCTGCGCAACAGCTTTGGCCTCGATCAAATTGGGTAGTTCCTCGAGAACGGTGCCGTACTGGAGGTTGGGCAGGTCAGGTGACGCCGGCGAGCTCCACCCGTAGTGTTCCACTTCGCCCCATATGGGTCGGGGAGGCGCCGGCGTTGCAAAAGAAATGCTCATATCATCTGTAGTGCTAGCCGGAGGTCTCAATCTCGATAATGAAATGGATTTGCCCCCTTCATATATCCCGACAGCGTGAGCACTGTCGTCCTCCATGACGCTGCCGGCGGGCGCCACATGTGGGCCCCGGTCAGGGGTAGGCGCGAGTAGTTTCGGGCGGGCCTCCAGAGCAATGGCAGCACTCCGATCCAGACGCTCAACAATCATGTCACGAACCTCCTTCGTGACATCGCCCTTTTCGATAGGGATCCATGGCTTCGGGATGGACGCGAGCACAGTGCGTGTGACGTAAAGCCTGAGGGCGTAGATAAACAGCACGATGAGAAGGGTGGGCACAAACACTACTGCGAGGACGATGAGGTTGATGACTTGATGCGTCGTGGTGAGAGCCTGTCGGATCAGATCGCCCGGCACGACAAGAAGCAGGGCGCTTAACACGAGACAGAGCACGGCATAGACCGAGCTGTAGGCAATGCGCGAAGCGAGCCCCGTCGTCTTTGTCATGGCGATTATGGCGGAGATAGTATTAGGTCGTCAAAGGACGGAATATCTGCGTCTTAGTTGCTGGCGACAGCGAATCCGTACGGATTACATGCGGTCTTATAATTAGGAAGAGTAGTAGGGATGAACGAAGCCAGAGCACGACGACTGGTCAAGTCGTCCAGCGGATGACAGGAGCCCGAACTTCTCTCAGCGCTTCGACCATCATAACACTCCTAAGAAATCGGAACTAGGCAAGCATTCAGTGCGATCTCATTCTACCATGAGATGGAGACTTCATGAGATCTGAGGCGAAATTAGGAATTGAGAATTGTGGTAGGGAAGGGATGAAGAATAGAGGTTGAAGTTCAATTTCACGATGGACGAATGGACGACGGGGCTAATCATTATTAACGTCCCTGGTAGTACAGTGCCAACGGTTTGCCTGAACACTGTGTACAGTTTCTCTCACGGCTTGTTGGTCATCCGTTCCACCGGTTCCGTATTCCGTATGAATTCCGTATTTCCGTCAGGGGTTCCGTTACCAGCTGACCTCCAGCTTAAGCCGTGCCTCCGCATGCGAGAGCCGATGCTACACTACGGATCACAATAACGGGCACGTGGGAATGCTGTCGTGCCAGGAACACTAACGGTCAGGTACGAAATAATCCGGAGATCAATGCCTTTGCATCAGTAGAACCAACATCTTGTCAGATGTGCTCTACTCCTACTTGTAATCTGTACGTACATATCTAACCTGGCATTGAGTCCGCAACAACTTGGGATGGGTTATTACTTTTTTTCATTCTTTCACTCGTCTCGATACAGAAACCTAAGCTATTCCGTGGCGTGCATCATCATGCCTTAGGCATACCATAACAATGAATGCCTAACAAGTAGTTCTCATAGCAGAAACTCGGCCTGCTGTCCGCAGAATCAGTTTGCCCTTTAAGGAATTATCCATCCCTGTGGTGATGCTTCCCAGACACGCCATTTGCGCCACTAGCTCAACTGTTCAATGTCCGGACGCATCTGTGCTACCTGCCGAACGAGTGCCTCCCGCCCATCCTCCGCCGCTTGACCTGCTAGTCTCATGTCGACTCGGGTGAGTCTAAGATCCCTACTGTACTCACCAAATGCTGCCACAAGAGCCGCAAGGCCATCTTTCAGAGCAAGCAGGACTTCCGACACCACCGGGCTCTGCCGCTCGTTGCTCAGGTCTGTCCAGTGTGTCGGGAACTGGTCCCGGAACGTCTCCATCTTACTGATCACCGTCGTAAACGTCCGTATAATCGTCGCTACGTCTCTCTGCACGTTGCCGTACTTGTCCTCTGTCAAACTGCACACAGCCAACTGCGACAGCGCATATGCCGCGTTCACATATACGCTGGTGTCTGCATACGGCGATCCCAGAACGGCCTTGGCCAACTGCTGGTCGAATGTGCGCTGGAAGAAGGGGCCGATCGTGGGCAGAGTCAGCACGCGTATGGCCCATTTGTTAAAAACTCCCTGCAGCGCATCGGGTTGCAAAGCCTGCCTCTTGATTCCCGGCATCAAGGCGTCCATCGGTGTCTTGCCCGGTGATGTCACGAGTTTGGACACTGAGTGTGCCACTAGCGAGGCCTTCGCCGTGTGCGTTGGCGCATACACATCGCCGTTCCTAAGTGGTGGTGCTACGCGCTCACGCGGCTTCGAAGGAGCTGCAGGCGCATTGGTTCCATTGGCCGGCGCCGGTGGCTTTCCGTAGTCGTCAACTCTGCGCTCAATACTCTTGATCGTGTCGAGACAAACGGCACATATCTGGGACCACATGGTGCCATCCTTGCGGTCGATATCCTCAAATATGGCCTGTCGTCGGGCTTTGTAGTCTCGTGCGATGAAAGCAAGCTCCCACATGGCGAATGCCTATGATCAGTCAGTGGCTGCCCGGTGAATCCGAAACAAAATAGTGGCTGGCTACTTACATGTATCCTTGGCTTTTTACTCTGCAAACCATTGACCAAGCTACCGGTAGGGTCCTTGGACTCGGACGTCAACGGCTGCTCCTTCTTGAGCGGCTCACGAGTAAGCTGTGCCCGGAATGCGACACCACCGAACTGCCAGAGGAGGCCCAGGAGAAAGGAGGCCCAGATTGTGCGTCCGAGCATCCAAAGACTCCATGGCGCACTCCCAATAGGGAAGTTGTATCTCGGCAGGTCCGAGTAGAAGAAACGGAAGAACCACATGGCCGAGCGCCAAGAGGTGATTCGAATGAAGGAGAATAGAACGAGGTAGTTGAACATGGCCGTTCCGACAGCCACTATGCCGGATCGTACCGCCACCGTCGGTAGAAAGTCGCCTATTCTAGACGCCCAATGCGCCGCAGCCCTGGTGTTGGCTGCATCGTCCTCGCGACCCTCCGGGCCCTCGCGTCGCGTTGTCTTCACGGTACCCAGAAGTAGGCGATCCTGGTCCCAGGCCAGGTGAAAGACGCCCTGCACGAGACCCATAAGCAGAATGCTGACGGTATAAAAGACGGCCTGCTCATTGAGACGCGCGCGTCCCGTCGCTCGCGTAATCCAGCGGATGCCAACATCTTCGGGCGTCGACATGAGGTAGATCTGGCTGAAGACGAAGGCGGAGATCAGGTAAGTCAGGATGGTCTCAAAGGTCGAGAAGAGGAACACGAGATTGGTGAAGATCTCAAAGAACGAATTGGAGGTTCGGCGGCCCATATGGGCACGGGCGATACGAAGGACGACGATGGGGAGGACGCAGAGGAAGATGCCCAAGGCCCGCAGGCCGGGGAGACCCAGAGGATTCCATGACCAGAATACTGACGAGACAAGCTTAGTCGGTGAACACAGGTGAATTGTACGAGGGGCAGCGACTTACTGGAGTTCCACTTGGATAGAGTGAGAGCCTCGAGATAGCTGAGGCCGAGGATGAGGGCAGCGGTACCGGCGAAACGCCTCTGGAGAGCGGGTTGAAGGAAGTCCTTGTAAGGCATCCGCCGCGCAACCGGTGGAGGCATTGTTGCGACGGCACAAGAACGAAGAGAAAGAAGGGTAATAAAATTAGCGCATGGTCTGTGGAGGGAAGAAAGGACAGAAGACACGCGTTGAAGACGGTGAGCAGGTCGATGGATGTTTGAGGCGGACCAGTCAAACGGCGTCTGTTCTTTGTTGTTGAGAGATGTAAATAAAAAATTGCAGGGGGGAGAGCTGGAGCTTGATGCAGATGCGGTTCGGTAGATGTGGAAGGGTACCTTACGGCGCCAGGGGGGTGCGAGGAAATATTAGTAGATAGGATTTTGAATTCGTAACACCGTGGCGTAGCCATAACAGACTATCGATTTGTCAAAAATATACTTATTACGCTGTTCAGTACGAAACTAGTTCTCAATTTGGTATGGTGGCCGCTTCACAGTGCTTGCGACGCTCAGCCGTTGTCGGTACAGTTTTGAATACACTATGTTCACTGGGTAAATCAGTCTGTTCAGCCACAACGGCGTGTTTTGTAGGTAAAAGGATGGCTCCAGCGCAAATATGGGATCGCCGACACATTGTTGCTCCCCCACGTAAGTCGGTCCACGATACTTGCTGTCATTATATTATATACGCTTTATGTTCTAGTTGAAATATGTTTACAATGTTAAATTGACCGATAGAAACTTGTGTTTATCTGAATAAGAATTGCTAAGATCAGCGGTGTTGAACAGGAATCGAAATTTTCGTTGTACGTAGCGAAACTTTTCGATGCGAGTACGTGTTCAGTATGATTTCAGAGTCGAGCGCATTTTCAGCTCACGGTATGTTGGCTACATTTTCGAGTGGTAAAATCATTTTTGGACCTGGGCCATTTTCGGCCAATTAGCATTTTTGAACGCATTTGTTGGTGGGTATTATGTGGGTCTACGTATGCTGTCGGATACTCAACTCCGGCTGCAGACAGCTGACAGTCCGGTTGGTCCAGCTCCGGCATACAAGACCTTAAGGTTGACAACCTCCTGACGAACAACCTGGTATGGTAGCCATGAAAACATCATTTATTAAAGCTATATAGTACTTTTTTGCACATCTACATCATCCCTTTCATTGACGGCTTGACCGGTCCAGCTACATACCACCCCCTTCTCGATAAAACCATATCAAGCTATAGCAAACTACCTTCGTCATGGCGCGGTAACATTCGACCTAGGTACCTGGACAGCAAGCGATGTTAGTAACTCTGTCTGTACTAATTGGACTTTGACGTTGAGTGGCTCGAGGTGCTTACTTGACCCGTTACGCCGTTCATCATATGTATAAGACAGATGGCCCACTACATTCTCCATATCCCGTCATGTGCGTACAGCAAAATGGATATAAGCTAACATGGTTGTATACCATTCCGTATAGATTTCGAGTCTGACGTCTGTCGACGGGATGGTCTCTCGCCGTTCGTACAATTCGCTGGGTGTTGATATGGCCCACATCGTCGACATCGTATACGAGGTAGCTATGGTTAGCCAAATAGATGCAAAATTATATGGGGTTAAATATCCCCCTATTCAAACACCGGAGTGTTCAAGCGTCGAGGTCAGAGTCGGAATCTCCTGGCACATAGAAGTCCTTATCATCATCTGGCTGCAGGATCTCGCGACGTTGCTTCTTCTTCGACGTATAGGTAGTTCGCTCGACGAGCACGATGTCGTCCATGCTGGGAACTAAATGCGCCCAGCCCACTGCGACGGCACAGGTGGAAATACGATCGCCGAAAGCTGCTCGGCTGTACTTGGACGTGGCCAATCGTGTCTCGTTTGGCTCATTGAGCCAGTTGACGTGCATCTTTGCCGTGCTTGCGAGTTCAAGGTATAGACCTAGATATGGGTGTTAGATCATGTTGTATACTTTAGGTAATGTCTATCGACCGCCTGGATACGGGCATACTTCGGCACCACTTGTGGACGGAGGGCTTAGAGGCACTCAGATTGATCCAGTCCTTGACGAAATCGAAGATCGTGGCAAAGGTATCAAGTGAAAACTTGCCCTTGAGGTACCGGACAATTCTCTTCTTGACCTTTGCGTCCCTGAAACGTTCGTCTTCTGACATCAAAGTGTTGACATGTTTCTATCGCGACCTAGTTAGAACTTCCTACCTATAGAAGTATAGGCGAATATACTTACGATCAGGCGTTCCGTGACGCGATACTTCCACGTCGCACAGTTCTGCTTGATGCGTGCGTCGGCCATGTCTAACATGTACGTCTTCATTGGGCCGTGGAATGGGAACTGTTGGTTGTAATATTCCAGGAGGTAAGGCTTGTGGCTATTGTTCATTCTCAAGAGAAACGAAACACGGGTCGATTTCTCTAGATCCTTGAGACAAGAACGAATGGTATCATTCCATTCTTCGTTCACGACACTGACGTTACGACGCTTCCGAGTTCCGACGAGTTTGGCGAACGCTCCTCCTAGCTCCTCATCGGGAAAGCGTTCTCGGATAGCATCCTGAGAATCTTGTTAATACGGTGCGTATTCTATTTGTCAAGGTAACCTGGTGTATCGACTGACCACCGCACGTTCAATGAAGTCCGCAAATTTCTCATGCTGAACAGGGGGCAGAGGATGTCCATTAGATGCATCGCTAGAGCCGCCCGTGTCTGTGCCCCCTCCGGCTACGTCTTGGATAGATATGTCAGTTGGAACTACTCGAATACCTAACAGGAGACAGGTAAACCCACTTATGCCACCGGTTGGTGCTGGACGAGCCTGTGGCTGTGTGAATTGGGTCTCATCCACTGTCGTGGCGTACGAATCAATCAACGGTGGCTGCATCATGACTGGATGAGCGCCTCCGAAAAGGTGAGGTCGTAACACTCGAGATCAGGCAGGGTCGGCGTTCATTCGTCTGGGAACCTGGGGTTGACTAGAGAGGCACCGGTGGAAGGAGTGAACCTATGTGTACAGAATGCGCATGCGGGTACCTAATAATAGGTGTGGGGGAATACCCGACGTACATCCAGGGAGATGGGCGTGATAGTTGGCGATGTCTGTACGTGTGGCAAACAAGACGAGTCGATTGAATGGACGTCTGGTCAGGCTGTCTTACGCATTTGGGTATGTGGAGAGGTTGGATTCGTGGAACTTAATCATGTCCGGGAGATTTCCAGAATAATCCATGTTGAATGGTGGGATTGAGTGGGTCTTGTCATAGTAGTGGATCCACCCAAGATCACAATCATCCAATGGAAACGCAGGATCATTCAAATCGAATAAAAATCGGGAAGTCGGAAGCGTGAACACTATTACCTAATCCGGGTCATCTCATAGCCGCTATGCCCAATATGGAAAAGCCTTCATGCAGGTGGCCTGGCGGGGTCGAAGGTGAAATGCCCATGGCGACGGCCTGCTGCCCACTTCCAGACTTCCAGCACCAAACCTCAAACAGGCAAATTCACATCATACCAGGTACCTACCACGTCGACTGCTTCCGATGGTTGGTATACCTTTAATACCTGTTCCTGGAGACTTAACCCAGGCGCCAGACGAGAATGTTCGCAATCGACCACCGCTGAACCCCTTGGGGTTTCTGAGCCTGGTCCCCTTACACAGTGAGACCCGCGACGCGGACGGCCGGGACGTTCACGCGAAAACTACGCCAGCCCAACAGAGGTTAGACCGCATTAGAGCTGAGGTCAACCAATGGATGGATGCGGGCGATTTCGGTGATCAAGACGTCGATGTTGCTGACGACGTGACAATTGACAACGACGTCGATATAATTGGCGCCGATGTCGAAAAGCCTGATGATGACATCGGACCGGACGACGGTGACAATGCATCCGAGATCATAGACGAACTTATTACAAGTCATAATAAAGAAGGCGACAATGACGATCAGGACGGTCGTTTGGACCCAGGAGAACCTGCTCTATTACCTGAGCAAGAGGCCTTTCAGCCGCCCGTCAATCAGGAGGCGCCCGGGTATTACGACGCGGGCTTTGAGGCACTAGATCTGCTGTCAAACGATGCCACTTCCACGACGTTGGATCAAGCTAGCCTTAACTACGACGACCCGGAATCACTATCCTTTACACCCAACGAACTAAATCTGTCGGTCTTCCAGAATGCCCTAGCTATATGGGAAAACCAACACCAGATTACACGATCTGCCCACACTCAACTGGTCGAGGTTTTTCAGCTTGCAGCCACTCTCGAAGATATTCAAAGTACCCCAAGGCGCAAAGACACATTAAAAGGTCGCTTTGAAAAGTCCCTTCCGCTAAGCAGGCTTCATCAAATCACTGCAAAGCTCGATACCGTCCAGCTGCCATCCAAATCGGAGTCAACCGAAGAGATACAAGCATTTGACCTGGAAGACACTGTTTCGAGACTCCTTTCATCAGAAAAGACTGCTAGTAAGATTTATAAAGGGATGGCCCATTATACGGATGGTCAACTGAGAGATCCTTGGGAGGCACCATGGTGGGGGGAGTCAATACGCACGACGTCCGGCCAATTCCACCATTATCCCGATTCAAGTCCCATTTTTCCGTCTGACTTCGTCGTTTGGTCTTGCAAGAACGACGTGTCGAAGTGTGATTATGAAGAGGGTGGCTACAACGTACGTGAAGATTGCCCAGGCGAGCATTATGGGCGTATCACCTGGTGTGGACGGGACTTCAGCTTGGGGGCGGTGGACGCAGGTACGGCTGGAAAACCATTACTGTTGATCCAGCGTGTACTTACTCCATCCTCAACGTGGCCACCCGACTGGTTCGAACTATCGGCCGCCATGTGTCTTTCACACCGCGGTCCCGGTGCCGACGAGTTCGTCATCATAGAAGACGACATTATCCCGTTAGAACCCCGTGACATCATTCGCCATATACCAGACGTCGAATTGGACTACGACTTCTCGCCAAGAGATATTAGTAGCCGCAACAGAGTATTGACAGCCCCGTTCACTGTCCGACACATCTGGAATCGAGAACGGAGACAATATCGGTCGCTAAAGTACTCCTCCCCCCACCGAGCAGAACTTGAGATCCGGACGTTCGGCCGACTATATCTGGTGAACAACTTCGCACGCCGTAATGTCGTCTCCCTGCCCTTCCAGATGTTCGTCGATGCGTTCGGGCTGTACAGAAACATGTATCGATCTATAATGGGGATGTATTATATCACGCAGTTCTTTGACGCCAGCATTCGCAACAGGAGGTCAACCGTGTTCACGGCAACACTTGGCCCTTTCGGCGCCAAATTAACAGACGTATTCAAGGTTCTTCTGCCGAGTACGGGACTCGATCGCGGGAAGGAGATCACAGTCCGGGGTGAGCGTATTTACGTGTGTTCGTTTGTTAGCGCCATTACCGGCGATATGCCCTCGCAACAACGAATCGCCGGGTGCCTTGGACCTACTGCAAACTACCCCTGTAGATACTGTATGATCCATACAGATGAAAAGGCCGATCTCGATTTCGACGTGGTTATGAAAGGCCGGTACCATGACCGGATGATCGCTACGCGACGCCGCATAAAAGCAGAATGCCGATCTGTTGCGACTAGGGACAAGCAACTTGGTGCCATCGGTCTGAGCGGCGACGACGAACTTGTCAATGTTCTTAGTGCGCTGTTTCCGGGTCTTGATTCCATTCGCAGCAGACCAGCAGATGCGGCACATTCTGAATATGCGGGGCTTGCACGATACATGCATAAGTTCTTCTTCCAAGATGGGTCCACGCTCCTCACGCCGTCAGCACTGGCTACTGCTACCCAGCTGTTCCAACGATTCACCTTACCGCCGGGATGGGTTAGACTGCAATCGCCACGGACCCATCTCGAGTCTTATAACATCCATGAATATGCCCGTGGTGCTATTATTATTCCTGTCCTTCTCTCGCAATGGTTAAAGGACCTCCATATCAAGAGTCAACTACACAGCTTTATTCGGACCAGAGCACGCGACTATTTAAACCTCGACAGTCAATATCCGAACCAGGAAGCCTCGAGGTTCTCTGTTGCCGACTGGGTAGTCGTTGCAGCATGGACATTTGCGGAATCTTTATTCGTCGTGTGCGGTTTGAACCAAAGCATATCCGACAGACAGAACCTCCAGCGATCGGTCATTGCAGGCAGACGCGCTTTTCAGTTCTTATGTCAAGTTCAGGCCGATGCCTCTAGTTTGGCTGAAGGTGCGAAGACAGCTCGACAGAATACAGCTACCAAAAGGAGGTCAGCTCGTACAAACGTCAATACTGCCATGTCCATGTGTACAGGTCCGAGTATACTTAGTCAACTGTCCGACGTAAACTTCTCCCAGGAAGCATTTGCGCCTGAACCATCTATAACCGGCACCCCCATTACTCGCGCTCGACGCGTCCCACAGAGGACGAATGAATATACCCGCTGGAAGCAGTTACCGAACGTCCATGTAGGTCTTCATCTGAATGAGGTTGCACGCGAGTACGGGATCTGTGCCATGGTTTTCGTCCTCCTTGGAGAAGATAAACATAGGTAGATATAACGCCAAGCATGAACACTCTCCTTACAGCGCGCATGTCTAACGAACCGTACTAGACAATTCAAGGCCGACATATCGAGTACGAACCATCGAGATGTCACCACAACCCTAATTCGGATAGAAAACATCCGGCGCACGCTCTCCTTTCTGCTCGCTGGAAGTTTTGCATACGACTATCCGGAACTCCACGATATATATCAGAAGATTAAGACGCATTGTCCGAATCTAAGGAAAGCCATAGACCCTCATGTGGGATCTGAAGATGATAAACTTGGAGGCGAGGACTCGTATCTGGAAGTAGAAGGTGACAAGGAACATCGCAACCCGCGTGCCCTTCATGGAATCCCGAGGGTCGCCATCACGAGAAATACCGACTCATTTCTCAACGTCGTCTATCCACAGGATGTCATGATCGACATACAATTCCTGAGAAATCTACAGGCTGCATCGGCTCAGGATTACAATCAACATATGTCAGACCCAGGCAATAAGCCGTTGCGATGGTCGCGAAAGGTTGCATTTACCGATCAGTAAGCCGTTTCTGCTCACCCGCCTGTTTATCACTACGTACTTCCGATATTAATTCATACAGTTTGAAAAACAGAGTATGCTTCTCGGTGGGCGATTACGCGAAAGTTGGCCTCAGGGAGCGGCCAGAATACATAGTCGCACGGATCGACGGTATATTCACTCATCAGCAGAGCTTCACTAACCGGCTATATCTGGTGGTGACTTACACTTCAGCTCGTGAGGGTCCAGGTAGCAGTCATCGCATATTAAAGTGTCCTTCTTATAGCCTGATGAATGAACGAGCAATCATCGGACTGCCAAGGGTACGATCTAATAAGATATGGGTGGTCGACATGGGAACGGATGGGCTGATTCATATCAATCATGACGTTTACTTCATGTAACCCTGGCTTCTAGACGGATGGACAGGATTTCTAACTACCTGGTTGCAGCTTCATCGTCCTCGAGCAGACTTGACAGGTATGATCCCTATCCATCCCGGTTCCAAACCAACCCCTTACGACGTGGATGAATAGGGGGCACTTGGTGTTACGAAGCATCAATCTATGACGCGGCCGTACAAGTCGATGTCTGCATCTGATTGGTCCGGTAGCTAGGTGTCCTTATGTCAGCAAACCCCACATATGGCCCGTTAGTTTGACAAGGTCCCGTCTCTGGACAGCCCCAGCTCCCACATTTTCCCCACCTGCGCTGTTCCAGCCCACCTCCTCTCTTCACTTCCACTTCGTCCATCCGTGAGTCCAGGTCTCGTCCACCATCGCTTCAAGATATGCTGACAATGAGGTCGTTTCTGCACAGGTATTTCCATTACGGCCGAGATCTAGGTATGTATTTCGATGATCCCGCTCAATTGAGATGCTTACCATGAAAGGCGAATAGCCCCCCCCCCCGATTGATCCGACGGTGTCCATCGTTTTCGAGCTGCGAATTGATATCGCCCTCTTACCATCACCACTCAAAGGTATGCCCCGTCGTATGGACACATCCATTCCACTACAGATAAAGACCTGCCAACGTGAATCCGACTGACGGAACCTGTTGTTTTATTATAGGACGCCCTCGAACGCCGGATTCGATCGAACAGGTGGTTGAGTCACCATAAGTTACAGGTACGTCCCATCTAATCGTACCTCATATTGAATTACTTAGCTGACTTCCGACGCCTCTCCGAGGTCATCTTTAGATAGCAGTAGTGGTTGAATCTATGGTAAGTCGCAGCTCGGTATCCGTCCCAATTCACAGCTTCATATCGCTAACTGCCAAGACGTAGTTCACCATGGCCATGACGGCTTAGGCACCTGTACCACGCACCGACCCGTACCTGGCGACGCAATTCATCCCTGCGTTTGTTATTCAGTTCGATCCAGACGTAAAGAAGGCATCCAACTGATACCGTGGTGGTATGCGAACGCCAATCGACCCCGAATGCCTACCTCGTAAGTTGGCAATCCATACTATTATTTGAGCGATAATTATATAGCGTATACAATATATTTTAAAATATGAAAATATTATTCGTGCCGTATTTATATTAGCGTGACCATATATTGCATCTGAACACTGTTTCTGACGAGAGTTCATGTTGTTGCCGTCATATAGCGAATCCGAAAACAATGTGCACCAGAGTTCGAAATAATAAAATATAACTGAATGAAAACAATCGTAGTAAAAGCATAATGTTTTTGCGAAAATGAGCTTCTAAGCAAATGGATGTATTTACGAACGGCATTATTGGATTGAAAAGCCCGTTTATCGCAACTGAGTCGTCAAGTAAGCAAGCTTTCAATTGAAAATATGCGTGTCCTATTACGAAACCGCGAGTATTCGAACAGAAGGGTCATGGAGACATGATGTGGAGCAGAAGCTGATTTTTGACTACGGTTCATTTTCAATCGACTGCCATTTTTGCCCCCCACCGATATGGAGCACAACAGCCACACAGTACAGAAGTCAAAGCCACTCTTCAACACAGTTTTTCGCGCACTACGGATTTTCGGAGTAATTTAAGTGTCTAGCTGTTCGACCGCGCATAATTTTCTATCTGAACACCCTACGTACTATGGGCACCCCGCACCGCCCCGACGCTCTAAGGTAGGTACGAGCGTCGTCCACGCAATACGCGGAGGGCGATAGGTACCTAGAGACACCCGGACCTACCTGAAGGCTAGCGGGTTGATGGCCCTGAAGAGGGACACTAGCGTATCTCTACAGCGCTAAAACAGCGCCCGGGCCCGTTAGCCTTCAGGAAGGTGCAGCCAAACCGCCGCATTGTTACTGTTAAGTATCTTCTCAAGTGCCTTGCGCTCCAGCCAACGTGAGCACACGCCCTTCAAGATACTTGATCGATACATCTTGCTCAGCCACGAGTGCCCAATCCCTTGAACTCTCCTCAGCAGCACCAAGCCCCCGGCCCTGCTACAGTCGTCAATCTCCATGACAAACAACGACGTCAGCCGCTATCCATTCCAGGATTCCCACTATCTCCTCCGACACTAGCACACATACTAACCATCCGACGGTGCCATCACAATCGAGGGGCATCCCCATCCCACCAAAACTTTCGGCTCGCTATCGATGATATCGCGGCTTTTCCTGCGGAATACGGACTAAGCCACCGCTGTTCGATCCAACATCCAGCACTCTGCTCATCCGCCTCTCCCCCTTTCCCGCCGACGCCATTCCATTCGCTCACCATGTCCTTCGATCAACTCTCCTCAGCCGAGGCCGGCCGTGCCGGTCGCCGGTCGAACAACGGCGCATACTCCGACGATCCCGAGTTCTCTCGCCTATCCCAGAGCCTGATGAACAAGTTATTTCACCTGCAGGGCAACATCTCCAAGCTGCGTTCCGACATTGGCCTTCTCGGCACAAAGCGCGACAATCCACGTCTGCGCGAGAGAGTCTCCACTGCGCTCGAGGGATCGACCGTCCAGTTCAAGGACGTGGGCGAGGGGATCAAGAAGCTGCAGGCTTGGGAGGATGTCACGGTAAGGGCATAATCGCGCACGCCATCGTAGTTGTGGTGCTCGGGCTTGGGCTAACAGGAGACATGTACCAGCCAACGCAGAAGTATTCTCAACAAAAGACATCGCGCGAGTTCAAAGCCGCGCTCGCCGAGTTCCAGTCCCTTCAACGCACCGCCATCGAGAAGCAGCGCGCTTCGGTTTCAGCTGCCAAAGTAGCTCTCGATCACGGATCCGTCGGCGACGAGGGCGCTTCGAGTCACGAGGCCGGCCAGCTCCAGCTCCAGCAGCAGGAGCAGGTCCATCTGGCCGCGCAGGACGAGGTAGACTTCCAAGATGCGCTGATCACGGAGCGCGAGGAGGAGATCCGACACATCGAAGAAGGCGTCAGCGATCTGAATGTTCTGTTCCAGCAAGTTGCGCAGATCGTGAGCGAGCAGGGCGAGCAGCTGCAGACCATCGAGAACAACGCCATCGATGTGCGCGACGATACGCGCGGCGCCGATTATGAGTTGCGGGCTGCTGCGCGGTATCAGAAGAACGCTCGTAGCAAGGCCTGTTGTCTTCTCCTCGTGCTGGCCGTCATCATGACTATTGTGCTGCTCGCCGTATTTCTGGGGTGAGTCGTTATGTCACGCCTACGGTCTATCGTTGATTAGGTACTTTGAATTGCTCTGCAAGCCACGGGAGCGGCATTTATGTGTTGGCGTTGGGGCGTTTTGGCACACGGGTTGTAGGATCCGGCTGGCAAGGAATTAGGACGGGAGGGGATGGGATGGGCGGTTTTCAGATACTGGTTTACAGTCGCCATCGAGTAGATTTTCCCTTTGTTGTAGTCTATATAAATCTGTTATCTTCATTTCGTACATTTCTTCCCATTTCGTGTCTTCAACAACATTCTCGCTCCAGTAGTGAGGTATATACATCAACAGCCCCCTCTCCTATGTCTCGGGGCAGAATACCTATTCAACTTCAGATCCGGTTTCTCATCTTTTCTTTCCCAACGCAGGAAGAATGATATCCCCTGTTTCTATGAGATACGAGCAGAATCCGCCTCTATCTATGATAATAGGGGTACAACCCAATGTCGTGTAAAAGACAATATGTTACAGTCTCTCTATGTCTCCCTCTATCCGTCAGAATATCTTACAACGTCGAATGTAGCCCTTCTTAATTCTTTCGCGGCCGTATGTAAGCCTGTTCGACACCCGTGCACCGCTTCCGCAACGTCCCCTTAACAGGCATAAGAAGGCGCAGAATCTTAGCAAACACCGCATTGCTGGTAGACGAGGCCAGCCAATACAGGTGCAAAGCCGCCGGTAAGTCCAACGTGGCAGGCCCAATCATAGTGGCCAGACCGATCATGGTCAGATGGAATACGGCCCGGACTCTCTCGCCCCAGCCCACCCTCGCATCCCGAGATAAGATTTGCGCCCGTTCGCTCTGCGGCTGACGACCCGTGGCAATGCGCATGCGATCGAGGAATTGCTGCTTAGTCGCGGGCATGAGATTATAGACGAGGGTCGCAGAGAGGGCGAAGGGCAAGATGTGGTATGGGTCGCTGACTGTCAAATCGGTGAACCACAGACAGCCCTCGAACTTAAGACTGGGGTCTAGGATATTTGCCCAGGCATTATCTGCGACGGACGAGACGACGGCAGCTGAATCCGCGGATACAGTGTCGACGGCGGACTTTACTGCGGCGGCTTCGGTTGGCTCCACGGCACCGGCGATCATGGAGCCTATCAGGCCGCGCGGACCGCCACATAGTCGACGCACGCCGTCTATAGTAATGAGCCAGACGGGAAAGCTCAGAAAACTGCCGTAAAGCCTCCAGCTCTGCAGACCCAGCTTCCGGTACAACTTGGCCAGAATCTTGTCCTGGCGACGTTTGACCTCAGACATGGCGCGGGACATAGGGACCCCATCATCGCGGACTTCATCTTGGATACGTGCGTTCCAGGCCTGCGTGATCGTGCCTAACTCAGCGCGCCGTACCATGATCCGCTGCGTGTAAACGGTGAATGGCAAGCGAAAGATGGCAGTGACAGTGAATGCGACCAGGGGAATGGTCAGGAACCAGGGCAGATGCGTGGCAGCGTGCAGATCGACTATAAGTTGTTGCGTGCCTTCGATGGCGACACTCGCGGCAGACTGCCAATGAAAGCCGCGCCGGCCATGTTGAAGATGCGGATGTGAGAGGATTGGGCGTGTGAGATGGCTTGACCGTAGACAGTGAGAAGCCGGTCTTCTCACTTGTAAGAGGGTTAGGCTTCGTACAGAGCTCATTGTTAGGAATTCGTTGAAGCCCTCGTAATGTGAAGCTCACGGTGAGATGTGCGGTCCGTAACTACATTTGAATGTAGCTAGGAAATGGGGAGATATGTGCAATATCTGGCTGTCGATGAGAGTGGTCTCATAGAGATCTCATCGTCAATTGAAGTTGGATGATACTTCGTACATAACGGATTTATTGGTGAAGATTTCAATACGGAAAACGGAAAACGGAATCTTACGCACTATGAGAATTACGGAATACTAGCCCTGATAGGCATTTAGATCTGCTGGCAACTAAACCGAATAGGCAGTTAACTGCCCTGAAAGGCAAGGTGAACGTGGCACTCGCCAACCTGATGCGGAATGGTCTGTAATCCGTACTCGGACTTACGTAATTGTACATGGCAGGCGCCCAATACAGCCACGGGTCCCCGTGGATTTAATTGCCACGGGGACCCGTGGCAATCACGTAAGCATTGTCAACGCATACATTTCAACAACTTTTGCTCCTATCTATCTTCTTCAAATTGGTCGTTTTAACTTACGGATATAACTAATAACTGACTTTTTTTATCATGACGTTTTTCGCTGATGTTTAACAGTAGATTTACGGGTTAAAATTGCAGATAAATCTGTGGAGGTACATGCGCTGTCAGATTCTGGCATTTACGATGTTCGTACTAGTAGCGACAAAAATGGTTGTTTATATGGCCGGGCCGGCACAATCATGCAGTCTCAATGACGGCCCGAACGCTGTTTATCTCAACGAATACAATTTATTAACGAGTTGATATATTCCGTATAAACTAAAACTGCTAAAGAAAATTACGAATTGATGGTGCGCTCCATAAAACGTATTGCAGATAGAAGCAGTTCTTGTTTATCATGATTCTGTACGATTTCCTACTGCATTGTGTCCTTTGAAGCATTGGAAGCAATCGAGGCAGTTGATGGTTTAAAGTAAAGGGTCTCAGCACCTGGCCAGCAGTTGCGGCGAACTGTTTACTGCATTGCTTACGTGATTGCCACGGGTCCCCGTGGCAACTAAATCCACGGGGACCCGTGGCTGTATTGGGCGCCTACATGGCAGACTGCAGTCGCTGTGGATCATCGTCATGGACACTTCGTGAAGGTCTACTTTTGGAAATGGCTTCTTCTTAACCTCTTCCCATCTCCATCATCGCGACCGTTACCCTCCCGATCGCCGCACCTCACCGATTTCCACCATTCCTGTCTCTCGTTTCCCACTTGTCAATCCCTTTTTTGCTTGATCGTTTCTGAATGTTAACCGGTTAATTATACCTATTTCGTGTTCTTGTTCCATCATCAATGAGTATTTCGTATCGCAACGTCCCCGGCAGTACTTCCTTCTCCCACACCTAGAGACGGCCCACGGGTACACCGTACGGAATTTCCACAGAATATGCCTCGATAGACTGTCGCCATCTTCAGCTAAGTCGCCGGCATGGATCCTCTCACACTACTCGTCACAGGCGCCGCTATTGCCTTCAGTCCCTTCGTTGCCATCGCGCTATGGCATCTCGGCTCCTTTCTCTTTTATACCATCGTCGGCTCTCTGGGCGCGCATGTTGGTAATCAGTTGCGAAACAAGACCGCGGATCACCGTGCCCTGATAGTACGCACTGTCGCTGCCGCTGAGGCTAGATTAAAGAAGAACAATGCGAACGAGACACGGTCGACTACAACGAGCACAAACCCGGATGCTTCCGATGATGAGGACAACAAGGCAGAGAAAGACCGAGAGTGGAACGGCGTCGTGGGCTTTTTCCACCCCTTTTGCAATGCTGGTGGTGGTGGCGAGCGCGTCTTGTGGGCTGCAGTGCGTGCTACGCAGAACCGATGGCCCAAAGCTATCATTGTCGTTTACACCGGTGACGAAGTTTCCAAGGAAATGATGCTCGCTCGTGTCAAGGTCGGTGCATCCTTTACCAGAAGGGCCATGATCCGTCCCGTCATTGTCAATAGCTGACCGGCACCTTGCCTGTTCTGAGCAGAAATCTTTCAGCATCGACATCCACGCTCCCACCATCCACTTTCTCTATCTCTCAACTCGACATTGGGTGCTGGCGTCTACCTGGCCCTACGCTACACTGCTAGGCCAGTCCCTCGGCTCCCTGATCATGGGTTGGGATGCCTTTTCTTACCTCGTTCCGGACATCTTTATCGATACCATGGGGTATGCCTTCACTCTTGGCCTCTGCAAGCTACTATTTCCAGATATTCCGACCGCGGCTTATGTGCACTACCCCACTATCTCGACCGATATGCTCGATTCTCTGGATCCCAAAACCGCTGTTGGAAATCAGGGTGTAAATGCGGGCAAGGGGGTCGGCTTCAAAGGTGCCGTCAAGCGACATTACTGGAGATTGTTTGCTTCCCTCTATTCGCGGATGGGAGCCTCCGTGGACGTCGTCATGACCAATTCATCATGGACTCAAGCTCACATTCAGAGTTTATGGGGTCCTCGTCGTCGGCAAACAGCACAGTCCAATGAGGTCGCTGTTGTCTACCCGCCATGCGCCGTTAGTGAAATCGAGAATGCAATTGAGCTATCCGAGAAAACCGAGAAGCAGCGCCAGAAATGCATCGTCTACATTGCTCAATTCCGGCCCGAAAAGAACCATCAACTCATCGTCAACTCTTTTGCCGAGTTCGTCAAGTCCGGCTCCGCCGCGAGCCAAGATGCTGAGCTCGTGCTCCTTGGAAGTGTGCGGGACGACAACGACAAGCGCCGTATCTATCAACTACGTCTTCTAGTCAACGAGCTCCAAATCAAAGACAAGGTCGTCTTTAAGCTAGATGTGCCTTGGTCCGAGGTGATCGAGTGGTTGGGCAAGGCATACATCGGCGTCAACGGCATGTGGAATGAGCATTTCGGTATTGGCGTCGTCGAATACCAGGCGGCCGGGCTTATCTCCGTGGTCCACGACAGTGGTGGCCCCAAGCTTGATATTGTGACAGACGTCGATGGTCAGCCAACAGGTACCTACGCCAAGTGTCCTTTCCATTCAGTGATATCTCGTACTAACAGAACATAAAACAGGATTCCACGCGACGACGACAACAGAGTATGCAGAAGGCTTCGAAAAGGCCTTCAGTCTCCCCGATCCGCTGGCCGTCCGGTTGCGCGCCCGTAGATCCGCGCAGCGATTCGCCGAAGAGGAATTTGCCAGACGGTGGTTGGCGCAGTTGGAGAAGCTGGTTAGCACGCGGAACTGATGTTGCGCTAATCAACAATAGTTGTATATACCTAGGTAAAGAACGTGCGCGATACCCCCTGAGTGTAGTCAGTGATTCGGAGTTACAATCTTGCTTTGCTTTTACTAGGGGACACCGATGTAGGTGCATTAGAAGGAACAAGCTGTGAGGTCTTATGTGAGGGTCCGGTTACGGAGCGATATTTGAGGTCTTAAGACATGTCTGATGAGAGTCTTCGCTCTTGCTAGACGGTCACATGCTTCGCAGCTGAAACAAGGTTCGTTATTGTTACGGGCTTTTTGTGATGTCTCTGTTTAATTGTATCCTTTACTGGCCTGTTCGAACGCTTAAGCAATGCGTTAATTGAGAGCTTAGTCCATTTTAACCCCATCTACACTCATCCATCAGGTGTAAGAGGCTTCGCAAAGCGAAGCTTCAGGGTTCCTGCCTTGGATTCGTCGCCCTTAGCTATAATTGCTCTCGCTTCACCTCGCTTCTGATGACCCTGGTAACATATGCGATAGAAATCAGAAATAAAAGGGGTCGGAACATTAGGTAACCAAGAAACTGTCCTCTAAGCTCAAGTGCGCTTCATGAATCATCAGCGTCTTCGACTCTATTCTCATCTCTCTATCATATCATCTCTCATACATGATTCCATATCATCTCAGTTCCCGTTTCCTTGACCCTCTAAACCCTTGTTAGCACAGCTAACAACGTAAATCGTCAATATGCAGTCCGTTTCAGTATGTGTCCAACTCTATAGTAGAACCGATATAATCACCTCTTTCTATATCTATAACCCCATCTACAAAACCAACCCCCCACTATTCTTCTGTCTAGTCTCCGACGCAGCCTCAAACCTGCCATCAGCATGCACATGGATTCCCTGCACCGCACTCTGGCCCTCGCGCACCCACTCAACATTATGGCCCTTAGCCCTCATGCTCGCGACCGTAGCATTATCAAACGTGTACTCAAACCGAGAAACATCAGGCATAAGCTGATCATGGAACCGCGGAGTCCGAATAGCCTCAAGCAGCGGTGTTCCCAGCTCTAAAAGGCGCCAAGCGACCTGTGCCGTAGCAGTAATAATCCTAGATCCGCCCGCAGCGCCCAACACGGCGCGGAGATGGTGGGTCGCAGTGTCCTCGACAATGATAGGGGTTATAGACGAGAGGGGTCGTTTGCCGGGGCGGACGAAGTTGGATTCACTTGGTGCAAAGCCGAATCCGTTACTAACGCCCGGGATGGAGAAGTCGTTCATCTCGTTGTTGAGGATAATACCAGTCGACGGGACCATGATCAGATTGCCAAAGAGCAGGTTGATAGTCGTTGTGCTCGAGACCGCCATGCCGGATACGTCGGCAGTGACGATGTGAGAGGTGCCATGGCTATCAGGCGTGTATACTTTTTCAACATTGTAGTTCTCGACTGGTTGTGTTGCGTTGTCGAGGATGTGATCGCGTATCCAAGCTGCCTTGGTCGCGGTTATCATCTTCTCTTCGAGGACATCAGTGCCACTGACGAAAGCCGGGTCACCGAGGGCATTACGGGCACCGTAGGCAAAGCGCATTGCTTCGTCGAACCGGTGGATGGTTAGATTAACGTCGCTCGCATCGTCGTATCCTTCCATGGTCTTCAGTATGCTCAGTCCAACCACACCGCTTGTAGGCACCCCGGATGAGTACAGAGTGAAATCGCGGTACGTGATGTTCACTGATTTTCGAATAATGACTTCATAATCAGCCAGATCTTTCAAAGTCATCGTGCCGTTGCTACTCTGGAGTGCAGATATGGTGGCATCGGCTGTGTAGGCGTGCCGTTAGTTTCATTTAGTCGCCCCTTAGGGAATCAGGAAAAAGGGGCTTAAAGGAGAAGCACAAACCGATATCGCCCGTGTAAAAGGCATCAGGACCCTCTTCAGCAATCCTCTGTAATGTTCTGGATGCTTGTTAGCAAGATTATTATGTCCTTTATGTTATGCCCAGTGTTGTTTGCTCACTTTCCCAGGCGCTTCCTGTACATGGTTTCACCTAATGTGACCATTTTTCCTTCAGGCCTAGTTAGCACGACTCCTTGTCCGTGTTCATGAGAAGACGATGAATACGTACCGTTCGGAGCAAAGTCTTCGGCCCACGAAGGGTCTTCGACCAAGAAGTTGTAGCCTGCCTCTTCGATGCCGTACTGTATATATCGCAGCAGGTCTTCAGACACGGGAAAGCCGTCACGGGCCACTATGGCAGCTGGTTCGACAACAACTCGCCAAGGTAGAGCCCCGAACTTGTTGTGTGCGAATTCCAAGCCGCGGAGCTCACCTGGTACACCGGCTGCTAGACCGCCCCACATGCTTCCGTTGACGTTGCCCCGGAACATGTCCTGGTAGGCGGCAGCAGGAGCGGATTCCCGATAGTCGATCACGACGTACTCCCCGTTGGTATCTCGGATCAACGTGAAGCCACCCCCACCTATACCGGAATGGTACATGCCGATCACGCCCACACAAAGCTGCGTGCCGATGAAAGCGTCTACGGCATTGCCCTACACACGCGAGATTTTCGGATGAGCTTCACGTTCGAGAACACGGGACAGGAGCCAACTACCCACACCCAACTCCAACAAGTCGATGCCGATCTGGCTGCAAATCTTAACCTCGCTGGCCACGGCGCCTCGCCATGACTCGGACTTCAGCACGGCCTGGGCCTCACTCCTCCATGACTGCTGGAAAGGAGTGGCAAGACTGGGCCCCGCGGCTGAAAGGAGCAGCAAGCCCGACGGCAGAACGAATGAGAATCTTTCTGGAATTGTGATTAGTTAGTGAAGTGAGCCGGTGAGTAATCGGTGACAACTTCGGGCAAGAGGGAGAAGGGGGGAATGAGGGTGCTGTGACGTTGTTATTTCTATACAAGACATACTCATCCTCGTGTGAGATCGAAGCCGGCGAAGATTCAGATTCAGATATGTAATCGGGACAAGTCTGAATCTCTCGAGGGGATCGGGCGAAGGGGAGTTGGTATTATTAAAGTTAGGTCGTAGGCAGTGTTATGTCATCCGTAATCGGGCACTTATAGGGAACCCCCCCTGGGATATGCCCCGCGGTATCCATTACTGCAACCATTATCCGATTCCCGGTCTGCTTAGAGATACTGGTAGTAGATAGCCGGGACTCGGGGGAAATCCCCCGTCGGAAGACGGAATACGGATTACGGATTACGGAATCTGGTAGGTAACAGCACTTCGCACGGAATCCCTTCCTGGATCAACACACGCGATTACATAACTGTACCTGATGATCGCGCTAGTGTCCGAAGTAGGAAGGTCGAGCAGTAGACCCTGGCCCATCTGCCGCCTATTTGCAATGATGGTGCCAATGGTGCGTATATTGTGATGATGAAGAAGGGAGAAACCCTACTATCTATGCTATGCGTGGCAGTGTAGCTATGTATGCACTGTGCGTGTACAGTATGTGTGTGGCTAGTGCTACAGTATACATGTGTGTGGCACTGTATGCTACAGTTGCCGGCTCTGAAAAGGAAAAAACGATGCCCTCATCGTAAAATGGATGTGGGGGGAAGATCTACACATGAATACCTGCTGCTTGTCTGCGACAGAAGTCAGCGATCAGGTCGGATCCCCCTTCTCCCAGCTGTTCCTCGGGCATCCATTTATGGTACTCATTTCCCAAACCAATGTATTCGACCAAATATTTGTCCTTTGAATTTGGGTTTGTTGCTGGTTTCTTCGCCAAAATGCGTCTATCGTATGCTTCCATGTGAACGTCGCCTGCGTTCGGCAAATATCTTCCGAATAGGTCCATCGGTGGTGCTGGTTCGAGGTGGTCAACCGATATGACATCGTGGATTTTGAATGACGCTGGGAAATCGATTTTGTACGCGGAACGCCCGACGCGCTCGACGATTTTGAAAGGTCCAGCGTACTGTTGTCCCAGTTTCCTACCCAACATCGATGCTTTGGGTATATTGTAACCCTTGTGCAAACGCAGCAAGACGTTCTGTCCCACTTCGAAGAAGATAGGGGTGTGTCTGGCGTCGTAATATTTCTTGACGGACATGGCGGATAAAGCAATAGCATCGTGCGCATCCACCCTCGCAAGAGGAATATGGCTGTGGATTGGCGAACTCTCAGCGACGAAGTTAGGGGTGAATCCCATGACGACTTCGTTGGGCGACTTGGAGGTGGTGGCGGACCTGGCGTTGTTGAATTCGAATTGTAATACTGGAAGCGCCTGCTCCCATTGCGATGGTTCGATAAGGGAGTGGAAGTAATATCTAAAGGTGGATTTGATGGTCAAAATCATGCGTTCTGACTGGCCATCGGTGGATGGATGATATGCTGTGGCAAAGAGCATCTTGGTGCCAACATTTTGCCAAATTGAACGCCAGAAGTCTGCCAGAAACTTGGGATCTCTGTCGCTCAACAAAATTTTGGGTAATCCCCAATTGGCGGTGAGCAACCTATCAAAGAGGGCGCGCGCCCACTGCTGACTGGTCCAGTCGTGGCGGCCTGGCACGACCTGGATGCTTTTCGACATCTTACAGACTGCCACCATAAATGCGTTACGACGCGCTGATGACATTGGGAAACCCAAGGCGATGTCAATTGTCACCGTGTGGAATGGGCATGGTGGTGATAGTATTGGTTGGAGGGAACCAAATGGTTTATGCATGCGTGATTTGCACAGAGTGCATTCGGGGCATGACTTGATGAAGCGGGTTAGCTCTCGTCTATCGACGACGAAGTTCAATAACAAAGCGAGGAATTTGTCTGGGTGCATATGGTTGTGGCCATGTAACAAATTGAAGATGTCAAGATTACAACTTCGGGGAATGCACAATCTGTCCGATGTGTCCGACCGCTTCCAAATGAGTCCGTCTCGCAGGAAAAAAGGGAGGTCTGCCCTGTTTGGTGCATCCAGACGGAGGTTGGCTTTGAGGACGTCCATTGTGGTCTTCCACTTGGGGTCGTCGAGGTATCCTTTCTGCAATTTAGTGCGGAACTCAGGGTCGATCTGCATAAGCGGTATTCCCCTGGTCGATGGCCCTGTGGCGGATTCGATGTGTGCTGTGGCCATGGTGATCACAGGCAGCACCTCTGCCAACAGACTTGTTTCCTCGCGAGGGATATGTTCACTGCTTGGAGACAGGAAGTGCTCATCTCGATCATCTGGGAGTTTTTCCAACTCGCCTTCTGCCGTCAGATCGTGACTCGGCCCTTCGGCTGGCAACCGTGACAGGGCATCCGGCACAACGTTCAGTGTGCCCGGTTTGTGCATCACGACCACATCGAAACGACTGACGTACTCCATCGCACGGACCAGACGGAGGTTCTTGTTGCTGAGAGCGGTTGAATTAACCAAGTCGCGATACTTGACCATTCCCATTATCGCTCGGTGATCTGTAAAGACGTACACCTGCTTCTTCGTGACGTTCAACCAATGTTCTGTCTTCCGCAGTGCCCACACGAACCCCAGGACCTCCATCTCACTGGGCCAGTATCTCGTTTCGGCCGCCGACAAGGTGCGTGAGAGGAAAGCGATAGGCTGAACTGCGGTGCGCGGGGGAAAGGCGGTCAGCTTTCCCTCAGGTGACAACAGCTTACTCAATGTGTCTTCGTTCACGTGGTATACCGCCACTCCGATGCCACTACGGGCCACATCGAAGTCGATGCACAGGAGACGATCCGGGGAGAAAAAATACAACACGGTATGCTTGGTGAGCGCGTCCTTGATTGCCTGGAAGGCCTTCTTCTCCGCCTCTGTTGGCTCGTCTATGGGTACGGAGCCTGCCCAGCGTTTCCGCTGAGTTTTTGTCCTGCCTTGGCGGTTGCCTTTAAGCATGTCTGTTTTCCTCCTCTCCAGAGGCTCCATAATCTGCGCGTATTGAGGAACGTTGTGCCTCATGTAACCTGCCATACCGATAAAGGTTTCCAGGTCTTTCAGAGACGTCGGGAAGGTGAGCTTGGCTATTGCAGCCAACCTCTCCTTTGTAGTGGATAAACCAAATGCGTCGACCATACGACCCAAGACCACGGCGTTTGGGAAGCCGACGAATGATTTTGAAGGCCCTATGGAGATGTTTTTATTCCGGAGTAGTTGCAAGGTGAGCTCCAAATCGGCGTGGTGCGGCAGGAACCCGGCTGAAGCGATACAAATGTCATCACAGTAGCAATCGGCGGCTTCAACTGGGCGCAACAGCCGGTCCATCTGGCGTTGCACGAACGCGTTGCTATTCTTGTATCCCATCACCAACGTGTTGTACGTGTACTGGCCTTTGGTGGTGTTGATTGTGAGTGCCCAGCGTGTGCTCGGGTGACTCAACCATTGATAATAAAAGGAGATAGCGTCAAGAAGGGTGATGAATGAGCGACCGTATACCTTGGCCAACATGTCCTCTTGTGACTTCATTGGATACGAATCGCGGAGGTTGATGTTATTGAATGGCCTTACGTCGACGACCATCCTACCCTTGCGCTCCTGATTGGGCATAATCCTCCAAATAACAAACACGGGGAACGACATTGGTACCGCTTGGTGGTTCTCCTTCAGCACATTCTTCTCGAGTAACTTTTTCACCGTTGTGTCGATGATCTCCTGGTCCTCGTTGTTGACTGTATATATTTTGCACTTCTTGGATACTTCATGTTCCCACCCGGGTTTCAAATGATAGATTGGTTGTTCGTGCTCCTCCACTGCAGCGAAGCCGATATCCTCGAATACATCGGCGTACTGGGTGATCAGGTCAAAGAACGAACGAGTAATTTGTGGGTCTGGGTTGGCGTATATGGTGACGCCAGTAGGATGCTTGACTGTGTCGGACGTCTTTTCCGCAAATTTGCGCAAGTGACTTGAAGTCTCCCGCGACTTATCCAGCTGACGTGGAGCTTGGCGCAGGGCCAGGTCAGTGGCGTCAGGGTGATCGACCAAGTATGCCTGACAGTCGGACTCCAACGGAGCCAGATATCCCAATACTGCGTTCGCTGGCAACACGACTCGGAAGGCTGCATCGTTCTGCACAGGGATGGACGCGACATCGTCGTTGACAAGCGCTGCGAAACATGCTATCTC
The DNA here is from genome assembly GCA_028637775.1 of Xylariaceae sp. X167. Classification (NCBI taxonomy): domain Eukaryota; kingdom Fungi; phylum Ascomycota; class Sordariomycetes; order Xylariales; family Xylariaceae; species Xylariaceae sp. X167. The sequence goes on from JAJFDK010000008.1 coordinate 41,077, forward strand.
AGCTGTGGTGGGCTCGAATAGGCTGACTTTCCCGAAGGCGGCTTGGTGGGTGACGGGGACGAATGCCTGCGCGTGTGGTGGGATGACTGTTCGGTCGGTCACTCGGACTGGGACTCGACGGGGGGTAGGGGTCCCTGGTGCACACGAAAGCGGAATGGTGACGCGGCAAGATTGAATCACGGCCACGCCGCGCGATAGAATGATATCGAACTGTTCGGAGTGCAACACGTCCATACCCAGCAGCATCTTGGTTTGAAGACCGTTCACCAACGTTACTTCCCTGACAAAGGAAGCTACTGCTGGTCGACCGTCTTGATAACCTTTGAAATAGAAGCGAATCACTGCGTAGTCCGATGTGGTGTGCTCTTCATGAGCGATGCCTCTGATGATCATAGGAACTGCACGCTTACGAATCTGGATATCTGGGTAGCGAAGCTTTGCCCATGCAATGTCTGCCATGGTTCGCGTGCATCCGGTATCGCCCACTATCTCTTCCTGTTTTTCTGATTCTGGGGATATCATGATGTACATCTTGAGGTATGTCTTCGGCGCGTATTGGAAGCCCGTACCGATATCGGGTGCAGAATCGACGGCTGATTGTATGACAGGAAGGCCAGTCATCGCGGTGTGTGATGGCCTCGGCAGCATGGATGTCGGATGGGGCGAGGCTACCGGGTCGACGATGTGTGAGACGTCCATACGAGTGTCGGCGTGGGCGCCCTGCACTGCCTCGTATGCGACGGCTATGCCTGCAAAAGCCTCTGCTCCGAAATTGGAGGCACGACCATTTGTCCTGAAATGTTGAGAACGTAAATGTTTATGGAGCTTATTGTTTGATGGGAAACTTAGCTGACAATGATGACATTGAAAGGGGTGCTGGTGACGAAAGGCCATTCCGAAATTGGCTGCATCGCCCCCCACGGGGTCTTCATCAGTGTCGGGTGGACCAAATCCCTCGGGAATAGGGCCACTGGTCATTATGTCTAAATTATCTGCCTCCCACTCGCTGGGGAATGAGGTAGACTGAATTTGGCCTGCGTTTGATGAGAACTCGTCTGTGCGGGTCACGAATGCATGAGCGTGGGGATCAGTGTTATATTCTGAATAAGAGAATTGTGCATTGGCTGGTGGGGTGCTCTGGAACGGCAATGGTCCTTGTCGTGGACTGCCCCTTGGTTGTTGGTAAGCCCCTCTCTGGCCTGGTTGGGTCCATCTGTTCTGGCCGACTGGCCCCTGATTGTAAGATTGGTAACCGGGGTTATTGTTACTTGGGTTTTGAAAACGGTTCGGATTATATGGAAAATTTGCACGACCTCTAGCAAATGGGCGAGTACGGTTGCTAGTATAAGGTTGCGTCGGAATCTGAGCGTATGGCTGACGGTTAGCGGGTGGTGTTTGTGAGTAATTGACGTTGGAAGAGTCGTATTGCTTGCCGTAAAAGGGCGTCTGTGGCTGGGACTGGTAGGGGTGAAACTTCGCGTTGTGCCTCCCGTATCCGTATGTCTCTCTAGCCTGGCCCAACAGTATACTCTCACGGTCATCCAACTGTTGAAGAAACTCTCCCAGGGTTGTTGTGTCTGTAGGTTTCTGGATTTGTCCCTGGATGGTGGGATCCAGTGCTTGAAACGCCGCCAGCAACTGGTTCTTCACTGGGTAATCACAAGATTTCGCATCCCTGATGATTCTCTGCACGAATGGACGGATACTCTTGCCTTGTGCCAAATCAAGCATTGAGAATCGACTGCGGTTGATCGAGGCTTGTGCCTCTGCGTCCTGTTTTTTGAAACGGCGTTGAAGTGCTTCGCAGACATTGTCCAACGAACCCTGTGCCAGGTCTGTCTTCTCCAGATCTGACAACTCCGAAGAGTGCCAAGCCAATGCGGTTGATTGAAGGCACTGCAACCAGACTGCTGTCACTCTGGCTTCGCCGGCCGTGGTGGCCAGTTGCCTCAACCTATCGGTGAACGCCCAGACGTCCGTATAAATGGTTTGTTTACCTTGAGCTACTGTCCCGGATGCGTCGGTGTCACGCAACGAGGGGTTAAAATATCCGACCTCTTCTGCTTTGAGTGCAGTGGCTGGAAGGGTGGACTGAGCTTGAGAAACCGTTCTGGCAATAATGTCAGACACATCTACCTTGTGTCGTTCGAACGCAGCGGCGATCAGGTTAGCTGCTGCCTCCGGCGTCAACGCCATGGTGACGGGGTTGGAACGGGGCAATTCGATCGATGGGGAATCAAAACTTGACTGAGGCAATGTCGATGTCGGTGGTCCAAAATCGGATAAACCGTGTTGAAGATCCTGAAGTGGATGTGATATGGGTGATGAATGTAAAGATAGAGATTGCATTTGCTGCGTAGTGCCGGCCAAAGATCCTGGTGTATGCGCCTGCCCAATATGAAATAGGGTGGATGGCGACTGGTTAACAGAGGATGGGTAACCTTCCTCGGCCTCTTGGTGGTCTGGCTGCAACCGACGCGGTCGTGGTGTGGCTGGACTCGATCCAGTGTGGATGAATGATTGTGATGGCGTAATTGGTGACCGCCATTGCCCGTTTGATGACACTGATTGAAAAAATGGTGGGATTGCAACAGGCGCGTCCGGTGAAACCGGCAGGGACACCTCTGCAGGATTAAGGTGCTCTCGATGACGTGGTGTTTCAGGAAGTGGCACGTCTGCGGGGTCGAGAAACGTTCCTGCCTGTGAGTGAGATGACGCGCTGTAGAGTCTTTCATTGAGCGGTTGCTTCCATTTACGCAAGAAGGCGCGAAAACGGGGTTTGGATTCCGCCCACTCGACAGGGTATGGTATGACGTCCGTGACTTGAGTTGAAGCGCGGCCTGACCCAATGATGGTGTGAGCTTGAGTAAGATGCATCGGTTCGATGAGTGATGCATTTGGGTGGTTTGTGTCATGAAAACGAATTAATTGGCGGGCCTGCAGCTGGTCCTGCGCTGTGTGAGAATCCGACATCCCGTTGGTGGATACTCCAGGTTGGCGCGGCTTGTCTTGGTGGGGATCTGGCCCGAGTCTGATTGTGCGTCTGTCGAAGCGACGACTGTTTAATTGTTGTGGTTTTTGGGCTGATTTTGGAGCGTAGTAACAAAAATGGCCGATGCTTTTTCGCTGACCGGGGGACAACCAAAAGGACGACGATTTAAATCGCTAGCTACCAATTGCAATGATGGTGCCAATGGTGCGTATATTGTGATGATGAAGAAGGGAGAAACCCTACTATCTATGCTATGCGTGGCAGTGTAGCTATGTATGCACTGTGCGTGTACAGTATGTGTGTGGCTAGTGCTACAGTATACATGTGTGTGGCACTGTATGCTACACTATTAGTATCCGCTAAAGCACACAAGTGCCGAAGGACTGTGATGGGCTATGCCTCATCGGGTAGTAATCTAGCAGTTTCTTGCCGGCGTCGTCACTACGCCCACGTCATCCCGTCGCTATAGGATTACCTCACGAGTAATCCGTGTCTAGGAAGGAACGATCCCACAAGATCCAGCGGGGTCCGATGAAGGAGGGAATCTAACTTTACGGATTAAACTCCGCAACGATCCAGCCCAAAGCCAGAAGCACGATTGGTAATAGATCTTACACCTTTTCCGTACACACCTGGTAGATCCTGTTCATAGGCGATACTCAAGATCAGCTCTTTATCTACCATCACTTTCACTCTATTGTATTTCGTAGTCAGGACTCACGGCCGGTCCGAATACGCATGGCCGTCTTTGATCACGGTCTTTGATCACGGTATTGTGCACCACATGGAAACTGATCATCAGGTCGGTCGAACAACTACCAGCAAAAAAGGAGGGATGCCACTTTGCTTCTTCGCCGGAGACTATGCAGATGACCTCCCAAAACGTCGAGGTCAGCTGACTTCTTTCAGCGAGACTCGCACCTCAACTAAGGACCCTTGGGCCCCTAAAACGCCACAGCCGCCGCTCCCTCGATCCGCGCATTAATATCGAGCACGACGTCCAGGAGATCTGGAGTGGCTGCATCGCAGAAACACAATTGTCTGGTTCCCGCGTATGAACCCTCGCCTTACCGGACTGTGGCTTGCTGATCGTCAGGATCACGACCTGAAGCGGACATCAGGCAGGATAAATTGCATGCATGTCACCTCTTACAAATCGCAGAACGACACATAGGGCCAAAGTAATACCGGGAGTAAGACAATTATTATTCCGTAAAAGGAATGAGTTCGTGTGTCTGCCATGCTCTGTGCAAGAAGCGAATCAGTCCGTATTACTGAGAAGCTTAGCGGATCACAGTCTGCCTAACGGAGTAGACTGAGTCCCAACTCATCTAGGTATCTACGGGTTACGGATTCCATATTCGATATTCGTCGTCGTCGCCTTCGTCGCTATTTTTGATTGTTCTGATAACTCCTGCAGCATCCGGTACGTGCATTGAAAGGAGAAACCTACATCCGTGTCATGAATGTAGAAGCCAACACTATTCCATCCATCATCCATCATATGATAACTTGAATCAAAGGTTGCCATCGCTGCACAAGCGGTACGGAATAATATTGGTGAATAAAACCCGTGCCTACCTATTACATCAGCCGGATAAGAAGTTGCTGCTCCTGCAACGTATCACTGATTCTTGGGCTTATCCACGTCATCTTTTGGTACGGAGATGAGAGCGAATTCTTGTGGTCTCACGGTTCGTTATTCCGTACAGATTATCTTTCTTCTGCGACCAATCCAGAGATTCTTCAATATCAGCGGTATTACACCAGGGCAAAAGGCCTTGAAATAATCCGTATAATCCGTACCTAGCATCAATATCGCGATCTCCGTTCTGCGACATACATATCTGCTCGAAAGATACGGATTACGCAATTCCAAATGTTCGGCAGACTGTAATCCGTACGAAGCATGGAAAATCGCCCGTGAATGGGAGTGGCGGGGTCGAGAAAGATAAGGAAGTGGGGGTGGATCTAACGCAAATGCATGTGTCCACCAGACATCACAGAAGCACCAATCACGTAACGAGCAGCTGACACAATTGCCCAGATAGGCATCTGGGGACCCAGGGGCCGGGATTCAAGGGGTCCAACTGAGCCACAGCACATGTGGCTTGTACGCCACATCTGATACCAGCCATGTGGCACGCCTGGATATCCGTGCCAAGAGCTGAAAACACTGTAGAGCAGACGGAGCCAATGAGAAGAGAGGCAATCCATGAGGCGTAATCCGCGCTTGGTTCGAGCCTTGTCATTGGTCGATTCGTCTCAAATTTCTGATTGCGAACCTCATTCATTCACGAATGCGCATTGCATTTTCAAGGAGGACGTCGATTCAGGTCTAATCGTTACGTATCGGAATGAGGCCTGGCTCACTCACAACTGCAGCTAAGGCGTGGAACTTGTTAGGATACCGGATACGATCCCAAACAAGCCATCATATTGCTCACCAACTCGGAGCATCGACAGTCCCTCGTACCCGCACATATCACAGTCGGGGCCAGACTTCCAGAGCATTCTTCGCCATGGAGTCCGCAACGCAGCCGCAGTCGGCGGCAGACACAAATGTCAAAAATCAGGGGAAAAGACCCTTTTCTGGCCAGAAGTCACAACTCGGCAAGAAGAGACAAGACAAGAAGCTGCGGAAGCGGGAACGTGACATGCAGTCTGGTTCGTCCGACCAGGTCCTCGCCATCGACATCAGCCATCTTCGTGCCTCTCTTGATGCCGAGAGCGATTCCGCCGCTACTGGCGTTGAGGACTTACCAGAGCCCGGCACTGAGATTGTCGTGAAGGTGCTCGAGCTCTCATCTACAGGCGAAGGTCTAGCCGTACAGGAGGGGTCCAAACGTATATACGTCGTCCCCTTCTCCGTGCCCGGCGACAAGGTCAAAATCAAAGTCTTCCGCCACTTAGACGAGGAGCAGTACACCGTCGCAGACTTCCTGTCCGTTGTGGAGCCCGGGCCCCTGAGAGACGACAGTCGGGTAGGCTGCCAGTACTTCTCGAAATGCTCGGGCTGCCAGTTCCAGATGATGGACTATGCCGAGCAGCTACGGCATAAAAGGAGGATTGTCGAGAAGGCATTCCGCAACTTCTCTGACCTGCCGCCCGAGCTTATCCCGGCTATCCAGGATACCATTGGTAGCCCGCTTCAGTACGGATACCGTACTAAGCTCACGCCGCATTTCGACGGTCCGCCAGGAAACCGCCGCAAGAACGCGGCTTGCTTTACCGAGCGCCCCAATATTGGCTTCATGCCCAAGGGAAGGCGTTCGGCTATGGACATTGAGGACTGCCCCATCGGTACCGATGCGGTACGCATGGGCATGAAGTCAGAGCGTGAGAGGATGGCCGTTGAGTTCAACAAGTACCAACGAGGCGCCACGATTCTCCTACGAGAGAGCACCAAGCGAATTCCCAAAGACGGCTCATCATCCGACGAAGCCATCCCATCCAACGCCGTAAAGGTCGAAACAGACACGCACGTAGACTACAAAACCTGCGTAACAGACAACAACGGCACAACAACAGAGTACATCGACGACTTCATCTTCCACAACCCAGCGGGCTCCTTCTTCCAAAACAACAACTCCATCCTACCCATCTTCACCTCCTACATCCGGCAAAACATCCTCCCCACCACGCCCAGCACCCCAATCAAGTACTTCATCGACGCCTACTCCGGCTCCGGCCTCTTCACCATCACGCTCTCCTCCCTCTTCAAAAGTAGCACCGGCATCGACATCGCCGACGCCTCCATCAAATTCGCGCGCCGCAACGCCACGGCCAACAACCTGGCCCCCACCCAAGCAAGTTTCATCGCCGCCGACGCCGGCGAGCTCTTCAAGAGCGTGACCTACAACGCCGACGAGACCGTCGTCGTCCTCGACCCGCCGCGCAAGGGCTGCGACGCCGATTTCCTCAGCCAATTACTGCGTTTCGGGCCCAAGCGCGTCGTCTACGTCAGTTGCAATGTGCACACGCAGGCGCGCGACGTCGGCATGCTCGTGCGCGGGGAGACGGGTAGTGCGGATGCTTCCAAGGCGAATGAGAAGGGTACTAGATACACGATTGAGAGTCTGCGGGGTTTTGACTTTTTCCCGCAGACGGGACATGTTGAGGGTGTTGCTGTGCTGAACCGTGTCGAGGCAGAGGCTTAGGTAGTCTGTCTCTGTGAAGTTGGGAGCTGCATTAGAAGGCCATAGTCAGGCCCCCTGATTGGGGCGTCACGAATTGTATATACTATACTCGTATATAAAGTAATCCTTCTATTGCGCACCAGCGACTATGCATCTGAAAGACAGCGTGATGCTGGAATCTAGTAGCGAGGAACCCACGCCGTGCCATTATGGTAGTTCTCGGATGTTATCATTCTTGAAATGTCCTGCGTACAAGTAACTCGTATGCATCAAACACTTACGGGCCAGTTCACGAAGCAATCATGGCGCATCTCGAGTAGGAAATAAGACACTATCGATTATGATTGACAAAGGCACTACGGTAGGAAAGTGTAACATCTCTAAACAAGACATAAAGGGGCCACAGTGAATACACAAGTAACGAACTGTCCATTGGCAACACATTCTCCCCGACATATCCTGAAGTCGAAAGTCAGATACATAGCCGAAACAACGATTATTACATGCCCTTAATCCTCCTCCAGTAAAACCTTCAACGCGTGTACAGTGACCTCGACAACGTCCGAGGTGCGACTCTTCTTGGCACATTTCTTGAGAACTTCGACACCGTTCTTCTCCCTGATGGCTTTCCTCGCCGTACGGCCCAGTTCGCCTTCGATAGTAACCAGGTTGTGAACGATGAAAACACCACGGTGTCGCAGATCCTCCTTATCTTCATCACACAGTCCAAAGATTAATTCCAGGCCGCGCTCCCTTTTGAGAACTCCTCGCACAACTTCCTCGTACGCCGTCAAAGCCGCCAAGGCGCCACCCGCCGCACTCCGTGTCGCCTCGTCCTCGGCATCGGTGAGCGCCAGCAGGATATGTAGACGATTGGTGGCTTGCGGTGTATCGGCAGCATACAAGGCGATGCCTTCGACGCATTGGACTAAGTTGCAAATGAGCTCCGTGGCCGCTTTTGATACCATACTGTTCGAGGAGAGCATCTGTTCCTCGATATCTGTGATTGCTATGCGAATGACCGATGCTCGTGTATCATCGTCGGTCGACGCCAGATTGGTGAGGGCCATCAGCGCTTCAAAGCTTGGCAAGAGGTCACGAGTGTCGGCGGTCGGGTCGGGTGACAGAAGAGAAACCAGGGGGCGGATGGCCGCATTCTGCGGGCAAGCACGAGTGCCTCCAAATACCAGCGAGGGGTTGGTGCTAATCAGAATGCGAGCCAGCGCTTGTGCTGCCACTCGCTTGGCGCGTTCATCAGTCTCTGGCAAGGCCGACCATGCTGCGATCAGCAAATTGACTGCACCCTGTTGTGCTAGCCGGCCCCTGAGACTGGAACTGACAGAAAAAGAAGAAATGATGGAAACGATGATAGCGAGCGATGCGTTTGAGCCATGACGACTGTGAGTCACGAGAACCGGTACGACGCCCGCCTCAAAGACCCGCTTACAGCGGTCGGCGACGTGGTCATCGTCAATCAAGGGGTTGGATTGTGCCTTGGGCAGATGGCCCGCCGCATTCGCATAGGCCCTGAGCTGGTTCATGTTCTTCTGCTCTGCGGATAAAACAGGCTGATAGCGAGTGAGATTCAAAAAAATACTCAGACAACCAAAAGTAAGGACAGACTTTGCGGGTGCTTCGGAGAGGGTTTTGACTATGGCCTTCAAGAGGTCGCCATTGTGTGCAACCTCCTCCATGACAGTAGGCTTGATGGTAGAATAAGCAAGACCCTCGATAGCATGGCTCGTGCTACTCTCAGTCTCAGAATCGGTCAGCAGCATGTCTGTGAGCTTCGCAGACAAATCTTCAATGCTCGAGTCGACTTCTTCCACCCTCTCTCCGCCTTCTTGCGTCTTTTGCTCAGATGGTGACACGGGCACAGCCTGAGATTACCATATCAGCGAGATGTTGCGATCAATCGCTCCAGAACACAGACCAATGGTGGTTGTCCACGTCGGGTGCAATCATGGTCGGGAGTTTCAAAGTGCCTACCCTCAGTTTTGCCAAGATGAGCACGGCAAGATTGTGAACATAGGCCGTGTGTTCTCGCAAAGCAATAGAACCCGAACTGGCCTCTCCGCCTTCCGCAGAGGACTCGGCCGTATCAGACAGGTCTTCTTGCTTCTTGTAGGCGATCTCCTTGAGCCATTCGTTGCAATACTTACGCATGGGCGGCCGGCAATCGGAATAGCTGGCAGCAACGTTCAACATCTCCAAACAGGCCTTTTCGACCTTGCGGCTCTTCCATTTGCGGCGCATCAGGGGATCCAGACTGGGCAAGAAGCCCTCGCTCAGGAACAGCTCGGTGATGACGACTGATGCGACGGGAAAGACATCAGTAGCGACGCAAAAGGCAACGATGTAGTCGTCGTAGGTTCCTCTCTCAACGCGGTCCAAGAAGAACTTGCGCAGACCCTGATGACCTTTGTTGCCAGCAGCGTCAAGGTACGCTGTAACAGTCAAGAGGGCATGGCGACGGACGGTTGGGTCCTGTCTCATGTCGAGATAGCCCAGAATAGTGTCAAGGCAAATATCGTCGATAACGTCGCAAACGGTCCGCTCCTTGGGTTTGGGGCGGGAGGAATCCTTGAAGAGCTTGGTCAACTCGTCGAGAGTGTGACGAGTCCGGATATCCTCCTGGCCTCCCTCCATCAGCTTGGCCATAATGAGCTGGGTCTGCTCAATTTCGTTGAGCTCCTTGGCTGGCGACTTGGAGTCGGAAGCGACGGGAACAGTCTGGTCGCCCATGATGCTCTAGATGAATGGTGATGAAGCTGGTGGCAGTAGCTAGGTAGGTAGATGTTGAGTAGTAGAAGTATGATGAAAGTGACGGTACCTGACAATGGCTGTTTGTACCGGAAAAGGAGTCAGGAGTCAGTTGTCCCGTTATCTTGGCTGTTGCTCTCTGTTTGAGATAGTATGAGCAAGAGATTCTGGGAGAACAGTGGTATAGCGTTGTTGATAACTTGATGATGAGTTGATTGATAGGTTGATGGGTTGTGGGTGGGAAGAGTGTCAGGGGTTTGGGTTTGGGTTTGGACTTGGTGGGCAAAGTGAGGACTCTCAGATGATTCCTGGGAGAAGAGACGGGAAAGGGTGGAGAGAAAGAGAGAAGAGGAGAGGAGGAGCGAGAGGGTCGGTATTTATAGCGAGTCCGAGTCGACTTATAGTTCTGCACAAGAGGCTGTTTGGCAGGAGCGGCCGACAACAAGCACCGACACACAAACCATATTCAGGGCAGTATTCGGCACCGGCAAAGCTTCATCCACGCAAAAAACCGGAAGTGCAGAAACATGCTCTGTTTCGAATTGCAAGCGACATGCAGGCCGTGTCAACATCGGCACGGAAATGCCACGGGACTCGGGACATTTCGCATGTGATAGACGGCAAAAGGTGCTCTTGCACCGGATGTGAATGAAGGGAGAGGCAATGAGAAAGTCAAACCACGATCTTGCAGCGAACACGTAAACAAACAAAAAAAAAAGATACTCCGTGGGTACGAAGTACATGCGAAGATATGGCCACGACTCGATGAAATACTCGGTTACTCACAAGTCCTTTGTTGTTTGCACGTGAACAGACAGCTTGCAGTGTCTCGTGTCGAGAGCTGGAGAGCAGATAGTCGAGGGCTGTGAGATGGTGAAGCGCATACGTACCTCCTGATTCTATCGTGATTGCGCAGACATCGGAGATCGAGTCGAGTGATTGCGAATCCGAACACCAAATACCAGGTATGCAGGTAAGCACTCGTTTTCCTGCACGGAATATGAGAGAAGAGAAGAGAATCTTCAACTATACCTGTTTTCGAGACTTGAACTTGAGCAATTCAACCTCCGTCGTTATTCACACGCTCAAATAGCAATTACCACGTATAAGTTGAAGTGACGACTTCCCTCCTGAATGAGCTTACACCACGAATTAGAAAACCCCCGCCAAACGATGAGCCCCGGAGCGTTGATAGGGACAGTCCCCTCTCCCCCACTTGCACTAACCCTCTATGGAAGGGCCGGGTTCCACCTAGAATGACGTCAGCTCTAATCCGTTCACGCTATTCCTAATTAGGAGTATCCCTGTCGAGCATGTGCTCTGCTGCCGCCAATGGAAGTTGCAACCTGTTGCAACATTTCGCTCCTTTGAATTGAACCGATTGCTGGCTTCGATGAGCGCTAATCTCCATTTCGTACGGAATACTAGCCACAACGCCGGCAGCTAAGTCGAGATTGAACAGCTCTGTTTGGAGGCTCAAGTTCTGGGCTAGGCACGTGCCGCGATGTGGCTGATTCGCGCGCTAAACCGACCCCTAGCAAAACATCCTCACACAACGCTTAGCGTAATAAAGCTTAATATAGAATAAACTGCTTACATAATTTGTCCCGTACCTTAAGCTGGACATTCCCGGCGACCGGTGCCTCTCGGAGTTATGTGAATACTTCGTGCTTCGTACAACTACATGCAAATTTCCTACTGGATATCTTCTTTATTGTTGTCGAGCAAATCAAACAGGCAACAACCTCCCAGCGAATACCAATTCTGAGCATAGATGCACGGGATGGTCTGAGATAATTACAACTGCGCGGAGGGAACTGAATATCACACCAAGGCGGATTCCTGCTTCGAAGCATGATACAAATCCGTCCCTTACGCAACACGCTCGAATTCCTATTCGCGTTTTCATCCCACTGCTAGTAGTCGTGTAGCCCTCTCTCTCAGAGGCCAGCCAAGATGAATCGCATCGATGCCTCCGAACACTACGACGAGAGTGGCTTCGCGACCCAGATCCCCTCTCTTCTGACCGTCATCATCGACACCAACCCTCGAGCCTGGGCCGCCATCCACGATCTCCCCATCTCGAAAGCCATCGCAAACATCCTGGTCTTCATAAACGCGCATCTAGCCTTTGGGAACGAGAACCAGGTTGCTGTCCTCGCCGCACACACAAACCGTGCTGTCTGGTTATATCCACCATCACCCGACCTCGACGGCAATCGCAATGCAAACAACAAAAATGGCGATGATAATGATGTCGAGATGGCCGGTGTTGATGGTTATGGATCGCGAGGGCCACGATCAGCTTCGTCCGCCAACAAATACCCCCAGTTCGCCAAGATCGAAACATCCATCCTCACATCGCTCCGCTCTCTCATCAACAGCACCACGCCATCCGATCTAAACCCCACAACCATGATCTCCGGTGCCCTAAGCATGGCTCTCTCCTACATCCACAAAACCTCCATAGCCTTCGAACCACCAAAACCATCCACCGACGCAGCAAACCCCGTCACGGCGCCCGCACCAACAAGCACAGCCCCCAACATCCACGCCCGCATCCTCATCCTCTCAGTCTCCCAATCCGAAGCATCCCAATACATACCAACAATGAACACCGTCTTCGCCGCAGCCCACGCCAACATCCCCATCGACACGCTCTCCCTCTACTCCTCCACGGCCTCCACCTTCCTGCAACAAGCCGCCTTCATAACAAACGGCATCTTCCTCTCCGCAGCCTCGAACCCGCGCGGTCTACTCTCCTACCTCATGTTCGGCTTCCTGCCGGACGTCGAAGCCCGCCGCTCCCTCGTGACCCCCACCCAAGACACCGTCGACTTCCGCGCCGCCTGCTTCTGCCACCGCACCGTCGTCGACACCGCCTTCGTCTGCAGCGTCTGCCTCAGCATCTTCTGCAGCGTGCCGGCGAACGCCGAGTGTCTGACCTGCGGCACGAAACTCGCCCTGGGCAACTACGGCGCCAAACCCGCCGTCGTGCCGCGGAAGAAGAAGAAGAAGAAGCGTGTTCTCGGTGTCGGTGGACGCGAGGAGACGGGCAGTGCCACAGGCACCCCGATGCCGTCTTAACCATCGTCAGTATAGCTGTCGTCAGCATTTCCTTTAGACTTATTTGGGAGGGGCGTAAATGGGCTTGTTAGATATGTATGTAGATATACCCAGTCTTATGACTTCAATGAAAACACAAACAACAGATATTATGTACTTTGTCAATCTAGGTCCCTATTCTCATCGGGCATGAGAAGCAGCTTGGTTGCAAGACAATTCAACGACATATCTGTATTGAGTATTAGGATTCTAGCAAACTACCTAGGAGTTCGTGATGATAATGGATCTCAGAAGCAAGTGAGTACCGTAGGACCCGCGTACACGAAGCATCTCTTGCCCGTGTATACGCCCAACCCATCCTCGCAAAAAACCACCATAACAGGACCCCATTCTTCCCATACACTCCATACCAGATACCCAGCCCATACAACTTTAAGCATGACCAGGAGAAAAGGATAAAAAGATAAAAGGACCCAGGAACGCAAAAAAGGAGTACCAGTCTAGGGGTATCGTATCGATCGAACACCATTCCATGCTCAGAAAAGGAATTTCAGGCTCACACCCGACGCGTCGAAAGCAGCATCAACTCGCCATGCCGTTATTTCGTTGATCATAGGTAGTCAGCTAAGTCCGAATTTTGCGCGCCCCCTGCGCAATATTATGTCCGCCCTCATTAATCCGCGACATAACGCACGCCGGGCTCAAATCATTCGAGCCCATCGACGCCAACGCAAACGACTCCGTATTATGCGCAAAATACAGATAGTATCCCCCCGGTGTTTTCTTGACCGCCATGGCGCCCATAGCGCCGGTAGACGTAGACTCTCTCACACCCGGGTGGCCTAGAAAATCTTTCGCAATGAAGCTCTCGAGGATGGCGTTCTCGTCATCCTCATCTACGTCTTGGCCTGCGGGGCCGCGAACGCGGCCCTGGTAGATTCGCTCGGCGCATCGCTGTGATGCCATCGTTGTCGCCATGTGCTCGCCCGTGCCGCTCGTCACAACTGCGACCGTAATACCTTCGGGGTCGTCCGCATCCGAAGGAATTACGGCTGTGCCGATTCCGACCAGTGCTGCTGGTCCGATGCGGCCTCGATGCTTCATGCCGATGCCACCCGACGACGAGCCCGCGGCTATGCGGCCAAATTGATCGATGGCGATGGCGCCGACTGTGTCCGTGATCTGGTCTTCCATATCTCCCTCGTGCTTCGATCTCATCCACTCACCATGAGTGTAGCTCTCACTCGACTCGGAGACAATGTCATCCCTCTCGTCGCAAGCACCATCGTGAGGAGATGGACCAGGTGGAGTCGGGTTTGGCCCCTTCTTGTCGTTTAATTCTACCGGTGGGCCGTTATCGCCCGTATAGTTGTCCACATAATCATCACTGCGAGCCGGTAGAAATCGTTGGCGTTTATGCGACAGTGTAGTTCCCAGAAAACTAAGCGGACTGCGTTCATGGCCGGGTTTAGATGAACCCTGGCTTTTACCAGCGGGGGGTGGAGACAAATGTGTTCCAGGAGTCCGTGGACCAGACCAGGGCGAGCCGGGTGCCGGTGAGTCGGGTTGTCCCTCGTTCCATGTTCCCGTCAGGATAGCGTTGGTATGCTCTCTGCGGGTATCCTGGTCGTACGCTGGAGGTGTCGCCGCACGACTCGCTGGTGAAAGTGAAACGTCCCTGTCTTCAGCCCGCTTCAAATCATCTTTCCATCGGATGTATCGATCGCGGGCATTTTTGGATATGAGGTCGTCATTTTCCACAAGATCGATTCCCACGGTCTTTGCGAAGTCCTTGGCGCCCTCACCTACAAGGAGATTGGGAGGTACACGGCGAAGTGAAAGCGGCTTGTAACTGCTTTCCAGTATCGACCGCGCCAGGGTGATTGGGTTCTTGACATCTACACGCCTCGTCAGTGCATGGAGATACCAAAAGGCAAAAAGGAGAAACACGACAAGGGGATTCCACAAGGGGGAAACAATCGACATTGTGAGACATACTCGGCACTGCACCACAGGCTCCGCTGCGTCCAAAATGATCTACAACCGTCGCGTCGCACTCTACAGTGCCATCGATGGCCAGGTTGCTGCCATAACCAGCATTGGTGATCTCTTTGTTTTCGAGAACTTTGATAGCGGCTTCAACCGCCTCGACGGCAGAGTGCCCGCCTCGGAGCACCTTTATGCTCTCACGAGCAGCCCTGAGAATGTTTATCAGTATGGTTCATATCAGCGGATAAGGATAAGATCGGTCTTACTCCCTACAGGCTCTGAGGTGATGCTCCTCGTTCGCCGTACTGTGGTAGCCAGCTCCAGCATGTATGAATACAGCAGAAACAGGTTTGCACCAACGCTTGCTTATTTTATCTACGGCGCCATCAACAGTGGGAAGCTCAGCTTGCTCTTGTTCGGTGCTCTGATGCTTCTCTTCGACAGGGCCGGCGTCGATGGTATTGTCGCCGAGATGCTGAGTACCGGATGTCGTGGAATGGGAACCAGCCGTAGTAAGCGTTTCTGTAGGAGTGACGGCCTCGTCCGTTTCATGAGCTCTCTTTCCGAGACGGGAGCGAAGTTGTTTGTAGTAAGTCCGCAGAGGCGCCGGTTCCTGCCGCGAGGTCTTTGCAGACTGATGTCCATCCAATGGCTTCGACATCTTGCTCAGGAAGATTTCATTAGTTTGATGGAATATTGGATACGCAGCTTTTGAGCCTGCGGATTCATGGACCACCGCTCAAGTGACCAGTATGAGTGACCAGCGTAAGCGTCTTGCCGAATACGCAACAGTCGGCAGGAGATAGTCGATGTTGTTTCAGATGTTGGTGATAGAGCCTGATTCGAAGTGTGTGAGTCGATGTGCTAGAGGTTTACAAATAGAGGATCGTGCCCTCTGGGGGCACTAAGCTGGGTACAGCAGAGGAGAGGAAAATAAGTGATGATGCGTGAGGAAGATACGGGATAGCAAGGGAAGTTCATTGAAGACTAGGAGCACAAATAAAAAGAATCGTTTAAATGTGACGACGGGCCTGCAAAACGAAGTAGTCTAGGTAAGGCCACTCAGAGCATCGAAGCATCCAACCATCAAGGACTGATAGAGACGTACAGTGACGTGATGGGCATGTGGGCGCCCAAGAGATGACCACTGAGGTAGGCACTCATAGCTGGGCAGAGTGCTCGAGGTAGGCAGAACGTCTGATGTGTGTCTGTCCAGGGTAGGTGGGAGTATCTAGCGGGAGGCGAGCTGGTAAGCACGAGAGGCCCGCGTCTTTCTACGGTGCCAAGACCTACAGACCTACCTACCTCCGACCAACCGTCCCAGAGCACCCAAGAATAACAGAAGCAATCCGTACAGCCGGTTTAAATCGGCCTTCAATGATGGGAGATAGCACTTGCCTTGAGAACGAATCCACAGTGTTGATCAGTGAGCGACACACACCGATCAAACTGTTTGGTATATATAAAATGTAGGGGAAAGATGAGAAATTGTTCAATAATTTAGCATCGCCGTCAGAACCCTGAGATCGAGGCAAGATTGGAGGATTCTGGTAGTCTGGACCAGCATAAATATTCCGCAGCGAATTGGCTAAGATCCATCCCAAGTTGATTCGCAAATCATCCCGTGCTTCACATGAGATGATGACGGCTCAAAGTGCACGCAGGGAGTGACGATCATGAGCAGCTGCAGACAGCCGGCACATTGCTTCGCCACAGAACAGGCATCATCCCGTCTTCTGCATAACCGCTGTATTCAGGGACTGTTCCGAAGTGTATGCGAAAGACGAGGCCCATTACATAAGGAGAATAGGTCCAACTTACGTGTAATCCGCCCGGACGGGAATGGTGCTCCGACAGCTGCTGGGCCTCATCATCCTCCCCATCGTCATCACCTACAACTCAAGCCCACGCACACCGAATCCATCATCACTCAGTCTCGGTGGCTGTCGTTCCAGTATTACGACACTCTGTCCTCCTTGCCAAGGTACCTCGGCCTATGGGGAGTACCTTACCCCACTGAGCTCCTATCAGAGAGACAGCTGGAGGCTTAGAGGCTTAGGCAGCTGACGACCGACTGTCCGACCACCCCGTATTCATCACCAACGTTGTCGTCGTCTCTCGTTTCGGCACCGCAACCCTCCTCTAATATCTAATTCGGATTTGTACCATCCTGGACCGTAGACCCGGCCCTTAGAAGCTTCACTTCGAACCCTGCGCATTTCGCCCCCTCCGCCTCTTCGTCATGGCCAACCAAACTCCGGCCGTTGTCATGGACAAGTACGTTGCGCTCAGCCCCTTCTGCCTCCTTGGTGCTGCCGGAACAGCTGCAATATATATCTTGTTGTCCTGCTGACAATTCTATCCGTTATAGCGGCACGGGCTTTTCTAAGCTTGGTAAGGAGGCTTCCTCTCCCCTCGGCTCCGATACCCCCGTCACTCTCCTCCCCGGCTCTGCATAAGATGCTGTCAATTGGCGCGCGCATCTGCAATACATCCCCCCTTTCGTTCACAGAGTGCTTACATTCTACTTCTCTTTCTATCCGACAGGTTTCGCTGGTAACGATTCTCCCTCTTTCGTCTTCCCCACCGCCATAGCAACGAAAGGCCCAGCCGGTGGAAGCGGCGGAACCGGTTCCGGCCGCCCGGCCGTGGCCAATAAACCCTCGTTTCTCACAGGTGGTGCTGGTCCATCCGGCCACCTTTCCATGAAACGCGGCACCGAAGATCTCGACTTCTTCATTGGCGACGAGGCCATTGCTGCCTCCAACGGCCCAGGTACGCACCCCCTGTGCATGCGCGCTGAGGCATAGTAGGGGATGTATGAGTCGACATGCTCACGCGCTTAGGTTACGGTCTTCATTACCCTATCCGACACGGCCAGATCGAGAATTGGGTAGGCCACTTGTCAACGATTCATGAAAACCGTTATATGAGAGACAGTTCGTTGACATGCCGTGCGCGCACAGGATCACATGGAAAGATTCTGGTCCAACTCCATCTTCAAGTACCTCCGCGTCGAACCCGAAGACCATCATTTCCTCCTTACCGAGCCTGTATGCATGCCACACACCGTGGGCCGAAAGGTCGACCGCGCGAGTCAGTTGCTAACCTTGGACTGACCAGCCCCTGAATCCCCCCGAGAATCGTGAGAACACGGCCGAGATCTTCTTCGAGTCCTTCAACTGTGCCGGTCTGTACATTGCTGTCCAAGCCGTCCTCGCACTCGCCGCGTCCTGGACATCGACGAAAGTGACCGACCGCTCCCTGACGGGTACCGTCATCGACTCTGGTGATGGTGTCACCCACGTCATCCCCGTCGCCGAAGGTTATGTCATCGGTTCCTCCATCAAGTCCATTCCCATCGCCGGTCGAGACATTACCTACTTCGTGCAGTCCCTGCTTCGTGACCGTGGTGAGCCCGATAGCTCTTTGAAGACGGCCCAGGAGATCAAGGAAGAGTACTGCTATGTCTGTCCCGACATCGTCAAGGAGTTCTCGCGCTTCGACCGCGACCGCAGTCGCTTCCTCAAGCACGTCGTCTCGCACCCTGGCGGCCGCCAAGTCAGCGTCGACGTGGGCTATGAACGTTTCTTGGCACCCGAGATCTTCTTCAACCCCGAAATCTATTCCTCGGACTTCCTTACGCCTCTGCCCGTGGTAGTCGACGGCGTGATCCAGTCGAGTCCTATCGATGTCCGACGAGGCCTCTACAAGAACATTGTGCTGTCGGGAGGAAGCACACTTTACAAGGACTTTGGACGGCGGTTACAACGTGACATCAAGCATCTAGTGGACGCCCGTATTCGGCAGAGCGAGGTCCGTAGCGGCGGTGCCAAGAGTGGCGGTCTGGACGTCCAGGTCATTACACATAAGAGACAACGACACGGCCCGTGGTTTGGAGGAAGTTTGTTAGGCCAAACACCCGAGTTCAAGTCGTATTGCCATACTAAGGCTGAGGTACGTAGCGCCTCACTTTTCTCCGTTCTTCTGCATCTCCTTGCTTGTCTCCTACGTGGAGATACATGAATCAACTTACTAACTCCCTTCTTTAGTATCAAGAATATGGTCCGGGCATCGTCAGACGTTTTGCTCTCCTCGGCGGTCCTGGAGGCTCGTAAACTAAAGAATTGATTTTTGGTTGACGTGATGAATGGTTCCGAGGCCCGAGTGCGCATAACCGTCGGAAGCGATCCGAAGTTATCTGTTCATAATTTCCCCCCTATTCCGAACATTGGATCTTCAATTCTCACTCGTGGCAGCATTCATGTCAATCTTACAATTTCGATGCCTCACTTGACACAAGCGGGGATTACGTCTAGATGAACTAGCTATATATTTACACATCCTTCTGTCTGTTTACTGCGGGTTTTGGTGTCCCCCTTTTCTCTCTCACTTAAGTGATAACTATGGCCCGAATTCTGTGCGTCCTGGTATGTTTGCGGGCTGCTTCGATACATTATTACCCGTGGATATCGAAGTGTGTCTCAGGCACGATGATATGATGCAGGACATGAGCCCCCTATTCAGTGAGGTCGTAGAGAAGTACCTAGACTTTGCCTCTCATGTTCCATCTGAATTATACCCAAAATCCTGGTTTGACTTCGTATTCCTCGGTATCATACGAACAAGGGATACATGACTTGCCGGGTTGACTGACACCAGATACTTCCAGCGAGGAGCTCGTATGACGAGTCGTGGTCAGGATTCTCTCAGCATGGGATATGCACTCCCATTCATTAATCTCGTCGTAGTACCTATCCCACCAGTCCAATTCATCCGCGTCAAGCCCTCCATCATAGCCCCTGACATGCCCAAGGGACGGGTCGAAGAGATCATACTCCCACGTCGTTTTTCGTATTCCTACACATATCAATCATCTCACTGGGACATCGCCCTTTACAGCCAGCTTTGTTTCCCAATCAGCCGCTTCCATCTCCTCTTCACATTCGTTCTACCCTTCGTGTCCGTGATCTTAGAGCTCTTGATCCTCAAAGACGTAAGTACGACTTCCTGATCACCACTCTCCCTTGCACCTTCGCAAAGCTCAAGCGTATGATGCCACGGCGGACAATTCGCCGACGTCCTCTCAGGCATGGATTGCAATCTATCCACCACCATAGACGGAAGCAGTTTGCTAACATCCATTTTGGCTGGAAACTCGCTCCAGGGGAATATCCCATAAAGCAACCAGCCGTCGCTCTGCACACAAACAACGCAGACACCCGGGTCCCTTGCCATCGTGCAGATACGCCAACAGCCCCAAAATTGTCGTCGACGATAACTCAAGAGTATCGAATTCCGCAAATCCCAGTCCTCCTCGGGATGCGCAATAATACTCGTCTCATCAAAGGCTTCGAGCGAGAACTCGATCTTGACCGACCCGACTCGACTCGTGCGCACCATGGTCTCAAGATCCGGACTCTCTCGACAACAAATATACTGCGGCAACGGCAATCTCGCCGCAAGCGAGACATCAATATCAACAACCGTATCAAACAACCACGGTTTCCTCCTCGCAAACAGACTCGGGCCATACTGTTCCAACGAAACAAACCGAACATCCTTCTTATTCCGCGCATCCGCACAATCCAGGGGTAAAAAATAGCTCCCCTTGCGCGAGGATTCGCCCCTGACAATACGTATCATATCGATCGTGCGCAAACCACGACTCGTAATGCCGTACTCGCCGCGTCCGAGATTCCACTCCAGCGCAGGTTTAACAAGCCACCTGCACGACCGAAACTCGTTCGGCGCGCTCGCCCACAGACTCCTATACTTGCGCCTATCGCTCAACCCCGCCGTCCACGCAAAGATCGAAAGATCATTGCTGCTCCTCACAATCATCTCCTGCAACCTCACAAACGCCTTCTTGCCCTCGCCATACAACAAAGGCATATTAATATCAAAGATACCCAGCAAACAATACGCGATATCCTCCACGCGCGTCGTCATCCGATTCGCCGCCCACGCCATCCGTCGTCCAACAAGCACCTGATCCAAACGTCCCCCCCTAAGCACATCCGAATCAACCCCCGTAATCCACGCCAAAACAGGCGCCAACCTCCCCTTCGACCCAAAGAACCCCCAATCCCGATCATAAAACTCCACCTCCCTCGGCGCAATAAGTTCCTGCAACGTCCACCCGCGCCCAAACCACCTCGCCCGTCCCAGGCCCCGTCTCACACGATTCCGCATATCCAGCTCCGTGGCGGTGAGAGGCGGGGGATCCTGAAACGCGTCTACGACCTTCTCGCGGGCCTCGAACGACGCAATCACGTTTTCATTTGCTAAATCGAAGCCGTCCCGTTCGAAATCGCTCAGCCACGCATAACAAACGACCGCGTCGCGATACCACGCAAACATGGAATTGATCGCCTCGGAAAGCTCGGCGCTACTCGACTGATCGATACAACACGTGTCGATCCAGACATATTCAATGTCCTGTGAGATTGCGATGTCGCACGTCGCCGTGATCTTCTCGTATCCCTTTTTGTCCCGCGCGGACTCGTTGTAGTTTTGCATGTCGTCGAGAGAAACCTCTTCTTCGGCCCAGGTATGTGAGAGGATCGCGTAGCGCGGGACATCCTGCACGAAGATTTCGAATGTTAGGGTTTTGCAGTTTATGAGTCTCATGGCCGTACTCGTTTCGTCGTATCAAGGACTAAGCACGGGATTCCAGTTGAAGGAAGACAGGTATCGCGCCAAGCGTGGCCTCCAAAATGCGACGTCAGATGAAATGCCCGCCGTGGACGAGTCCCAGCAGATCAGATCCCCGGTTGATAAGTCGTTCCGATAGGTTCGTATGCCGTAGTACCCGTGCTTATAACCCCTGATTATTCCGTACCAAGTATTTCCCCATATACCGAGGATTTGGAGCGTCGTATGGGGATACGGGTCATTTCACGTCCTTGTCAAGCTGAGAACTCATAAGGATAGACCGAAGACTCCCATACCATCAGCCACTGACGCCGAGGCGCATTTCCACCGTTCTCCTCATCCCTATCCCGTCCCAGCTATCCGATCACTTATGGCATGGCGTCTGAAACACCTCCGCGCTCAGCGAGGTAGGGGGAGCTTCCACCTCATCTGCAAGACGGGCGAAAAGAAAAATCCAATCCGTACCTAAAACATGGTAGTATAACGCAAGTGCCGTGAATCAGGCGAGCATGATAAGTCTGCTGATTCACTTGTACATGCATCACCGTGACTGGCTGGGTTTCTGTTGATATGGTGAGAGGTAGGTATTCGTTCAGCTGCAGTCTTGGATCGTCTTGGACAACCCCTTCCCACGACAAGTCTATATCTTTCTTACAGGTAACGCTGTGAATCAATTAACCGAGATACCCATCCAAAGCGTCATACTCTTTTCCTTAACTCTTTCCAGACGAATAGGGGCACTTCGATCTCCAAATAACCCACGGGCAACATCAAGGACACTTTTTCCTCAAGTCCGCAGACTCGACTTCCTACCTACAGGCTACTCAATCTGCTGCACATACCGCATCCAAGACAATGTCTCTCCGACTTCGCAGCGAGGTCGAGATAGTGCCCTCGAGTCCCGTTTCACCCCGATGCTTTCCAACTCGGTACATTCACCCAATTGCTGCTTGCGCCGTGATTCGAGCTCGTTTCCATCTCCCCTTTATTAAGCTTGTTGAAGCTTCACGCAGTAAATGAGAGACTGAGGCCATATCCCACTGGATTCGCAACTACCACTACCACCATCCCATCAACGTCCGAGCTAAACACTTTCCAAACTTCTGAAGTGTTCTAGCGAGTCAACGGACGAAATACGGAGAAGCTATGTACCTATCTAGTGTACATAGGTAGTCATTTACTCCCGTGTTAACTTGCCATCCGTCGACCAGTCAACACCTCAACCCACGGCGCCGGTCTACACAACCTACCTAACCTACCCCCTACCAACACGTGTACAGAACAACTACGACTATGATAGTGATAAGCAGGAGGTTTAAAGTTACTAGTGAGAGTCCACGTATGAAGTAATCCGTACGTTGTGCACTGACTCGAGTCAAGTGCGCGCCGGCTCGATACCAGCTCACCGACTCCGTACCTCACGCCCACGGCACTGTAGACCTGCAAGACGTCAAAAAGGTGGTAGGCAGGTAGGTAGATAGATATTAAGATAGGTAGATACTAAGAGTAGCTCAGATAATTACTGCACAGCACGCTCGTGTGAATACGGAATAAAAGACAGGAAAAAAAGAAACATGAAAAAACGTCAGGTAGATGTTAAAACCACCGGAATGCTTTTTTACTATTGCTGTACAAATCCTTCAAGGGAATTTTTTGTTGTATATGTCACCATGAAAATATTCCCCCCCTTTAAGCCCCCATGACGATGTTTGCTCACACGTCTTTAAACCCCTACCCTCCTCGCTGTCACCGATAAACATCTTAACCGTTATAGCTGTACTGCAGATGTACGGATTGCCACTTCAAATCGCAATGCTCAATACGAAGCCTTCGGGAGAGACAGGGCGGAAAAACAGCGGCACCGTCCAATATACAAAGATTCTTTCCTTCCACCCCTTGCGCTCCTCTCTCTCGCTTCCCTCATGCTTGTCTCCCTCGCCGCCACAAATCAGCGCACTCGCAACGACCAGAGATAAAACCCCCCAGGCCGTAAAAACACAAACTAAAATGAGAGAGAAAAACCAGAGGTAATAACTTCCGTCAACTTCGTTGTTTCGTCCTTCATGTCCAGTCAGTTGACGCTGAGTTGCCCGCCACTACGACATCCCGGGATTCTGCTCTGCCGCGAGAACAATCATTAGCAGGGTCGTCTTAGTGGGACTCGAGCCAACTAGCATCGCCCCGGACTTTTTATTTTTTTTATAATTGACGTGCATATGCGTCGTAACAGCGTAGCTATCGTCAAGGAGGTCTCCAGGTCTCCGCGTTGCTGACCCCTCTCGAATGATCAGCACAGAAAACCTGCAAACACCCCCGCAGGTATAGGAGTGGAATCGTCAAGCCGTGAATGGTCGCCCATGAATTTGCTGTAGTGTATCCAGAGGATGCTTCGTATACCCGGTCATCAGGGGGGGTTGTCTGTGGCATAGATTGGTGAGGATGATACGATGCTCTCTCATCTGCCGCCTCCATCAACTTTTCGAACTGGCCCCCACCTGCTCCCTTTTCCATTCGCGTCGGGCCGAATCTCTGCATGAAGCAGATCTTTGAAAACGAGGAAACAACGAACTGTGTGTGCGGGTACAGATGAGCCGCAGAAGTAGTCATCAAATTACAAAATAATCGAAAGGCAATGCCGCGGAATGGAGATGAGAGTAACCATGTCGACCAGGAAACACGCATCGAATCAGGGTTTGGCGAAGGGGGGCGACGGCAAGCAAATGACATCCGATCCATGGAACAGGCTGTAGGTCTATATCATAAAATCATCTCTCGTATGGAAATATCCGATGCTCAGAGGAGCTTGAAACTTGGGGGAGGGTGAAGGTCAGGATGAAAATCGACACGACCGAGACACAACCCGGTACACATATTGTCTTGAACGTCTCTTGATTGTCGCCTGGATACGATTCCAGGACGCCGGAAGTCATCATAGATCCCTGGGGAGAAAGAAGATTGTCGCACATGGAGGGTTCCTAGATTTCTTAGAAGTTCAGTAGCACCGGGTTGATGGGCCGTTATGGCTAAATGTGGTCTAAATTGTGGTTCGGGGTCACGAGTTTCGCTTCAGCGGAATCAATGAAACCGCGAGCTGCCTGAGTTTCGACCAGCATCCGAAGAGTCTGCTAGGATCACACGATTAGCGCCAGGAACAATCATATCAAGCACCGAAACACTTACCGCTGCTTCTTGGCATGTGGCCGCGGCCGCGTCCGTTAAACCCCGAACCCGTCTCTCCCCATTCTGGACCACGTGGCTGGCGATCGGGGTTACGGGTGCTAGCTCCATTGGCACTCGGTCGTTGGCTTCCAATGGCACCGGGGGCCTCTCGGTTACGGATCTGGGAGCCATTAGGATCGAAGCCGAGGGCTAAGGAACTCATGTTTGACGAAAGCAAAGCATCAGTGCTAGCAGCGGCGTTATGGGCGGTGGTCGGAGTCAAATTCGGGGGAGTCAACGAGGTCTGCGAGAAGTCGCCGTAGCGAACTCCCAGGCCGTTTCCGAGGCCCGCATAGCTGGATCCAGAGGGAGCAGGGCTAGGGCTGTGAGCTCGGAGATCGGCGAAGCTCTTGGCAGCACGAAGGTTGTTGGGCACGCCATTCTCAGGGCTGCCGGGCAGAGCCAACGTAGGGTGTTGTCGTCCGAGAGTGTGGTAAGCACTGGAGCCGATTCGGGATTCGGCAAAATCGAAGGTCGCAGCGCGACTCAAACCACGTCTATGATCCTCCCAGGATACATTGGGAGCCTGGCTCTGCGCGTGCACAGGCGGCGAGTTTTCGGGCCGCTTCATAATTCGGATCTGCCTCCGGTCTGCTTCGCCGACGGACCTGTGTTCCAGGCCCATGTTATGCGCTAAGATGTGTATCTGACGACGCTGCTCGGGCATGATATCGGCGGGGAAAATATGAACCTCACGAGTCGGGTCATTCTTGAAGATAGTCAGCTGCGTATAGAACTCAAGGGTAGCAGGATCATTCAGATCAACGTCGCCTAGACTCATAGTCAGCTCACGAACATGATATCAATACGTCTCCAACAATCAGGAAAGGAAGGCAGGTGTGGATGCCTCGAAAAACATACGCAAGGGCGAGTTGCTCGGCTGCTGCTTGACACTAACACCAAGCGCCTGAAGAGCACTTTGCTGGTGAATCGGAAGGGGCGCGCGATGCTGCTCTTCAAGCTGTCCACGTTTCTCCCGCTTCTCTCTGTCGATACGATCGCGTTCGTCTTGCGGCAACATCTTTTTATACTCGACGCGAAGCTTACGTCCCATGACTTCAAGACCGTTCATCTTCTGAATTACAAGAGCTGTGTCGTCGGCATTGGAGAAATTGGCAAATGCAAGGCCCCTGAAAACTCCCTTGTCGAAATGGTAGTTGAAAGCATATGGCTGAGGGAGGTTCATGGAAGCCATGAGGCCCTGCAGAATCTCTTTCCTACACTGGAACTGGATGTTCTTGATGACAATGGCCGTGGGGATGAGCTGCTCCGTATCGGCGGAGGCAGGAGTTGTCATCATGCCGCGGGTGTCAGCAGCCATAACGGACATGTCGTGTTCATTGCCGCCCATGCCCATACTCTGCTCGAACACCTGGGACATTGATGGCATTCCTACGCCAGCGGCATCGGTCCAGGTCTACCAACAAAAACAGTTTAGCCAAAAACACCACAACTTACGAGTCTAGGGACGGGGATGGGCGACTAACCGCTGGCAAGGCAGCACGTCTGATCCTCACGGGCAACCGATTGTTGCCATTCATAGTGCTGATGGCTCCATTATACGCCCAGGTCTGGTTGTTGTTTTCCAACATATAATCGGTGTGCACATTAGGGGGTATTTGATTAAACCTTTCGTAGCCCGAGGCCCCGCCCAAACGGTTGTCGTGTTGGTAGGAGGCGAGGTGCTGGCCGTGGGGATCAAGGGGGCGCTGGCCCTGTCGGGTTCCTCCTAAACCGGCGGGCAGGCCCACCGTGGCGTATCCTTGTCTGATGGAGCCCGGCGAGCGCGCGGCCGAGGGATAATCGTAAAACATGTCTTCGCGATTCATAGTTGCTGCGGCGAAATGGGTAGTAGGGCAGATGCAGCTGCTGCTACTGCGGGTGACCAGCAGTCTGCAGCTCCCTTGTTGGGGCGAAACGGGGCTGAGGTGAAGATAAGCGACCTAAACGTGAGGACAGCGAATAAGCCGCGTGGCGGCGGTCGGGAGACAACCGAGTCTGTTGGGCCTCTCGTAGTGTGGTTGGGCTTGTTCGTCTTCTTGTTCTACCGACAAGATTAGTTTCCAGCTAGCGAAGCGGCAAAACGGCCACGGCTTGTTGTCGTTGCAATGCGGCGATAACGAGTGGGCCCACAATGGATCCGTCGCGTTAGGTAGGATCAACGACGAGAAAGTCACGTCAGAAGGACAGCGACAACGACAACGCAACGACAAGACAGGGACAGCGACAGCCACACCAGCGACAACAGGCGACGACGACGATGATGACGACGATGACGATGATAAGCACACGGTAGCACTAGCAGTGACTAGACGAGATGTGTGAATTTCGACGGGGAGATAGAGCCGATGGAGGCTGGTGGGATGGAGATGGAGAAGGCTGGTTGGTTGACTGGAGGGTCGGGCAGGAGGAGAAAAGATTGGTTGGGCGGTCAGGTCAGATGCAGGAAACCGAGCAGCTTAGGTGTGTATCACGCTGGCGACGGATCACAAGCCAAGGTCAGGGTCATGCAAGGATGAAGGGGATGATGAGGGTGGTGATGTCGGCTCAGAAGTGCGTGAAGAAGGCAGGCAGGTAGTCGGCAATGCTGCTGTGTGGCTCTGGGGCTATTATGGCTCCCCCTCCTCACAGAAGATATGGAACGAAACGAAGAGCAGGAACGAGAACGAGAAGGGGAAAGGGATCTGTCCTCACAAATAACGAAGGCGCGAGAAAAGCACTGTCCCGAGAGAGGCCAGAGAGAGAAATTTTGCTCACCGTTTTCTTTGGGACCTGGCCGGGTTAAAGTTGTGTGGGGAAGTAGGAAATATGGATGGGAATATGGCAGAGATCAAATAAGCAGCGCGGCGGTACCTGGACTGCGAGGGCTCTACGGGATAAGGCGACGATAGAGGATGTACGGGAGAGGTACCGCGTGAAAGAAAATGGGATCTAGCGAAGGGAAGGGGAAGAAAAAAAAGAGGTTTGTACGCATGGGCAGTCAATATGGCACTAATAAAAAAAAGACACACTTGAGGTTTCTGGGAGGCCGTCCCGTCTGGTCTGCCCTTGCGGTGCTCTCTGCCCAGTGCTTCCAGTGCGCTTCTACCTGGCAGGTACCTGGGACGTGACCACTGACACCCCCCGGAGCAGGGATGCAGCTGGCGGGCAGCTCTGATTTCTGTGATTTTAATCATGTATTTTTAGTGCCCACACTAAACGTCCTCGTTGGTCTGCCCCTCCCTCCCCACCCTCCCACGTCGAACAGCTGTAGCCCACTGTAGCCAGTAGCTAGCGGTCCAAGGCGGGTCCACTGGCACCGTCTCATACGGGTTCGGGAACGTTAGGAGGTACCTGATCCGTATCATATCGTCCACTCTGTTCCGTATTCCGTACTAATCCGTAATGCGCTTCAGCTGCGTCGAAACGGCGAACTGCTACTAATCCTCAGATTCACGGGAACACATCAACCACAACCTCATATCTACCATTTCATACTTACCTGCCTACCAACCCACAACCGTACGACGCCCGCGAGCTAGGCCCGTCTCCCACTCCTTCTCAGCACACTGACGGCTGCAATACCAAGAAGCCAGAATAGGAGACAGGCAAGTGAAATGCGGTACATTCCTATGTATCATCGCGGACTATTATGTATAGTGACTCTGTTAGTACCGTTGTATGGAATTGTTCAAGGCGGTGCAGTGGACGGAAGCTAAAAGGGCATGGGGGGCCATGTCGCCCAATGGGAGCCGATTCAGGGTGACCTGAAGACCTATTCCCTACCTGATAGGCTCATCGCCCCCTTCAGCGGACGGCCGACACCACACTATCGGGCACTTTGCACGTATCGTGAACATCGACAGCGCCGGCGGCGATGCATCGTCGTGGCAAGGCAGCAGGACATGCTGATTTGCTGGAGCCACGGCGACCTCGATGCGCTGCTGCAGCCTCGTGGCCAGCAAGCGCGAGATACGGCATGCCGGACAGCCTATGAGAGAGAGCCCACGGGTTGCGTGACTGCGACTGCAATCCGTTAGGTACGAGTACGATACATAATCCGTAAGGATTCCGTATTCCGTACGGAATGCAATCAACACTGTCAGGAGGCGGACGACTAGGAACTGATAGTGTAGCGTCTTCCGTAATTTCTCATCGAGTTTAGGGGGGGATCCGAATCGTTATTAGCGTTCTAGTCGGATGGAAACCCGACATTAGTTGGACGCAGTCGTACCTAAGATACCTGAACGTCGCAGTATCAACGGCCTAGCACTCGGTATCGTTAGGTAGGTATGTACAAGTACTTTACTTGGCTTAACGAGTCCCCGCTAATCAGCAGAAATGCTCCGTCAAGCAACTCCTATCTGGTACCTGGCGGCATTCTGATATGTCCGGTTGACCAAACCCTCCAGATGTGACAGAATCCAGCCGCTGGACGGACACAACCAGAGATGAGGAACGAGTAATTGTCAGCCCGATGGCAGAACCCCCTTTTCGTCCTACCTCCCCACATACGGAGTGCTTTAGTGAGTGGTTAGTAGCATGACAGACTGACAGTCAGTGCTGAAAAACGTCAAGTGTGTGTCTTTGGGGCGTTATAACCAGGGCGTTAGCGCGGGAGGCTATACCCGGACGGGTAGTTCCTCGAGGTGCGTGATGCTGTGAAGATGGTACGGCCAGGTACCCCCGAGGTATCCCGAGGCGACTGATGTGCGCGCATTACACAACCCCAAGATGTGCGGAATACGGAATAATTACACGGTACGACCTCATGGCACACACATAACGCACTGTATCTGGGTTGAGGGTTACGGTCACGGTTACGGTTCAAGGTTGAAGTTGAGGGTGAGGGTTGAGACTCGGGCAGGGTTGGCAACCTACCACGCCCGCCAATACGGAATACCACCCTACAATGTGGTCGATACATCCTACCGAACACTACATATTTTAGTGTACCTCATTCATTTTCATCTGGGCCACCATATCGACAGCAACATGGAACCGCTCTCTGTGGAATGATGCAAGTACGGAGTAGTGTCTCAATCTCCATGAGATAGAGTTGTTTTTCTTTTTCTTTTCTTCACGACAGCCATGCGACGCGTGCGAGTATCTAGTCCCTATCGTGAACTACGAAGTACTCGTACTCCGTATGTGTTCCGCAAGGGCACGCGGCAGCACGCCGGAAAGCCGACGGGAAGGCGATCGCGGCCTGGGAGCATCTGGATGACTGGGCCCTGGCTCCTCTCTCGCACGTGGTAATCCGTAATTACCAGATACACGCCCGGATCGAAGGACACCTTACTATATAAAGGATACCTCGCGGAATACCTTCACACTATAGGTATAAATAACCTCGTGGTTGCGAGCTAGGCCGTCAGAGCCCGGGCCTCCGGCTGATGAGATGGAAAATACATAGGAGCTAGAAGTGAATGGTGTCTCTGCTCTCCCGTGCCTGCACAGGCTGGCTTATAAGACCGGGTAAATAACACCACGATGCTACACAGAATCTTGGCGTCTCTTGGCCTGGTCCAGCATGCAAATCGACCTTCCGTGCAGAATATTTATTGCCTGCGGTAATCCGCAGTCGTGGATTACTTCGATATCAACCGGGTGGATCACATACCTGAACACACACGTTTCCATCGTCACGATTGGATAACGGTCATGCCAAAGACATGGCAATTAAACAGTCGACTACTCCGTGGAAACGGTCTACATCGAATCCGTACATGGCGTTCCGAAGAGCCCAAAGAGACCAAGCCACGGAATAGTTGTTTTGGATGGTGAGGCGATGCCGTGTGTATTGCCTACCTGTTACGGCGTGTGGAATCTTCCTTTGTTGTGCCTCCATGGTACTAACAGCCATGGCGTTGACTCTGTTACCTACATTCAACTCACATCTCGTCCATGCCGACTCGAAGTCGTTACCTATCCCATCTCCCCTCTTCGTACGGATGCAACCTACGAAGTACCTGGTCCAACCGCTTCGACAGGATGATGATATGCAGACCAAGTCCTGATGGGGTATCGTAGGCTCCTCCCATCTCAGATGCACCTGATTCAGGAATTAACATCAGCCAATTCTCCCTCCAGAATAGGGAATACTGATTACTCCGTCTCGATGCACGATACCTACCTAGATATGGAGTACCGGTACCAACGATGATTTACCTACACTAGACTGGGGTCTTCCGTCGTGAACATGGGCATCTTGCTCCAGAAGCCACACTAGAAACAAATCGAACCATAGTCCCTCGCTACTAGCGTACGTAGTGTCATCCGCAGGTAGGATGAGGATGTACAAGTATGTATAGTGTGCTAGGCCTTGCCCCTATCTAGTGTACCTTGGTGTAATAGCAACCCTTCTATAACCACCCGAACAACTACGGCGGATTGCATGGATCGTAGGTACTGAGTACACTGCCCATCTGCCTCTTCAGGTACCGCCGTGAGCCCCTGCCGTTCAGGTCTTGGTGCTGATTTGCTATGGCACTCCTCTACGGTAGGTATTCCGTATCTTCTCCGTGTCTGATTTGTAGCTCTGAGTTCAACCAGGCACGAATCGGATCAGCCAAACCGACCTGTCGGGTGCTCCCTCAGCACTGATCACGACTAATCCGTCGAGGCATCGGCGTCCAAGGTGAAGATCAACGGCTCCAGCTCTTAAGTAGTGACTCGAACTCCATTGTATATCCGTACCCCAGGTATGTATCGTAGAGAGGTTAGGTAGGAATTGCTACGCACGAATGGAGTTGCCAGTGTAGGGTGACATCGAGGTGTAAGTCAGCATGCGCGCTGCTGGGTCAGCAATGCGACCTGACAACCCTTCAAGCCAAGAGAATCCCCGACCCGGTAGTGCGGTACTAGACAGGTACACATGTGCGGATTACTTACCTGCGGATTACCTACATTAACACATGGTAACTTGCGAATCGGTCTGAGACCCCCCTCTGCATGTTGTTGATGATACGAGGGTTTAAATGAAGGGCTGTTGGGTTGACGGATTCGATAACTCCCCAGGTACCTAGGTAAGTCCGGGCTGAACAGCATCATGGAACGATGCCATAACTCTACGATTCATACTCCATACTTCATTCCTGCTATAGTTATCAACATAGTCTCGTAGTGCAAGTAGGTAGTTGTCGTTCGAGGTATCTGTTTCTGTATTCTGTAAACTCCCAAGTATTCCGTAGCGTTCCTGATGAAAATTTCGTCAACTCGAAAATACCACACGGAACCACCTACCTAGCAAGATTCCATATGCAGTCTGGCTCGTGGGAATAAACAGACGGGAGAATCCCCCTTAATATTACCTGTTCGCCTAGCAGAGACGGCCTCGCTGGTCCTCGGACACTAATAACAGGATCTGTTCTAAATCGTTCCGCCGGTGGGATATCTGTACGAAACAGATGCCCGTGAGAAATTGGCGGATCGTCGTCAAAAAGATTTCTTCCACAGAATTTTTCTAGATAATGCCCATTATTGGATCTGCCCCGGATCAGAAACTGCGTACATAGTCTGCTCGACCCTTGCCTGCTGAACATTCTCTCATGAGATGTATGAAATAAACCAATAACTTTTTATTTACTGATTACTTCTAGGTCATATCTCATTCCTCGTAGATACAAATGTAATACTCTGCAGGTAATCCGGGCCGCGTGCCAGGTAAGGAAGGATACGCATCGAGCCGTCCCCATTTGATGCCCCAACGTATCCAGCGCCATCAACACCAACAACCGTTCGCACCCACCCGGACTATCAAGATATGTGGTAAGCACATGTATCCCATCCCGTCTACGAGACGACCACCCTTCCGCTTATTGAAACCACCGGATCCAGCATAGTGCCATGCGGACGAGTCTCGGGTCACACTTGCTCTTGCGTGCGCCTCCATCCGTGATCGTGGGCTGCGTGCGACCACACCTCGCATCTGCAAACTGGCCTTCCAATCGGTACGATCCCATCCGTGGCCAGCCTCTGGAATCGATATCCGTACGGAATACATGCCTGATATTATCTCTCGGCCGTGCTGGTGAGCCCGTCCGTGTTGAAAAGCCGAGTGACGTGACGTTGGGGGATCTAATAATAAAAAATACCTACTCTAACTAATATCAACCTACTGCCTAGCCAAGTAATTGAATGAATCATACCCGAGAGGCCAACATCGAGCCGCTCGATTTCACCATCGTGAGATTCCATTAGATACTGTCCATATCGACTTCACAATTAGCCAAACAAACGAAGCAAGAATCAATCATCCCGCAACCTAGGCAATGACAGGACCACTCAATCCGTACAAATCCGCAGACTACCTATCACGACTGTCTCAGGTCAAATGCGCGTCTCAAGCCTCGAATGAGATATCGCATTCCCATCCAAGGAATCCGTCGTTAATTTGCGGGTCCCCGTCCAACCGGGCATTTTTACGTACAGGCATGCAGCCGGACGAAAGCAGAGGATGCAAAATACCAAATTTCTAGGGCATGTGGACAGCCGTCAGCTGCGTTTTGACAACGGGTACTCGCAACCCGTCGTTGTGTTTGTCTCAGCTTCGATGTCACTTTGTTTCGAGGTCGTGTACTCCAGGAAAGCCAACAAAAGAGCATGTCAGGCATGCGTCTGAATGCTTTGTAGACTCTCGTTCAGGGGCATCAACGCTGGACTCTGATACTTTCCCGGTAGGCTACCTAAATCTTCGACATTGCCAGTGGAAGTGCTTAGACATCTTCTGTAAATTCGTGACTGTTATTCGTACTTTTTGAAGCGTTGTGTAGGAGATTGGACGGATCTAACTTTCTAAGATTGTGGCCCCTATTCCGAAGGTCAGAGGTTGAACTCTCGGTGTAACAAACAGAGAATGTCAATACAAGCCTCACAGTTCTGTACAGTTCTGTACCGGCCTATCTGAAATCAATGTCAGTTAGCATTTGATCTCAGTTCATTTGAACGGGACACTCCAATCACAAGTAACTGAAAACATACGCAATATCATGGTGAAAGCAAACGACTTGCCGGATTCCTGTCAAAGCCCATACTTGCGAAACCATGTCTGTCCATCTCGCTTCACCAAGTCTCCCTAACTGCGTACGCTCTCAGGATTCGCCGAACGCTACATGTAAGGGTCCGACAACATAATTGTGGCTTCCATGCGCTGCTGTAGCCTGATAAATGTAGGACCTCCTTGGAATTCATGGCAGATTTCATAGAAGCAGGACGTAGTGAGTTGACCGAACCAGAACCATGACAAACTCACGCCCAGGAACGCGACGAGCAGATGCTGTTAGACAAAGTCAAGTAGATAATACCAGAGCCCCGGGGAAGGTCGTGGTCGGGCACACCTAAGATGAAGATACACGAAGTCAGGGGATTCTTGAAGAAAGTGAATGATTGAAGCAGCTGAACAAATGCTGGACAATTCCTACTCGAAGCGGTAAGAGGCAATTCAAAACTCGAGTACTCGACGTTCCCGGTGCATGATGGCATTGACTATCATCAAGGTGAGCGTCCATCTTCATCTTATAGGCCCTTAATGACCCCCAATTCGTGTAGTCCGCTCCGTTCAGGTGAACGGGTGACGAAACGAATCATCAATAAAGGGGCACTAATTCCGTTTCCTCGTTACATATCTAGAAAAGGGTCGGGTATCACACATTACCAGCTCCACGAATCGAGTGCATGGTAGGGAATAGGGAATAATCCGTAGACTGATTTAGCTTGCCCTCTCTCTGGGTGTAGGCAGGTAACTACTACCAGGCACCAATTCGAACCGATGGGATTCTCTACACCTGAAAGAAGTAGATACTACTCGTACTTCTCGCCGAGCGAAGTTGAGCGCGAGCTACGGATCAAACGCACGATGGTTGATATCCCGTACTATTTATAGGAAAGTTGATCAGTAATGCGCGTTAATCCGTCCACCCTACGGAATATTTCGGCCGGGACTACGGAGTGTGGCGCACCTCAGGATTACAAAATCCGTATGTGGCGGTGAGAATGGCCTCGTCAGCCACACTTCCATCTGGCACGGCGCACCACTCTCTCGGGGTTTTGGCCTTGTGAAGGACGACAGCACCGCGCACCCAAGATCAGGCTATCTTTTCGTACTTATACCGTCTCGGCTTTGATGCTGAATTGCCGGTTCTTTGACTATGTGTGTCTCATCTTTCACTTCTGGTTGTTCTGCACAGATCAGGCAAACGTCTGTCTTCCAGGCTCCTTAAACTCAAGTCTAGGTAGGTCATACGAAATAATGGCAAGCCCGTCATCATGCCTGGGAGTCCATCTCAGAGACTGCTGAAGCCTCATATACGGAAATATTTGGCACCTCCCAGTCATCTGAGCTCCGATGAGAGGGGTTCATGATGTAAGTAAATCGCATCCCGATCGACTCACAGCCTTTTACGGAAGGGTCTGGCAGTCCTGGCCTTGGCTTGGCCATATCTTCAACACCATCGTGAAGCCGATATGGCTCCCCTCAGAGACGCATGATCTCCCCGAACCCGGAGTTTACCCGACCTTAGCGTGGACCGTATGACTAAGGTTTTAGCGGCTCATGGGCAGTGATGGATCATGGCTTCCCCATTTCGCTGAGGTGTGCCCGCCCACCACCTGCACTGTTGAGTCTGCTGCGGGGTCGTCACTGCGCCGTTCAGTGACGGTTGAGGTTGCCTACGGATTACGGAATACAGGCGCCCATTCTTACGCATTCCCGGACAGGCTCGAACCCGTCGTGCTGCCATCACACGCGACTGACTTTTCGAGCCTGGCTTTTGCTCCCAGTGGCCGCCTGTATTCCCGTACCTATTCCGTCGGGCAAGTACGTAAGTACTTCTTGCTTGCCTCTCTAACAGACACGCTAGCCGGACACCAACAAAAGCCTGACATTGTCCGGGCGCGGCTTCCCCAACACCACACCAGCTAAAACTGATCTGATTACGGGCCACCTGCCACCTGCCTAACCTGCCTAAAACATAGCACCCTCAGGCCGTTCTTTCAGGCATCAGTCGCTAGAGCCCGTCACTACAGGCGTCACTACAGGCACTGCTGGCGTTTCCAATTTTTGAACTGGGGGGGCGATCAAACTCGATCAGGTGCTTTCTGTCCGAAATTCATACCAACCAAAACAAAGCTCCAAAACAATTTTCGCTGCATCCCGACGCGCAAACATTCTCAACAACACCCACACATCCACATCTACGACTTCGAACTTTCTAATCCTCCCACAGACATCACCAACCCCGACACACATTTTTTCTCGATATTGATCCACGCCCGTTCCCGCTGCGCAATCCATCATCGGGTCATTGACCAAGTTTCTCGTGATCCGCTAATTGCGTCCCATCAATCCACTTTCGGCTTCCGCGCCTTCGCCACCCTCTCTAGTTCCGCCCGCATCACAACAATGGCTGGTGGAAAAGGTAAAGTCTCCGGAGGTAAGAGCTCCGGCGGCAAGACCACTGTTGAGGGCCCCAAGAAGCAGCAGAGCCACTCTGCTCGTGCCGGTCTGCAGGTAAGATGAGATGAATTCTGCCCACGCTGCCGATGAATCCTCCTCACCCCTCGCTTCTTCGCCTCTTCGCCCCCCTCGTCCATCGATAGTCCATGTGCCCGTCACTGCCTCCTCGCCCCGAGTTACGCATTGGGGCGCCCGCGCAAGTCAACCGCCGCGATAATGATCCAATTCAATACAAATACACCTACCTATCTTGTCACCCATGCTCGCTGTCGCCGTCGTCTGCTATCGTTCGTCCCCCCGCTGCACGTAGCTTGGCGCGCTACCTCTCGACAGTAGCAAGTCGAGCTGCGGCCTATGCGGCCTTCTGGGGTTCTTGACCTTTGGACTCAAGTTGCAGCTGGACCAAGTGCATTAGCTGCGCATGACATAGTTTTCACGTTGCTCCATCACATCCACTTCGTCGTCAAGCTAACGCGTTATCTCCATAGTTCCCGTGCGGCCGTGTCAAGCGTTTCTTGAAGCAAAATACTCAGAACAAGATGCGCGTTGGCGCCAAAGCTGCCGTCTATGTCACTGCCGTCCTCGAGTATTTGACTGCCGAGGTTCTTGAGCTCGCAGGCGTGAGTATTCTTCTTCAGTTTCCCTTTTTTATGTGCTGTGCACATGAGTCTTTCACATGTGCCGCACTTTACTCGTAGTTTAAGAGACGCATGAAGCTGACATTTTCTGTAGAATGCCGCCAAGGACCTGAAGGTCAAGCGCATCACGCCTCGTCATCTTCAGCTCGCTATTCGCGGTGATGAAGAGCTCGATACGTTGATCCGCGCAACCATTGCCTACGGTGGTGTCCTTCCCCATATCAATCGCGCCCTGCTCCTGAAGGTTGAACAGAAGAAGAAGAACAAGGCTATTGAGTCTTGAGGTGGGCAGTCTCTCGATATACCATGGCTTTTTCCTTGATGTATCCCCGACTCCTCGATGGTTGGTTCTGGGTTGAGACTCCATCCTTCTCTTGTTGCGGGCGCGATGTGATGGATGTGGAGCAACGAAGCAAGAAGAATCTTGTGGGCGGAGTTTATGACGGGCATAGGTTATTATTCGGTTGCGTGATTTCATTTTTCTCTCTGAAGCAGACTATACTTCCATCGTTCCAAGGGTTTCCTGTTTACCTAGGCCGCCCCAACATGACGGATGGATCACAGAATGAAGGGTGATGATGTGCTCTTGAGTCTTGGCATTGCACCTCACGCCCAGACGAGACTAGAGCCCCTTCTGTCAATCAGTCTGCAAGAAAACAACACGTTCACTCGCCATCGAGCTTTGCTGACTTTCGGCGGGCCGTGTAATAACTAGTAGCGATACTCCCATCAATTGAACAGAAATTGCACTTCCCATGTATTTAGTCAAGTGATCATAGGGCATCAGCCAGTACTGCACTAGTCTTTTCGTCGATGTGATCAACAAGCTGTGACATGTGAAATACAATGGTCAAGGAGACTGTCTGGAACGAATCTGGAAACAATGAGCGTATATCTGTGTCGATGAACCGAGTCGAGCGTAATAATAACGACAACAACGTACCTATAATAGTTAGTTACCGAGACCGTCCTTGTGGTATCTGGATAGTCCATGTGTGCCAACCGGGTCAGCTGTGACGCAGTATCCCGTAATGCTCTGTCGTTGGCAGGCCTTTGTCTCGCTCGCTCGTCCATTTCTCATTGTCGGGCAGCACGAGACGGGTCCCGTGAAGAAGATAAAGCAGCACCACGCGAATGACGTGCGCCTTTATCCACGACATGTCCAAATCCAAGGTACGGCTTCAACAGATTGACAAAGCCGAGTGATGAGCAGGATATATGCGGGCCTTGATTAATAGCCGAGTCGTCTGTCTTTGTCGGGGTATGTATGTAGATAAAAAAAGTCCCTGCGTGCTCGATAGAGACGGTCAGCTTGTGGTGATATGTAAATGTTTTCCCCCTGTTGTTAGGTTTCTGAAGAGTCATTCGCAATTCTCGTTCCCTTCTTAGATATACTTCTCTTCTTCACACTCGCTTGTAGTACCAGCGCGCCGGCCGTGCTGCTTTCGCCAAATCGATCGATCTAATTCGCGTCAGTTCCACGACACGTACTCAACTCACCTCACTCACCATCACGAGATCCATCCATCGATCTCCCATCCATCGATCTCCCATATCACAGCGCAACATCAACGCATTGCCTGTCCGTTTCTCCCACCTTTGTTTCCCCCAAACGCCCATCGCAAAAACCAGCATCAGTAAACCAACCCACCCAAATCCAAGACACAAATCGCCACTATGCCATCAACTCCATCCCGACCCTCCTCCATCCGAACCCCCTCAACACAGACGCAGCCAACACCCCTCTCCCCCCCAGCCCGCCTCCACCTCCGCAACATCCTCCCCCCAAGCCCCGAACAACCCTCCTTCATGCCCCCACCGCCCAGCACGCCGCGCGCCTGGATCTGGCAATGCCACCTCTGCCAAACAATCTACCGTCTCGGCTGCACGCGTCGCTGTCTCGACTGCGACCACACATACTGCACACCTCAAACTAGTAGTTCACGCTCCCGCAAGCGCCGTCGGGACTCCGGGTCCTGCAACGCCATGTTCGATTACACGGGCTGGGAGCAATGGGGCTCGTGGCGACGCAAGGTGCTCGGGTTAGAAGGGATGCGAGATAAGAAGACGACGCATGATTGCTGGGTTGATTGTGATTCGCCCTCGCAGTGTTTGCAGCGCCGGTATGAGCTTTTGCTCGCGGAGGCGAGGAGGGAGGCGCATGTGCCGTTGAGGCTGAGACAAGGCAAAGATGAGATGGACAGCACCACGGCACATGAGACTGACGAGAGTCATCGCGAGAGTCTGCCTAGCCAGTCCGGCCGAAAGGGGTGCAGAGAGGCGTGGTGGGCTGTAAGTCCCGGCCCCAAGGGCATGAGTGAGGGTGAGGGTGAGGAAGAAGGGGATACGGAGGATTTGTATGAGCTTGAAGAGGAGGATGATGATGATAAAAGTGAAGAGCAGACCAGTCCTGCCAAGACGCTGACGGTGCGGAATGCCACTGATTCCGATACCGTGGCGGACTCGGACTCAGATGCTGAGTCGGAGGGTAGTGATTGGTCCTCTTTCAGCTCGGAGTCTGATACGGATACCGGTACCGTTGAGACTAAGGTTAAGGGGTGAAGGCATTCCGGAAGGGTTACCTATGGGAACCCTTGGTTATCACGCGTGAGCGTCAACTCGGACGAGCGTGGGTGTGCTTCAGGGCCGGCAGGTTCATTTTGAGTAGCCGTGATTTGGTATCATTTGCGTTGGCGTTTCATAGAAAGAAGGGGTTGTTCATTTGCCTCGAAGGTAATTCAAACGATTTGCATGAAATTTGATGTGTTTACTTTACTTGTGGTGCCGGCTGAGAAGCTTCTCACGTAAACAGCTGTTAGGGATGAGTCTGCATAGATGTATTCAATTGTTTCGGTACATATTTGGATGAGGATATGCGAGTAGCAGGCTTAGTGCATAATAAGGTATTTATCTATCTATCGAGTCATTCAGGCCCTAGAACGCGCTATGAAATCACTTTACGCGTCTCCAGATCTTAGCGAATTGAGCTGTCCATCATTGTCACCAGCTTCATAGAGAAAATAAAGAACACCACATCGGAGACTCATCGAGATTTCACCAGCTCTCCTATTTGGTGAACTGAGTGAATAACATACTACAGAAACTCACAATTGCCGCCTTCTAAATAAATCACCATGTCTGATTATGAGGATGAGATGGACGTCGATGGTCCCCGGACCAACGACATCGTATTTTCCTCAGATAACACAGCCAAGGGCAAGCGAAGCGCTGCGAACTTACCCGTTGAGGCTGAAGATGCTCTTCCATGGTATAGATCTGCGCCCCTCATCGCTTCGAATCCTCTAACTAACCCCGAACCAGGGTTGAGAAATACCGGCCAGTGACTCTATCAGACGTCTCCGGCCACCAGGACATTCTGGCCACCATCAACAAATTCGTAGATTCAAACCGCCTACCGCATCTCCTCCTCTACGGTCCTCCCGGCACGGGAAAGACCTCGACAATCTTGGCGCTAGCCCGCCGCATATACGGCCAGGAGAACATGCGGCAGATGGTGCTCGAGCTCAACGCCTCCGATGACCGAGGCATCGACGTAGTGCGCGAGCAAATCAAGACCTTCGCCTCGACGAAGCAGATCTTCACGATGGGCGGGGCATCCCGTCCGGGCGGCGTCGCCGCCTTCAAGCTGATCATTCTGGACGAAGCCGACGCCATGACGAACACGGCGCAGATGGCTCTGCGCCGCATCATGGAGAAGTACACGGCCAACACGCGATTCTGCGTCATTGCAAACTACACGCATAAGCTCTCGCCCGCGTTATTATCGCGATGTACGCGGTTCCGGTTCAGTCCGTTGAAGGAAGGGGATATCCGTGTTCTCGTCGATAAGGTTGTTTTGGAGGAGGGGGTTAAGATCAATGCCGATGCTACGGATGCGCTGGTTAAGCTGAGCAAGGGAGATATGCGACGAGCATTGAATGTCCTGCAGGCTTGTCACGCGTCTAGTAAGTCTCATCACTCTGTCCAAGTTATGAGTTTGTACTGACTATGAGATAGGCACACCCATGCAGCCGAGGAACGGACCTAAAATCCCCGAAAAGGATATCGTCCGCGAAACCATCACCACAGAGACTATCTACAACTGCATCGCCGCCCCACCGCCGGATGCCATTACAAAGATCGTCAACACGCTGCTCACAACAAGCGACGTAACGACCTGTCTGTCAACCATCAACACCCTCAAGGTCGCGAATGGTCTCGCCTTGGCCGACATCATCACGGCGGTGTCGGAGCAGCTCGTCACAGTGGAGGTCAAGCCGGAGGTGATGGTGCGTTGGCTCGACGGTCTGGCTGAGATCGAGTACAGAATCTCGGGCGGTGCGAATGAGGCTATTCAGACGGGCGCTGTCGTCGGTGTCGTTAGAGAAGGCTGCGAACTCATGAGCTAGGATGGATTTGAGATACCCGTGTAGAGAGATACACACATTTGCTAATAAAGAGGATTTATGAAAGGGATGGGTCTATGGATTGTGAAGATGTTGTTGGTGTCATTCAAGTTGGCTGGTCCAGCAGTCGCGGACCAAACCGATGAGACCACGCTGAGGGGTTGCGCCGCGACAATCATCACTAAACTCAGGGGTTGAGAGTCTGCCTCATCACCACGAAGACCCGACTTGGCATAAGGAAGTCTTGAAGAAAACGCATGTCATAAGGTCAGTCAACCTATTCCGAGGTTAATTCCACGTGCATTCTGCAGATACTGTACTCTGATATGGGATCTCATGAATGTCGAGTCTACACGCCCAGCATCTCATATGCTCCAATATGCCCTGAGCTGGATAGGAGGTCATACAATTGCTAGTATCGAAACGCACAACTCCCACATGGTTAACCCGGCTATATTAATACGTGACCATGAAAGCATCCGTAACACCAACATTTCAGGTTTCTTGTTGCTACAACCCAGCCGTTATCGGTAACAACATCGAATCTCGTTACATACTTCATCCAATCTCGAAGTACGATACCCAGTACTCTAGACCCAAAAAAATCATTCATGAACCAAAAACAATTGCCTATCCTCGTCGATCCCGTCGCTTAGATCAGGGCCCATAGATCACGCAACATCGATCGCCAAGACATCCCATGCAGCCCCTCACGTGTACGAGTATAACATCTTCCAGTGTCCTGTCCACCTAAACTCTACCAATAATCATCCCCTTATTTTATCTTTTCTTACTCAATTCTATCTTTCCATCCACATCATGCCAGGGATCCCAAGAATCCAGGACTCCTCACATCCTTACCATGACAGACCTCCAGAGTCGCATCGGATCAAAGTGATCGTTTCACTCGAGACCAAACAACGAACGATAGAACTCGAGATCCGAATCCGCACTCATAACATTCATCGAATGCCACGTCGGGAGTGATGCCCTATGTAGCGTCACATCGCGACCCCTTTACCCCAGATCCCCGCGTTGGATCCCCCACGGGGAGATGCACTCGATCTCGGTATCTGCGGGGAAGCTCAACGGACCTGCCCCTTCGGTATATTGCCGAGGAAGAAGAGATGGGGAATGGGATTATATCAATACGATATTGTCGTCGACTTGCCATCGAGTCCATCTGAACTACCGCACCATATCTACCTTTGATCCGACATGGATGACCTCAAGCTCCAGGAGGCCCCCGTGGCTATCCACGACGACAAAGATGCCGTTGAAAGACATGTCATGGAAGAGGCAGCCAGAAAACGGGGTATAAGCGAGGAAGACATCAGTCGATTCCGCCAGTTCACAGCAGCAGATGCAGACTGGCATCGAGCCATGCGAAGAAGACTATTGCGAAAAGTCGACATACACCTACTCCCACTCCTAGTCCTGATGTATCTTCTCAACTTCCTGGATCGGAAGTACGTCCCGCTCACCGTTCTGCGATTCTTCCTATTAACATCGGCAGTAACCTATCGCAAGCGCGTCTCGGGACCCTCGAAGAGGACCTGGGCATGAAGGGGACGGATTTCAATCTGGCGACGAGTATCCTGTTCGTGGGATATATACTGATGCAGCTGCCGTCGAACCTGTTACTCACACGACTGCGGCCGTCGTTGTACCTTGGACTTGCGATGACGATCTGGGGTGTTATCTCTGCGACGCAGGCTGCTACGAAGTCTTTTACCGGGCTTGTGGTGACGCGTTTTTTCCTTGGGTTTGCGGAGGCCCCTTTTTTTCCTGGGGCGGTGAGGACCCCTTTCCAATCTGATGAAGTATGTCTGGTGACTGACAAGTTCCCATCTAACAGATCTTTCTGATGTCAAGCTGGTATACAAGAGGAGAAATGGCCTACAGAATCGCCTGGTTCTACTCCGGCAGCTCACTAGCAAACGCATTCGGCGGCCTCATCGGCGCGGGCGTTCTCTCCGGTCTGAGCGGTGCGCACGGAATCTCAGGATGGTGAGCCACCACACCACCACCCATCAACACCAAAAAACTAACGCAAACCCAGGCGCTGGCTCTTCATAATCGAAGGCGTCCTCACCATCACCATCGCCCTCACCGCATCCCTAATTCTCCCAAACTACCCCACAAACACGCCCTGGCTAACGCCCGAAGAACAAGCCTACGCACAATGGCGTCTAATCGACGACACGGGCGAAGCCGACCTGGCAACTTCCACCTCCGTAAAAGAAGGCGTCAAACTCGCCTTCACAGATCCCAAACTCTACCTCTTCACCCTCATGCAACACCTCTCCATCCTCTCGCAAGCCTTCCAGTACTTCTTCCCCACCATCGTGGCGACGCTCGGTTTCGGCCATATCGAGACGCTCCTCCTGACCGCGCCGGCGTGGATCGTCACGTTTTTCGCGTCGCTCGTCGCGACGTATACTTCGGGTCGCTATGCGGACCGAAGCATGCATATAATCTGTCTGATGTTAATCTCCGTCGTGGGGAACATCATCGCCGTAGCGACGTTAAACACCGGCGCGCGATTCTTTGCCGTGAGTACCTCCCCCCAGGGGATAATTTATCCCCCGCTAACAGAAATACCAGATCTTCCTCCTCCCCATCGGCGCAGTCCCCGCTTACCAAATCATCCTCGCCTGGCTGGCTAACAGTTTCCCTCGTCCGTTGGTGAAGCGCAGCGCGTGTATTTCCTTCGCAAATCTCATCGGCAACGGGGCGAATATCTACGGTAGCTACATGTATCCTGCGTCTGATGGCCCGCGGTATCTAGGTGGTGGGATTGCTACTGCGTGCGTTGCGTTGTCTGTGGCGATTGTTGCTGGT
This sequence comes from Xylariaceae sp. X167, assembly GCA_028637775.1. Lineage (NCBI taxonomy): Eukaryota > Fungi > Ascomycota > Sordariomycetes > Xylariales > Xylariaceae > Xylariaceae sp. X167. Next base: position 85,224 of record JAJFDK010000008.1, read on the forward strand.
GTTGTGAGAGTTGTGCTGAAGAGGGAGAATGAGAGATTGGCGGAGTCTGAGGAATCTGGGAATAGGGGTGATGAAGAGGGCGTTGTTCCGGGGTTTCGGTATATTTTGTAGGGTTGAACGTATGATTTCGATTTTTTTATTGCACATATTTTGCTATGGCACGTTTGTTCTGTATAGTCACGAGGACCACAGGATTTCGCAACTCGAGATCTATGTTACCAGCTCCCAAGTCATTGTTTTCAAAACCTATCAAATACCTCCTTTCAATCGCGCGAAGCACCACTCCCACTCCCAAGTCCATGCATACAATACATCACCATCATTGACAAACCTCAACCACACAGGCACAAATACAACATCATCATCGCCACCCGTATCCCCAGTCCCCCGTCCTCAACCATAGCCAAATGCAACGCTTCGCAATGCGTCCTATCAGCTTCCCTGGCCAACACACAATAACCCTGAACGGAAATATATATTGACAACCCTGAACAAACACAAATCAACTCTGGACGAAAACATACATTACCCTTGCAGATTAAACCGGTCAACCCAAACCCCAGACGGAGCAAAGCGAATGGGTCGGCGTCCTGCCCACACCATCTGTCGAAGAGATGGAGAAGAGATGGAGATGACGAATGTTCTCATGCGAATCGCTTGGCAGCTTCCCACCTACCTGGCTACGGCCTCGGATTGACAGCTTGGCAAGGGGGTTCTTGGAATCATGTTCACGACTGCGATAGTATCCTAAATATACGGCGTTACGATTGTGGTCAACAAGTTAATATCCCTGACGAAGAGGCAACGCAAAGCCAGCCCACATGCAAGACTTCCTCAACCTCATACGCAGACAGAAAAGTCCTACAGAGCTGAACAGCGATCTGCACCGCACTCATGCCCAAGCAACAACTTGCGCAGCTCGCATGGCAGGAACCCACCATACCTATTACCTAGGGAGACCATTTCAACCACGAAAACCTATACCCTCCCAACCGTGATCAACAACCAAGAGTCCGTAATCACGAGCGATGACAGTCAGCGTACCTGCATGAAATAGGGGGCCCTACACCATCATCAAGCCACATCGCCGTCCTGTTTTCTTCATTATCTTCAGGATCTTCTATTGGTACTCAGCCTTATGGCGGTAGTTTGCAGCTGTATATACTCGCAACTTGGCATGGAGATATGTCGGCATATATCTGAGGACTCAGGAGTGCAACTGCATAGTAGGGTATCAAAAGGCGATATCTAAGCTTCTAGACGGGCGTGTTCGCCTTGCTGTGGCGTGATATTCGTAGGTGACTGGATGTAGAGCGATGGGGGGTGTTGTCATTACTTCCACAGGTATTACTTTAGGTAGTCAATAGGAACGTAGGTAGGTAGGGAGTCATGATCTCGATGAACGTATAAAATCCGACGCTGTGCGCCAATACATGCCTGCCTGTCTGCGGTAATGCTATGCAGCGCTCAGAGACTTATTCTGGTGAGAATGTTTAACACGCCCACAACAAAACATCTCGTACGGAAGTCGTGCGACAGCATCGTCGATCGTCGACCCTCAAGCCCCGACTATCCTCTCTCTAATACGAAATAATCCGTACAAGCTGACGATAAAGCTGTCGGCGACACGAGCGCTTCTAGCAGACAGACAACCGTACCTTGCAGAATTAATACGTCCTCCCTCCTCGAGACCGACGGTGCCGTTACATCCAGATCAGATCAGATCAGATCATGGACCCCGCTCAGCCCAGGGCGCGAGGCTTGCGCATTCTCTTTTTCTCTCTCTCTCTCACACACACACACACTCTCTCTCTCTGAACGACATGGGGCGCACAAGTACTATTTTCAGCAGGACGTCGTACGCTGTAAAGATCATGCATTTATATTGGAAATGATATCAGACAGAGTACGAGTAGTATGTAAGTAGTATGTATGTAAGTAGGATGTAAGTATGTATGTAGGACGAGGGACCATCGGACATGACCTTGTGCGCGGCCCGAACGGCTCGATTATCATAGTGCCGATGAGGAGGCGGAGGCACAGGAGCCGTTGACGAGGACGGGAACATCTACCTACTCTTCACTCCTCGCCATCCCGTCACAACATGCTAGTCAGTTAAGCATAATTCGTACCCGCAGGTAACCCTTCTCCCAAGTTGATCTCGAACACCGACTCGTCTCCCACAACGAACTCCTTCGCATTAGCCCGTCTGATTACAAAGGGTCCAGTAAATGGAGATCATAGGCCCTAGACAAAGTAGGAAGGTAACTGGATCAGGGACCCGGATGTCCGAGACACATGGCCGGCGGGTAAGTATGTATGTACGATACGGATTCGAAAGAGGGGCTCGCTATTGTCTTGCATGTTCGTTTTCTACTGCGTACATACCTACCCATACAAGTACGAGTACAGACGGAATATAGACGACTTAACTCATTGCAGTATAGGGAGGTCACACTCCGCTGGTCCCCGTCTCGTGTCTCTCACATAGATGGTTCCAGAAACAATGGAAAGACGACCTAGACAGGTGAGTAGGTACGAAGGCCAGCTTATCAGGGTACCCCAGAGACATACATACAGATCTGACTCAAAGTCTCAGACCCTAGAGCGCCGTGGCGTTTTGTCTTTTCTTTTCTTGCCCGGGAGCCGAAGGGATTCTCATCTACCGGTTCGGCATATAAATGTGAGTTGCTTCTTCTCCAAAGTACTTACGGAATACAGAGACGCATGTGTAGGTTCTTTTTCACGAATTTATTTTATCTGACTGCAGGCGGGGCGCATGATGACAGGCGTAGTGTACATGATGTATGTACGAGTGCGGAACGCAGAGGGTCCATTATGTATGTAGTTAAGTAGGAGTTAGCACGACGATGATAGCCGTGTTTGTAAACACTTACATGTGTGGAAGTACGATACGGAGGATCAGGTGTAGGAGTCGTTGTCTGTAGATGCCGAGTTGTTGAACGACTTCAACCAACACGGATCTTATACATCCTCAGGCAAGGGATCTTGAAAGGTAGGCAATACTTCTTACATGAATGCTATGTACGAACCTGTTACCAACGGAATCCATGCATGTAACCTCTCCGAGTCCCCTCTCCGGCTAATTCCCATGTCGTGAGAATCTGTACGGAAACTCCTCCGTATGTAGATCTTTACTCGGTCGGCATCCTCAATGGAGACACTTTAATCCGTACGGTCAGTTGAATCTATGTATTTAATCTGTCTGTAACTGTGTAAACTCCCTACATCGTTATACACGCACCTAGGAGGCGTGTGCATTCCACGGACCAAACATCAGGATCCTCGGTGAGTCGAGAGAGACATTGTTCGCAAATATCTGGTAACACTCGCAGCGTGCAGCGAACTGTGACTTCGCTCGTGCACGTAATACTACCCTTATTTTCCGTATCTCCGAACTCGTCGGGACTTGGAGTCGATTGTTATCTTCCGATTGATGCCAATTGATGATACATAGTAGTAGATAGGATTGATGGATGTTGTGCATGATGCTACTCATGCCGGCATCATTGCGGACTGTGAGTCTGTAACCTTTTGGTCAACTGTCCGACGGGAACGGACTCGGCATCGTCAACCAGGTTGCTCGGCAGATGTCTAGTTTTCACACATCGTCGCTACATCCATAGTGGTCGCGACATCGGCTGCTAGATGTTCAAGTCAACCATGTCAGTCCTGCAGAAGTATCGCCATGTACACCATAGGACACAAGTGCAGTATCATGCCTGCAATGCAAAATGCCTGCGATCGCAAATTTGGCGAGAAGGCATTCCATAAAACCTCCCCTCTCCCTCAAAGCACCCCGTGCCATCGAACCTCCCGTGACCAAAACGAGGATGATTCACATGCAGATAACTAATCGCCTCTCGAGCGCTCAAGAAACTTGGAACATAGGGACTCGGGCCCTACCTACACCTTATCCCTCGAAGCGAGGTCTTATCACCGTACGATTTTCCAGACCCGTAGCCTGATCTCGATTGCAGCGCGACGTCTGGCTGGTGCGTTTACTGACCCAGAACTGCCGAGCAAATCGCCCGATGTCTTTTTGCTTCTGCGGTCCCCGCCGAATAGGCAGGTTACCTGACCCTCCAAGCCCGTCTGGACTAATGCAAGGTACGCCACAACGCCCTGCCAGACCAGTCTTGACGGCACTGCGGCACTGCCCGTTTGTATTGTTTATCACCATTACTAGTACTACGAGAGACCTTATGACTAGGTCGGTACTGTCGCGAAACCTGCGAGATGTTAGACATGATGGGAGTGGAGTATTCATCCCTCGTCAACACTCCGTTGATAACAATCACACTGAAGACGGGGTGATGCGTCCGGGTATCGAGATGCTATGAGCCAGGAAAAGGAGAGGGGGCGATAACCCAGGTGAGTTGCAGTTACAAATAGGTACCCGTATGGAGGTAATACTGGACAATCGAGAGCATTCATAGGCGAACCCTTTTTTCGTCTGACGCGAGCATGAACGCCGGCTTATGCTGTATGGAGTACTTCGTAGAGAACTGGACGTGCGTAACGGCGAACAGCATGCCAAGGACCATCAGAGAACTAGCCTTGGGATGGCGACTAAGATCTTCCGCCGTTACCCCAGATTCAACTGTGCTAGGTTAAGCAGACGTTGCCTAGACTTTTTGTTAAGGCTCGCTTGGAGGTCTTTGTTGCCGCCGGCTACAGCGTCGTGACACAGACCTGCGGTCTATCTTCAGAGACGGCCCGTTCGGCAATCGATAGAACTCTCAACTTATTTGCTGGATATGAGAATGTCGACATTCCGTACTAGCATGGCAACATTCTCGTAGGTCCTGCTAGACTTCTACAGTATTCCGTGTATTTTAGTCGACAGTTTCGATACCCTCTCCAGACTTCATTGACATGACTGATGATCTCGTGCTGTATCGTGCTGTATCAATAAGACAACCCCAATGCTAAGCGGCCAAGCTAGTAAACGTGCCGTGACGCAGACGGATACGATGATCGGCGAAGTGAGTCCTCCAGATCCCGAGTCGGTTGATTGATTAGATTGTACGTATGCAGATGCAGATGCAGACCTCGGATCTCCGCTCGATGGGGAGAAGAGCAAGAGCCCTAGAATGAGACGAAATGGCAGCAAAAAGCATCTGATGATGCCAATGCTTTTGCTTGACACCCCGAGGACGTGACACGGCAGACGGCACCAGCAGGCGGATTAGGGGTTCTCAGAGTGTCGCCATTCAGCGTGAACAGGGTGAAACCAGCCCGCCTATCCGGATGCGTCTGGGGTGCCACCGGCCTGCAATTATGTCCTGTGAATAGTCCTGTGAACAGCACGACGGCGCTGACTGAGTGCGGAAGGGCACTGATGTCAGTCCTAGGTGCAAATAATGTGCGTAAAAGATGCATCTGCAGATGACGGCCAGCGAGAAGCTTGAACATGCGTGGAAATAAAATAATAAAAATTGATAATTGAGATGCCTGTTAAGGGCTTAATCGAGTTCGAGATGATGCACACGGCCGCATTTCTAGAAGACAGCTTCCTTCTCGGGCTGGAATCGGAATCGGTCGTGTTCTCTCGGCTGCCTTTTGATAATGCTGTCAGTAGTTCATGCCGTACGGTATGCGTCTCTTGTACGGAATATAGGCCAATGGCCATCGTAGTCGGACGCAAGGTGCTCTTATGGAAAAAGGGGTTCGGCGCATTATATCTCCGGTAACATTGATGTTTCTCCCTCTGCTCTCCAACCGTCATCTACAACTATTCCGTAGTCATACCTGCTGGAAAAAGCAACAGGACGAGATATGTGGTGTAAGTTGAGGCAGACTTCAGCTTCAATAATCCAGGGCGACGATCCTTTCTCAACTTAGGAGCCCATCTCTACCTCCGTAAGTAGCTATTATCGCAGATGCACCATCTACCGTACTGTTCTTCATTAGGTAGGTAAGAAGTAAGGTAATCCGTATGTAACATTCATCGAGTGTCCAGGAAGTGGAACGGTGTGCGTACTTCGACTGAGGTGTCCAGGTAGTCTTTTGTACTGGGTACCTCGACAGGACCTACTACCTACGGTAACATCGCCAATGCTTAGCCCGTCGTGCCCATGTAGGCAGTCAAAGTCCCATCACGTGGAGTTGCAGAGTTCGCATTCAAAAAATTCTGTCGATGGGGAGAAACAACTTTAGCAGGCGGTTACAAGTCTTCGCGCAGTTTGGTGTCTCAGACACACGGTACAGTATGAATGCGGCGTCTAACATGAATGGGAACTGTGTTTCAGTGGCTCAGTTGAGTCAGCTGACCGAGGAGGATTTTATGAAAATTCGGTAATTCAAACGGACATAACTTATGCACATTCAAACGGTATTCCGTATTTCGAACGGTCGACCAACAAAAGTCCGTCTTGCAAGGGCATCTCTTGGCACTCATCATCAATCTCGACCTCTGACGTCGCGGTACGCCTGCAGCTCCCATACACCAATCACACCTTCTTGTCATGTTGCACGCCGTTCCTTCTTGACTGACCGAAGCCGGCAGTTCAGTCACCGACAGGGATTCGAAGCAATGTACGAGTACAATGTTGGCTGACGGTCTTACGAAATACGGAATACTTCGTACGCTCTCAAGAAGTCCGACGATGATGGAGGTGAAGGTGAGCGTTTCTTGGTAACATAGAATACTCCGTACTCGTACGTGTAGTCATGCTGTGCAGTCAGAAAGACACAATGAGTACGATACGGAATACGTCGTACTTACCATCATTCCGTACATAGCTGGTCCTGGTCTTCCGCGCTCAATACTCACGATACCCTGCTAATATCAACCCGTAGCGTTGATGCCATCAGCCTTACCCGGCACACTCGTGCACGCTCCTCCGCACATTCCAGTATGAATATTCACCACAAGTCAAGCTCTCTCGTGAATTCGACGTGAAAGCGGCAAAGAAGCGGTGTGCATGCGTTGTGATGTGAATTCTCAACAGCGGTTACGGAACACCACAAAAGCAAAGCAGACGCGTCGAATCCAAACTGCCGATGACGGATTCGTTTGGTTCGTGAGTTGGCGCCAGAGAATCGACGAGAGTCTGGTTCATTTGGCTCGTGCGTTAGGCAGCAGCAGCCTTCCATATGGACAAGAAGGTCGGTCGGCGCGTGTACGGAGTACTCCATACGGCGTACGCAGCACGCGTAGAACTTTTGTTGCTCGGCTCCAGCAACAAATGATCCCCGTGGCTTTCGTTCATATATACCGCGTGTCAGACAGTCACTTCCCACAATCAGTCGCGTCAACTCCCTTCATAAACATCTCGAAGCGTGAGAATGACTTCAACCTACGCATCCATCCCATCTGCTACAACAACTGCATGCGTCCCATCGACCTCATCGACCACAACCATGGCCCACGCCACATCTGAAGAAGAAGTCGAAGACTACGACCGCGAAAAACTCGGCGAAGAGCTCGAATACGACTTCTGGGACCTCCTCCGGGCCCGCGACAAGGCCAAGAAGTCGCTCAAGAAGTACGAGGAGCAACTGCTCCAACTCGTCCTGTCCGATGTCCCGCTCGAGCGAGCACCACCAGCAGACAACGACAAGGCCAATGCCAATGCCAAGGACGACGATGACGACGACGATGACGACGACGACGACGATGATGATGACGACGACACTGACACCATCTCTGATGCCCGGGCCTATCGCGAGGATCGCGGCAAGAAAGCAGACAAGAACCGAGACCGATCCCGCTCTCCCTGTGCCCGACTTTCGCGAGCTCAACGGTCAAAGGCCTCCGGCAACTCCCAGAAAGGGTCACGAAGTGGTTCGGCTTCGGCATCGGCACCTTCGGAACGAGACCAAGCTTGGGCTCGCAATCGGCCAGCGGGTTATTATTGTGGATGAGTAGGTATGCTGTTCCCCTGAATGAGTATTCTACGCAACCCATCGTCCAGTCTATATTGACGTTCAGACAGTTGCGAATATCGAACCTGCTACTTTTGTAGTGGTGTGAATTTGTGAAGGGAATGATGAACATCAAATGCGAGTTGTCTGAGTTTTGTTTACGAGTTGGAACACCTAGATATATGATAGGATTGGAATGCGAATCAACTGTTGAGTTTCGAATTGTGCCGTTGTTATATGCTACGTTGTTGTCATGACTGGCCGTCTCTTGCGCTTCATATCGGAGGTTCGAAATAATGGACCAGAAACAAGAATCGGTACGGATTACGGCGACCAACGGATTACGGATTGTCTTACAGACTGATTAACCCGTACGGACATGTATGAGAATGGTCATTGGACATCTTGCTGCATGATTCGTACTACCAGTGAGTATTCCCCGGTCGTAGAAAGAGAGCCAGCTCCAAATCCATCCCCGCCGTCATCCGTACTCCTCACCCCCAGTTGCTTTTCCCAGACTCAAAACACTCACACATGTTCTTGCAGGACCGTGAAAAAGGTAAAACACAACGGAATCAGACACAACAAGAAAACATACACGTCGTCGCGATGAATCTGGATCGCGTCGCATGATCCCCCTCGAAGCACCAACAACTGCTGCCGCACCTCCTCCACCAATCTCTCCCTAAGTATGAGTCTCCCCTTGGTATTCTCCCGCCGTGCGTCCGTTTCGCCTCGACCGGAAACAACTTTCAGTCGTACTTGACCAACCCTCAATTCCTCCTCGCCCAGTATGACCATGACGAGCGAATTCTTCGACGCGTCGAGTTGTTGCTGCCGCCTGGGCTTCACTTTGGCGGTGAACTCGGTCGCGATACCGACATCCCACAGTTCGCGCGCCACGTTCAAGCGCTCGAGGAAAAGCCCGTCAAAGTCTTTGCCGCCCAAGGCGACGATGTATACGTCGGTCTCGTTTGCTAACTCAGGGGCGCCTTTGTCGAGCTGTGCGTCCAGCAACGTGTAGATGCGGTCTATGCCGAACGATATCCCGACGCAAGGGATAGCCTGCTTGCTGAACATACCAACAAGGCCATCGTAGCGTCCGCCTGCGGCAATGCTGCCGACCTGGCTTTGACACCCATGTGGGTTGGGGATAACCTCGTATATCAGTCCGGTATAGTAATCCAGCCCGCGCGCAAGCGACAGGTCGAATGAGACTTTATCAGCTACGTCTAATACCTCCAGATAGGATAACAGAAGAGCCATATCGTCCAGTCCTGCCTGGACTTTTTCGTTGGCGTCCAGTTTGTGATCCCATCTCAGTATCTCCAACATCTCGTGGAGGGTACTGCTTCGCAGCACGTATTGTCCAACCTCATCCGCTACCTCATCCGAAAGACCCTTTTGTTGCACCATTTCCTGTCTCACCTCGGGCCAAGGTATTTTATCCAGCTTATCAACCGAGGAGCTGATAGCACGCACCTTATCCTCGGGGACACCACAAGTCTCGAACAAGCCATCCAAGATTTGTCTGTGGTTGAGCTTGATGGTGACGTCGAGCTTCAAGGCATCAAATACCTCGACGATGATGCGTAGGATCTCGGCGTCGGGGATCATGGGGTCATAGGTGCCAGCAATGTCGAAGTCACACTGGAAGAACTCTCGGAACCGGCCACGCGTCATAGCGGGTTGATCGCGACGGTAGACCTTGGCCATCTGGTACCGCTTGATCTGCTTGACTTGCTTGTTCATGGCGAGCCAGCGAGCGAACGGGACGGTGAGATCGTATCGTAACGAGCATAGCTCGCCGCCTTGATCCTCGAGGTCGTATATCAATTTCGAGTCCTCGCCATATTTCTCCGAGAGGATGTGTCGAAGTTCGAAGACGGGCGTGTCGAGCGGAACGCCACCGTGACGCCTCAATACGTCTCTAATTGTGTCTCTTTTCAGGGGTATGATGAATGAGTGAGGAGCCACAGATGAGAATGATGATTTCAAAGGGGAGAACTTACAAAATATAGTCGCGTAACAACAGCTCTTGGCCGACAAGATCACGGGTCCCTTTCGGTACCTTGAGTTGTCCGCGGAAAGGAGGGTTTGAATCTGGTGCCATTTTCAGAACGGTCCAGGAGGGTGACGTAAGTCGACGATGAGATGGGTCCATGAGGGCTGAATAGGAACAAGTTGGGTATATTTGAGGGGCAGAATGATTTGCTAGCCGGATGGCGGATACGGAGGACTCTCCATCCTATTTATATGTGAATGGAAGAGGCAATATGCGTGAACAAACTCTACACCTACATCATGTAGGAGTGCCGGTGAAGCTTCGTCACGAAGCTTGTGACTATCTCACAACAGCAGGAGTGAACGAAATACGGTGCACGAGAAGGTGCGATTCGCACGGGGTATAGAACGTAGGATTCGCGGACGACACTGTACTGCTACGAACTTCTCTTCTACAACATCAATTCTACTACGATTTGGTCCGTCACTACTCTACAACTTGGATCGAAGCATGGTTCTGCATGCTTGCATGAACCATGTTGCGATTCTCCGAAAACAAGTGGGAGGGATCACGCGTTTCAGCCCGTGGTCATTCTTCCATGATGCGCACCTTAATCCTGAAACCCTTTGGATTGAAAACGGTAATTTCCAGTACACATTCGTCCATTCATTTCGAACGATATACTAAAAGCTTCCTACTTACTACTGTCTCTGCCGCGAGTTCAGTGCGATGTTCCGTGCCCAGATGAACAACCGGATCGTCGATCGAGTAGAAGCCAGTCTGATGGCGTCTGAAATCGTTATTGCCGTTGTCGAGCACGACACAAAATGGAAGGAGATCAGACCTCAAGAAACATTTCGTGTTCTCAACAGGCCACTGTTCCATCGATGCTGGGCTTCGCACATGATCAAGGACGGGTTTTTGTCACGCAATCTTGCTAGATTGATGTTGGAACAGGATGGATGCCGTCTTGTCGCCCACTCTGCTTTCCGGTACGGAACACAGATTGGTGTTTCTTCAGGATACCTGGTATTGCGTAACCGGGCCAGTTAATCCGTATCTGTAACGGACAATGCTCTAGCATTACGGTATCCAATCCGTAACGGGCTTTATGCACGCATGTTTCGAGCATGCACAAAATCGCGGGTGGCTCTCGAAATTCAAGCCTTCAACGAGGTTGAGGTCACAGACCGATCCTACCCCGCCACCTCGATGAGGTTAGCCCGTCTCCGAGTTTCCCTGACGGTCCTAAAGTGCCGCATCGTCGCGCGCCTACGACGGAATCTGTTCGAGCATTATTATGTAAAAATATGCGCTAGAGTGAGTGCGTACATGCATACGCGACGGAACAGATACATATGTAGTTAGCAAGGCGCTAAGTCGCACGCTGCGTTAGCGCAGATGTTCAGCAGGAAGGGAGGTCACTCGTGAGTCTTCCGTACCTTCATCCGACACCCACTCAGCAGCAACTCATCGTGAAACTCGTCGTGAGCCAGCCCTTTCCTGGATCTGTTTCTTCTGGTCTCGGTTGTTATGAGAGACAACCTTAGAGACGGAATAAGATGGGATGGTGTAATGTACAAGTACCACGTCTGTACTGCAGGCTATTATGTCCGCCTACGGATTACCTGCTTGTTGCAACACTACGAAATACCCATGCCTTATCGGTCTCGTCGTGCACACGCGGAATCTGGACATACGGACTACTCCAGAATACATGCAACATCGTGCCTTCAGACCGACTTTTCGCTGTTTACTCGTAACTGCAGATGGCGGATTCCGCTGACAGCAGCAGCAACAACAACAAGCAGACAAGCATCAAACAGGATGATTGTCGTTAGCCATGCGTATGCCATGAAAAGTTCTTTCCTGAACAGGAGCCCAACCCGACCGTCCGGCGGACCGCCTGCGCTACATACCCGAACCGGGATCCGCTTTGCCTGTCCCGACTCCCAATGGAGTTTTCCCTTTGATGGAAGTTCCCATTTGTCTGGGTTTGGGCCAGATTGATGGGGCTGCCTACAACTTGGACGAATTCGTAGGCTGAGCATTCCTTACGAGCTCTGATAAGTACCCATGATGGAGTGATGTGATATGGAGTGCAAATGGAGTCAACCAGGATGGATTTGCCATTCGGTATCTGCTTAAACCAGAAAGAGGAAAGCGACATTTGTTAGTGCACGAAGTGAGTCTTGCTCCGGAGTGACCATGCTGCATGCATCTCTAATGTACACCGTAGGTACATGCACGGAATATCTACCTACCTGGGAGGTGTATCGTGGGTAACAGGTAGAGAAAAAAGGACAAAGAGGGCAAAAAAAAAAAAGAACCCATCCACCTGGTTGGGCTGACTGACTCCCGCGTGCTGTTTGGTCAAGAAAGGAAAGGAAAAAAAAAGTCATGGAAAAAAAGACGGCGAAAAAAACGGAATGGAGAAGCGTGAGTGGCGTTGCCAAGCGACTCAACTCATGTCGATGTCGTGTGTAAGTGGCCCAAGTTAGCCCGTCGATCAGTCCAATTCGCCCAACCCACTTAACCATTTTCTGTCACTTCTGCCTTCACTACTACCTGGGGATAACTCTGGACTCCTCACTCACTCTTCACTTATCTCTGAGTTACTCGGTCTCGACATCTTAGAAAGACGACGAGACACACGAGATAAGCAAACACCGTCTCCGTACCTCGTGCGCCGTTGTCTGTGTACAAGTAAGAGAACGAGCAACAGAGAAAGGGAGCAAGAGGGTCAAGCGACTCCCCTTGAGATAACGCAGTCCAACAGTTGTCAACCGACCAACCCACTGGCCTACAACGGAGCTTCTACACTACCTAACGGATTTACAGACCTTTTTCCCGAGCTTCCACCTTCGCTCACCCATACCTATCACCTCCTACCTAACAAAGTACACACGGGACATCTTCCTACCTGCATTCACCACCGTCTACTGCGTACCCCCCGCCCTGCTGTTACGAGATTGAGAGAGGAAGCTCGTTGTTTTTTTCGCGGAAATATATGTACATATTTATTCCCGCGCCAGCCAGTTGCTATTGCTATTGCTATTGCTAGCTGCTGCTGCTGTGTCTTTGTTACCGCCGCGTACTCGATTTTGGAGAGATCTTCGCGCACACCACTAGTTACCCCTCGCTTGGCCGGATGTCACAGGGCCTGTAGCCACGAGACCCCCGGGTCAGTATCGGAATTGGGACGTATCTCACTTTTCATTGGCAAACAGAACCTCTCGCACAGCTCTCTTCGTCTGAGGGACCAGCACAACACAGCAGGAGCCTAACTGCTACCTACCCCACGAATGCTCCCACGCAGCAGAAGCAGCAGCAGCAGCAGCACAGCTCTTCTCTTCTCACCGCACACCACCTCACACCCCCCATCATCATCATCATCGCACACCAGCTGCTGGGTACACGTGGACGAGAGTAACTAGGTATAGGCGTGTACACGGCGAGTGGTACACGTATGAATGTATCGTACAGCGTGCTACTGCGTACTGCCCACTGCCCACTGCCTGCTGCGTACGAAGCACGAAGCACGAAGCCACACCAGGCCAGTCAGTGGGCTCGCATCCTGCCTCTATCGGGAGCCGTGACCAGGGAACCCGCATAAGCCCAATCTATCCAATCCGCCTTAACAACTATATTATGCGGAGGTAGAACCTACGTATCCCCCTCTGTGTCCTGGTTTGGTCTCTGGTGGCCATCACGGCAGAAAACGTGCACGGAACGTCAGCTTTAAGGCTCAACAGGCGGGAGACCAGAGCAACGAGGACAGGAGCGTGAGCGTGAGAGACGACACCGAGACAACACCGCAATACTACCTTTCGCTCGCTGAGGTATTATATTGGAGCTGCATCCCCACCGCACACCATTCACCCATCTTTACCGTCGCTGGAACGCCAAAACACAGACGAACGCGCGCACATTTACACCCACAACAACCTTGACGGCTCGCCTGCACCACTCGCGGATTACATGACTCACAACAACAAGGGCCGTCGTTTACATCCCCTTTCTCACGCTCAACCCAAACAGATATTGGCATTCACCGTACTCGCGAGTCGACACTGAAAAATCAAGTCATCGGCCGTCTCACCTCACGATCTGAAAAAAATTACTCGACCTAACCAGACTCTCAGACCCGAGGGATCGCCGTTGGACGGCGTTGTGATCGCTCATCTGCACTCCTTGGTACTACGGACAACATGTCGTCTGGCCTGCGCCCTCTTCAGCTGCCACTCCTGGTCGAGCGACGGAGGAAACAGGAAGAAGGGGAGGCCGTTACTCCCTCCCCCGCTGCCGTTACTGTCGTAGTCCCTCCTGGTAGAACGATGGAGGATCATGTCTCTAGTGCTAGTAGTGCCTACCGTCACCACAACTGGCAACACCAAGAAACCCACCACCACCCACTCACCATGGCGGACTCGACCTCGTCGGACATGACGTCTCCAGTCACACCGACCTTCTCAGCTCGGCGCCAGCTGCGTTGCTCGAGTTCCATGTCTTCGTTTGATCTAGCATCGCCCGCTAGCTGTGAGGACCTGTTGTCGTTGCCCTCCCAAGCCCAGCCCTTGCCTGGCAAACGCATTCTCGATGACGTCGAGGAGGAAGAGCCCTTTGAATATGACCCCTTCGAATACTATTCCGGAGATGTCCATGTCGCTTATGAGACTGTGTCAGATTATTTTGATCGGTACGGCTACTGCTTATGTACGTATCCTTGCTCTCATCACAGTAGTGGCGCCGCATGCTCACCAGTTTACTCTCCCTAGGCGATGAGCCTTGTATGCACCGAGATCCCGCTTATGTGCGAAGCAGTTCCAACTTGTTTGCGCGAGGCAGAGACGCTGAATATGGCCTTGAATGTCTGAGTGACAGCGACTTCTCTGTTTATCCTCAAGTGCTGAGGAGGAAGAACCGCGCTGGATCCATGCCGGCCTTGAAGGGTCTATCGCACCGCCTAGGCTCTCACTTGCCATCCTTTTCCCGCTGGAAGTCGCCTCGAAAACTGAGCACAGCCAGTTCACCCTCAGATTTCAGCTCTGAGCGCCGCTCCATGTCGCGTGCCGCCTCGACTCGATCATCATCCGTGTCTGGGTCGAACTGCCCTCCGCCCGACCACTCAAACGAACCACCACGCCCGCCGACCCCAGCATTATCCTTTGAAAGTCGCGACAGCATCATTTTACCTGGTCCCTTGGATACGACACGGGCTGACTTTCTTTTGTCCTCGATTCAACGCGAACGCGCCCTGGCGACGACACCCTTACTACCGCCCATAACCACTAGCAACTCTACTGACTATGTTGCCACGAAGTTCTCACCGCTTCATTCTCCGTCGATTGCATCTCCACTCGATGACGAATCGCAATCGCCTCTTCTATTATCTCCCGCACTGAGCACCAGACCGTCCATCTCATCGATCTCCCATATCATGTCCAACGAACTACCTCCTGAGCCGGATTTCTGGTCGAATCGTCTCGGACATGCCAACTTCACCATCTTACCTGTGCCGTACAAGCCGGAGGCTGCAACCTTACCATTGCTACGCGAGCTCCGAGCAGACTGGGAACTGGCACGCGTCAACTACACGAAGCATCTTGTCCGAACTGGCGAGCATTACGGAATATTCTCCAAGACCTACGCATACACGGAAGAGAAATGGGCCGAAATCGACCGTTCCTGGCGCGGCTTTCACGACGAGATGGTGGATGCTATTGTAGCGAGTGGCGAGGCAGCAGGCTGCGACAAATTCGACGAGAGCATCATCACGACGGTCCCCCGTATCGATGGCGAGGGCAAGTTCCCCCAACGCGGAGACGAGGATATTGTTGGCCCTATGGTCCGGGAGGCCATGATGAATTCGCCTGAACGAAATAAGCGCCCGAACTTCTGGCGTGCTCTGTCCGACCGTGTCGGTCTGCGAAGATGAAGACGCCAAGATGAAGACAAGGCGTCTATCTATCTCATGCAGCCAGAACACGAGGCGTCAAAATCCGAAAAAAATAACCTGTCATATGCACGACGATTTTCTTCACAAAACAAAACATGGTCGTCTTGATGTCTTTGGAACTCATTTTTTTTGCACTTTCAGTTTCTGTTTACTACCCAATTTGTTTTTGCACATAGAGAGATACCATTTGCACGCTCCCTGTTCCCTGCTTTTTACTCCATCGGATATCCTGACCTACATACATAACTATGCTACACGACGGGAGTACCCGCGCGAGAAACCGGTTACGCATACATTATTATGCTTACCGTGTAGGTCAGGACAACAAGTCAGCACGTACGGCCTTAGAGACATCGGAACCCGGCCATTCAGGGTGACCTTCTCACGCACATAACAGGCCCCTTCTCTTCCCTTTTTCCTTCTTTCCTTTCTGTCTAGGGGCGTTCTAAAAAAAACCAAAAGGCTGGTGCGGGGACCTTACGATCAACAAAAACAAAAACAACAATCAAAAGTCAGGGCGGCGAGCCACATGCGACAGTCATGCATTTCCGGTTTGTTCTGAATGAAAAGTCTTGGATGCCCGATGTCCCCCTCTGAGCGCGGGCCGCCACATGGATTTCGGGTGTGATTTGCTTCGCTCTTTGGCCCCGAGATCCATATACCCCCGTGGAATCGGCTTCTGCAGCCACGCGAGGAGGACGGAGGGCTTGGTGTCACTACCTACTCCTAGTGGCCTATCTCGTCCCTGCTCTCCCTCGCCTGTCCATAACGCAGTGTGTACCTATGGTGCCCGGCATGGAAAAGATTCGGGCCTAACGAAAAAAGGGGTGTGGAAAAAAGGGTATTGGGTTTCTCGGTTACGGTCCCTGTCATACGCGCCGGCAAATACCCCCGATTGTACACCAACCATCCATGTTGTCTAGACCAGCGTATCGACGTTTGTGAGTGGTGAGGGTGATGAGGATGTTATAACGCTCCTCGTCGGCCGTGTCATACCTTGCAAGGGAGTCGCCTGGGTGAGATGTTGAGGAGATGTGGGAAACTTAGCTAGAAGGGAATAACTCAGAACCCGGAGCACTCTTCCTCCCCCTTTATTTTTTCTTCGGCTCGTGATGCTGGTGTCTAAGTCATGATTGTAGACCTGTAGTCAAGGACACATGGTCGACATCAAATGAATGCGTTTTAGGCACATGCGATAGAGCAGGGTTTGAACGGTCGATGATCCAACGTCTTGACCAACTTCGAGAGCAACTCAACATCATTCTCTGGCTATCAAGTCTTGTTTGAGTGAGAGACTGAACGTGAAAAGATGAGCACTGAATATGGACGTAAAGATGCATTGAGATTATCTCCGTAATCGTGCTTTTAATCCGTGGCAGGGATGGGCAGTGACGATGACGTTGATGACGATAGTACCTGCTTGTCGTAGCAGATTTAGGCAAAGACGATGATGTAATGTGAGTAATCCGTACGGATTTATTGCCATTTACCAGTATCTTTACGGAATATACGTTTTTGTTCCATATTCTTAATAACGCCCATTCATCGGCCGAGTTATCGTTATTTCATACCTGGATGTAGGGAAAATGGAATGCACTGGTGGTTACTTGAAGTGTAGCAGGCATCCTTTGAACGTGCGTTAAGCGGACTCAACAAGCCAAGCGTCGTGCAGCACGTGGAAAAAAACAGCATGATTGCCGAATGCCTCCGATGGATTTACGGAGAATGCCAATGTGCAGAGCCATGCAGAATAGGAAATCCGTAATCCGAGATCGCAACCTATTGAGTCCCGTCCATAAGGTTTGTATGTCTGTAACGGGGGTTAAATCGTATGTGTGATTCACTGATCGAGAGATGGATTCCGCCCACGTCACCTGCGCCCCCGTTGAACAAGCACCGTAAGCGCGTAAGCCACACAGGCTCGACAGGCTCGACAGGCGCGGTGGACCCTAGAAGGTAGGTACGGTACAGTAGCGTTTCACCATGGGCCCACAAATCAGGCAGGAAGCCAACCAGCGCTACTGACCGGGTGTCTTTGGGGCCCACTCTGGTCGTACATCTACCTCTGTCTGTCTGTCTGCCTCTCCATCCCTCGACCTAGCAATCGATCAACCTTCAATCCAACCAGACGACACGCCCGGCCTTGATAGTCCAGCGAATCAACCCGCCGACTAACAACTCCATAGTAATAGCATACATAATATACGCGAGAGGCCGTCACGATCGAAAGGGCGAACAGACACGATAAAACCGATCGAAACGACCAGACAGACCGCACGTCGCACCGCTGCTGGTCTCGCCACTGCCGCTACGACTTTTGACGTCGATCACCGCTGTCTCCAGTTTTGGCCCACGAAATCTCGACTTAAGGCGGTTTCGCCAGGACCGCTACTCTCATCCCGTCGCGTCGATGAAGAGAATTAATTGCCTGGTAGATCGCATGTAGCCTCCCCATCGCTACCATGTCTGTTGAAGCGACTGCCGCTGCTGCCGCCGCCGCTGCGGTGTCTGCGCCTGCGCCAGAGCCTCTGGACGGGGAATGCACATCGATGCATCACAACGACCACCAGGATTCCGTCTTCAACAATCCCGACCACGGTCCCGAGAGTCAACACGATGCCGAAGTCATTAACGAAGTCGCCGATTACAATGCACCACACACTTCATCCAAGTCCACCGGCCTGCATTCACCACCTGAT
This sequence comes from Xylariaceae sp. X167, assembly GCA_028637775.1. Taxonomy (NCBI): domain Eukaryota; kingdom Fungi; phylum Ascomycota; class Sordariomycetes; order Xylariales; family Xylariaceae; species Xylariaceae sp. X167. The sequence continues at coordinate 103,780 of JAJFDK010000008.1, forward strand.
AGTAACAGTGCCATGAAGCTCGACGACAGCGACGATTCCTCGGAATTAAGCGACGTGGAGGATCCCACTCTTGAACCCGACCAGGAAAATCATTTAAATGGTCAAACTGCTGCCCAGGAAAATCCACAAGATGAGGACATTGGCGAGGTCACGCCGAGCGCTTGGTCAGGCAATGTGCCTATCTTCACACCCACCATGCGCCAGTTCAAGGATTTCAAAAAATACGTACGTCGCCAATGCTCTATCAGTTGCCTTTTATTCCTCTTTTGCATGCTAACAAGGGCTATAAACAGATGGAAAAGATTGATTGCTATGGCATGAAGTCCGGTGTCGTCAAAATTGTCCCTCCACAAGAGTGGAAGGACAGCCTGCCGGCGCTCGATGACTTGGTAAAGCGGATCAGAGTCCGTGAACCCATCAAGCAAGAAATCATGGGCACTAGTGGTACCTACCGACAGGTGAACATTCTCCATCAACGATCCTATAATTTGCCGCAGTGGCGTCAGCTTTGTGACCAGAGCGAGCATCAACCGCCAGCTAAACGAGGAGAGAGACGTGCGCAGGCACCCTCAAAACCCAAGGCGACACCTACTTTAGCGTCGAGCGGTTCGAAGAGGCGTGGTGCCGATGAAGGTGCCGGTACTGGTACTAGTACTAGTACCAACGGACGCCTTACAAGAAGCAGATCGAAGAAAACTGGCGCCAAAACTAGCGCACCAGAGTCAGACGACCGCCCAATAACACCGGTCTCACCCAGGCCATCGGAGACCATCATTGATTCAGTTGAAGATGAGATCGGTGATACGATCAAAGATGATGACGATCCGGCCCCTCGAGCTGCCGGTCGCATGGGTGCCATGAGACAAGCTAAGCCCAAAGAACAAAGTACCTCTTATCGACGGAAATATGCCCGTCGTGAGGGCTCTGCCAAGATTGACGAGGATGCGTTCCGTGACTTCGATTACCTTATGGACGTTTCCGACTACACGCCCGAGAGATGCGAGGAATTGGAGCGCACCTACTGGCGGACGCTCACTTACGCGCCACCGCTTTACGGCGCCGATGTTCTCGGCACGCTTTTCGACGACTCCACCGAAAGTTGGAATCTGAACAAACTGCCTAATCTTCTCGATGTACTTGGCACCAAGGTTCCGGGTGTCAACACGGCTTACTTGTATCTTGGCATGTGGAAGTCCACATTCGCATGGCATCTGGAAGATGTGGATCTTTACAGCATCAATTATCTCCACTTTGGTGCACCCAAACAGTGGTACAGCATCTCTCAGGGTGATGCTCGCCGATTCGAAGCTGCCATGAAAAGCATCTGGCCTACGGATGCCAAAGCTTGCGATCAATTCTTGCGCCATAAGGCTTTCCTTATCTCGCCCAACCATCTCCAGCAAAACTTCAACATCAAGGTCAACAAGGTCGTTTCCTACCCCGGCGAATTCGTCGTCACCTACCCCTATGGCTACCACTCCGGTTACAACCTTGGTTACAATTGCGCTGAGGCTGTCAACTTCGCCCTGGATTCTTGGCTGCCCATGGGCAAAATCGCGAAGAAGTGCGAATGTGCTCAAGCCCAAGACAGTGTATGGGTCGACGTGTACGAGATCGAGCGTAAATTGCGGGGCGAAGAGACGGATTACGAAGAAACTGACGAAGATGAGGAAGACGAAGATGAGGATGAGGATGATGAGCTTGAGATAGGTATCCCAACGCCTCCTTCTACTCAGGCCATCAAACTCAAGTCAGCTGGACGGAAACGCAAGCGGCCGGTGACTGATAAAGCCGAGAAGAAAGTCAAGAAGATTCGTCTGCGTATTAAGAGTCAGGCCGAGCCACCGTGCTGTCTATGCCCACATGATGTGCCCGGGTTGGAACTGCTGCCAACCGATGATAATCGCAAGGCCCATCGCTTGTGTGCCCTTTACGGCGCGGAAACTTGGATTGAGTCAGTTGACGGAAATGACATTGTCGCAAATGTTGCCCACATCAGCAAATCTCGCCTTGACCTTAAGTGTCTGTTTTGCCGCTCCAAGAGAGGAATCTGCTTCCAATGCTCACACAAGAAATGTGCGAGATCCTATCACGCCACCTGTGCTGCTGCAGCTGGAGTGTTCGTCGAAGAAGCTGAAGTGCCCATCTTCGGCGAAGACGGAACCGAATACAAAGAGCTGGCATTCGAGTTCAACTGCCGATTCCACAGAACGAAGCGTGATCGGAGATTGGGTGGGAACGTACTGGAAGATTGCCAGAAGACACGGCAAGCTGCCTCCGCCCTTAAGAAGGGCGATATCTGTCAGCTTCAGTATCACCGCGGTGATATATTTGCGGGCATTGTCATCGAGAATAGGGACAGCGAACAAATGCTGCTGGTTGACATCCTACCTAACGGGTACGAAGTTCAAAGTAGAACTGCTAGTAGAGAGATGCTAACAAATACCAGTGATCGGGTTGAGGTTGAATGGAAGTGGCTACTGTTATCTGATCCAGCTGATCTGCGTCTACCACACGCATCGAAGAACGCCATTCCAATGCCAACATCACGCAAAGCTAAGGAGCTCATAAATGCGACTAGAAGACGCATTGAAGAGCCTCCTCGCCCTGAAGAGCCATTCGTTGATGGCGGCTTTACCTGGGCCGAGTTTAACTACTGTGATCTTGACACGAATAAGGCCCAACTTCCCGTTGACTTGTCCAAGCAGAATCAGATATGGTATTATCTCGGGCGGTTTTCTACCGATGCCCGACCGCAGTATACCGAAGATCCTCAGGTCAAGCGGCACAATGTGAAGAGCAGCTTCTTGGACTCTATTCCGCGACCAGCTCTTCCTCCGCCGCTACAACGAAGGTCGTATGGTTCTCCCGCTGCTCTTCAGAATCCAGGATTGGCCTTAAAGCCTGTGCCGAAGGCAGAGAAACCATACCAGTACAAGCCTCGCGATCCGCTCCCCCCTACTTACTTTAGTCCTAATTTTACTGCGTATCACTTTGTACCGAAGTCTGCCCAGTTCGAGCCCAAGGCTCCTACAGGTAATACCTTCTTCCACGCTCCGGCACCCATTGCTACACCGCCGAACTGGTCTGCTGCCCCTCAACCTGTCTCGTATCCTCCACCTCCGCCTCCTCCTCCTGCACCATACTACAAGTTTCAGCATACACCGTATGTTCCCCCTCCTCCGCAGACACAGCGCTTTCACCAGGCTGCTCCGGCACCGCCGGCACCGCCAGCACCACAGGCACAACCTCAATATCAGATACCACAGAAGCCACAGTACAGTACGGCGCATCAGTTCAGCCACCCTAGTCATCATTTCCCACAGCAGCCTACTCCGCAGTCAAGTTCTTGCACGGATCAAACTAGACACGCGGTACCAGAACCACAAGCATCGGCACCACAGTCTACGGCTACCTTTCCGCCGCTAGCGGGTCCTAATGTTGCCTGGCCTCCTAACACCATGCAGTCACCGTCTGTGTCAAGACGTCCTTCTCTTGCGAGATCAATTAACACACAGCATGCTGGCAACCATACACGAAACAGGTCCTCTGTAAGTAGCCATAGTGGACGCTTTGGTCTGGCCTCTGGAGAACGATTCGGTACACCCCCTTCATCGTACGGACGTGCCCGAGTGGACTCCATGACGAAGTCGCCTTTCAGCATTGGTGTTACGCAAACTCCAGGGCTCGGACCTTCACCATCACCGCAAAATAACCAGCTATTCCAGACGCAAGCGAGAAACCGCTCCAGTTCGCTGATTTCAAATCTCTCCCTTAATACGCCCATGACCTCGTCTGCCATCCGAGCGTCATCCTCGAATTCAGCCCAAGCATTGGCGGGACGACTGCAGTCAGTCATTGAATCAAATTCATCCAAGGAGCCGCGACCCAACGTTGTTCAGAAATATGCCTTTTTCCAGGTTCACCATAACAGGTTCGTTTGTGACCATATCTCCTATATTAGTCAAGTATCTTGTTTGTAAACTAATTTCTTTATATAGGGATTCTACTAAGTATAGGACGCCGTATGCCCAATGGGGTGGATTTACCAATGGATATGAAGGCAGTTTGCGAGCGCACTTGATGAAGACACCCGGAGCATTGCTGGATCTCCAGAGAAAGCCGTTGGCTCCAGGTGCGACTAACAGTCCTGGAATCTCTTCTCTTCCTCCAGGACAGCCTACTACGAGTTTTCCACCACCCGCCGGTCCTCCCACCCCAGCCATGGCACAGTGTCTATCACCTAGTGCACACCGCGCTCCAACTGTAGCGTCAGCTACCGCTCACACCACGGGTTTACCATTAGCACCGGATTTTGGAACCCAGTCAGAGCCGTTTGTGACTCCGAAATCAGTGGTGAAAGACTCATCTGCATGGAATGGTAGTTCGGTTGGTGATGCCAACTCTGCGGACGTCAACGCCGGCAATGGACCACCTCTACACCCAGCCATTCGGGCGCACTATGCGGCCATGGTACAAAACTGGGACGTCAAGGCGGAAAGCCAGTCTGATATTGGCAAACAAACTCAGCAGCCAGCTGTGATTCCATCGGTGCCCCTTATTCCCTCGGGTCCCTCGAATTCGGCGACTCCGCGGGCATCCGCAACTCCCACGCCCGTCTTGACGTCTACACCCCAATCTAGTCGGTCTGCATCTAAGAATGTTAAACAGTCGAAGTCTACAACTCCCATTCCGCCGCCACTGGTCCCCACTCCATCAACTGGATCACCAGCCGTGGCTGGTTCGTCAGTGAAGACTCCATCTGGTCCGCCGAAACGTACGCCCATTCCGGCACCACGACCATGGGAAACCTTGCGCAAGATGCAATCACCTTCCGCTCAACCCGCTACCAGTCAGTCTTTTTCACATGCTCCGGCAACCGCCGGTTCCATGTCGACCACACCTGGTCTGCCAGCTCTATCGTCCTACATCCCAATTGAGAGCACAGGGTATGTTCCCAAATGGGAAGTTCAAACCAATCGTGATGTAAGCGGACCCCTGCAGCAGACCCATGTAGGATTTGTGCCTAACAACGACAGGTTCCATATGCCGGAGTCCAGTCACAGGCGCGATCTATGATCACAACACCTACACGGGGTACATCGGCATACCCAACACCACCTTTGAATACCACAGGATCTTTACCACTCACTACCGCAAGTTTGGGAGGACAAACGATTCCTCCATCTGTTTCCGCCACGATGAACTTAGCACCGTTGAACCAGACGGCTGGAACTCCCGATCTGCCAGAAGTGTCGGACGGATCCATGGAACTCGTTGAGAGCATTATAAGAAGTGCTCAGAAGGCCAGTGGATCGTTTTCCGGATGGGGCGACGGCGTTTGACAAACTGGCCGGCTTGTCTTTACATATTCGGGATACCTAGAATTTGCGATATGATGTGTTGAACGATAACATTCGTTCTGATTGGCGTTTGGGGTCACGGACTATGTAATGCTTACACGGATGGGTGATAGGAAGGGTGTTACCAAGGTTTGCAAACATTGCACAGAGGGCCCGGGGGATTTCACAAAATTCATCGGGATTTACATTCGGGGGATCACCATGGCTGGGAAATACGATGTGCTTTTTTTCTTCACGATGGTATGGCGCTAGGTCGGTAGCTCATACAAAGGGGGGGTGGTGTAAAGGCTCATGGAGTTTCATATGGTGCTTGTAACAAGCAGAGTAACGATTTGGGGGGATGGATGAATACGTTATGGCATTTGCTATTCCATAGAAGCTAGGTACCTTACGGAATAATACTTCATCTTTGCTAATATTATGTTGTGTCTGGGGTTTCGGGAGGCGTGAATGAGTCGCACACATTGTAGTCGCCAGCATTCGTATTTATGATGAAGATGAAGATCTAATTGAGTAGGTCGTCGGGTTCACGAGGATGAAGACAATCACGGATTCCCTACCTTGCACTTAGTTTCACGTTATGTACGCAGTAGAGACGGTGCGTGAAGTCAAACGGATTAAATCATCCGTGGATGCCCTCTTCGTACCGCATGAATCGGTCTCCGCTGCTTCGCACACAACAGGGCGCGCACATCCATTCTGGAAGTCGCATCGAATGGAGGCTCCACCTGTGGGAGCCCGTCTGCAAATAAGGTTTGGAGTCAGTCATGGAGGTAGTAATCGGTGCTTTTCTCGTACTCTGGACTTGACTCCGTGCCTTTTACATAGCACCATTATATATACGATGAAAAATACATAAGTACAAGGTACAGTACCGGTACTAAGCTGCCAAGGCGTACCTGCCTGAATTCATGTCGAGGACTTTACGGTGGGTCCAGGCTCTTATCGGTGGCTTATCGGCGTCACAGCAAGAGTCTCTTTCTCCAGCGCGCGTCTGGACATCGCAACTCTCTCTCTCTTCCCAAAAAAACATTCACATCTACGGATTCATCCGCACCACCTGCTTCTTTTGACATCGGGTGTTAGGTACGCGTGCTGGTACCTTTGCGATTTACCTCGGTGTCCGGACAAGATCGTTCCTTTCTTTCAATTCAATTTGACGTTCCTACCCTCGTTTTCCGATTCCGTCTTTCCTGTCGTTTCCCCGAGCTTGGCTCCCTTTGGGAAGGTCATCCTCAAGTCATCACCCAGGGAGTGGTAGTCACGGTTTCTAGAAATTCACTCTAGAAATACCAGACCATGGCCGACGAAAGCACACACAAGAACAAGAACTCTGCGAAGAAGAGGACTGCGGCACCGGTGGATTCTGAACTGTCGCCTAAGCGTGCGCGGGTCGGGAAGTCGGGAGCCGAGGAAAAGATGGAGACCAACAAGTATCTGGCCCATTGGGACAACTACGCCAGCAACGAAGCGAACGACAAGCTGCCCGTAGGCTCGGCCCTGCGAGAGTTCACCCGTCGCGAAACGACCGCCAAGCAGGCCGCCTCGGCTGAGGACGGTGAGAACAACCCGTTCACCGGATACTCCCATTCGTCCCAGTACTTCTCCATCCTCAAAGCACGCCGCAACCTTCCTGTGCACAAGCAACGCCAGGAGTTCCTCGACCTCTACCACAAATCACAGATTCTCGTTTTCGTCGGTGAAACGGGTTCGGGAAAGACTACCCAGATCCCCCAGTATGTGGTCTACGACGAGCTGCCCCATCTCAGCAACAAGATGGTGGCCTGTACGCAGCCCCGTCGTGTCGCTGCTATGTCTGTCGCCCAGCGTGTGGCCGATGAGCTCGACGTCAAGCTCGGCGAGGAAGTTGGTTACAGCATCCGTTTCGAAGATAAGACCAGCAGCAGCACCATCTTGAAGTACATGACGGATGGTATGCTTCTCCGAGAAGCCATGCACGATGCCAATATGTCGCGCTACAGCTGTATTATTCTGGACGAGGCCCACGAGCGCACGCTAGCCACCGATATTCTGATGGCTCTCCTCAAGGACGTCACTCGTCGCCGTCCCGACCTCAAGCTGATTGTCATGTCGGCCACTCTTGATGCCCAGAAATTCCAGCGCTACTTCTTCGATGCGCCTCTCCTTGTTGTTCCCGGTCGTACACACCCCGTTGAGATTTTCTACACGCCGGAACCCGAGAAGGATTATGTCGAAGGCGCGATACGGACTGTGCTGCAGATCCACGCCGGTGAAGCCGAAGGTGACATTCTGCTCTTTTTGACCGGTGAGGAGGAGATCGAAGACACGTGCCGAAAGATTTCCCTGGAGGTCGATGAGCTCATTCGGGAGACCGACTGCGGCCCCATGGTCGTTTATCCTCTGTATGGTACTTTGCCGCCACACCAGCAACAGAAGATCTTCGAGCCGCCACCGCCTCCTTTGACCAAGAACGGTCGTCCCGGTCGGAAGTGCATTGTCTCCACCAACATCGCCGAGACCAGTTTGACGATCGACGGTATCGTCTACGTTGTAGATCCTGGCTTTAGTAAACAGAAGATCTACAACCCTCGATTGAGAGTCGAATCCCTTCTCGTCTCGGCCATCTCCAAGGCCTCGGCCCAACAGCGAGCTGGTCGTGCTGGTCGTACAAAGCCCGGAAAGTGCTTCCGTCTTTACACGGAGAAGGCTTTTAAGGAGGAACTCATCGAACAGACATACCCCGAAGTTCTCCGATCGAATCTGGCCAGCACGGTGTTGGAGCTCAAGAAGCTTGGTGTTCAGGATTTGGTGCACTTCGACCTGATGGACCCTCCTGCGCCGGAGACCATGATGCGTGCCCTGGAGGAGCTGAACTATCTGGCTTGTCTTGACGATGAAGGAGAGCTCACACAATTGGGAAGCATGGCTTCAGAGTTCCCTCTTGATCCTTCATTGGCAGTCATGTTAATCTCTAGCCCCGAGTTTTACTGCTCCAATGAAATGCTTTCCCTCACCGCTCTGCTATCGGTGCCTCAGATTTTCCTGCGCCCCGCACAGAAGAGAAGAGAAGCAGACGACATGAAGGCTCTTTTCAAGCATAATGATGGTGACCATCTCACCATGTTGAATGTTTACCACGCCTTCAAGGGCATCATCAACCGTGGCGAGGATCCTAAGAAATGGTGCCACCAGCACTACCTATCCTTCCGCCATCTGTCCAGTGCCGACAATGTTCGTGCACAGCTCAAGCGTATCATGGAAACGCACAACCTCGATCTTGTCAGCACCGATTTCAACGACAAGAACTATTACAACAACATCCGCCGAGCTCTCGTAGCAGGCTTCTTTATGCAGGTGGCCAAGCGGGAGAGCAGCAAGATTTACCGCACGTTGAAAGATAACAACTCGGCTGTCATGCTCCATCCGAGCACGGTGCTTAGTGCCGATTACGAGTGGGTTATTTACAATGAGTTCGTACTCACGTCGAAGCAATATGTTCGCACGGTTACTGGCATTCGACCTGAATGGCTGCTTGTGAGTTACCCCTTTCTTCCTTTCTTCCTGAAAGCGATTTGTCTGACTAACGCGATCGATAGGAACTCGCACCCCAGTACTACGATCTCGATTCCTGGGAGGGCCAGAAAGACGTCAAGATGGCCCTGAAGGCTGTGGCGGACAGGATGAGACGGCGTGCGGCGATGCAGGGGGGTCGGTAAGGCTCCATTGCCTTGCGTATTAAGTACCATGGACCTTGAGCAATGAGGAACCGGATGTTTTTTCCTCGTGTGTTTTTTTTTTCTCGTGTGTTGCTATGTATAGATGTAAACTGGCCTGGGGTTGCTCGGTTGACATAAAACAAATTAGAAATGGCGGCACTCGTTTCCCTGTACTGGAAGGCTAACGGTTAAGATGATGCCGGTCATAGAGAGATATGTGATGGCTTGCGTCTGATTCTGAGTGAACGATGGATTCGTGCTCGATACCTACGTACGCGTCGTGTGTGGTAGTTGTGGTATGTGGTAGTGTGATATGTGGTGGTAGTCGTGAGATGTGGTGGTAAGGACTAGGTATCTCCTTGACTGCCCGGAGATGACAGATGGTACTCACTCCATCACCAAACTTATACCCAAGGAGACTTACACCACCAGCCAGCTTATGCCCAAGACAAGACAAGACACAGTGTTATGTCACCGTGGGTGCTTAGATTGCTTTGCTTGGTGTAAGGCCCTACGATGGACCGAATTGTCGTCTTTGAGTACATACCTAGGTAGTCAAGGAGATCCTCCTACTGCCCGGAGATGTGTAGGTAATGGGTACTTACTTGGCCCATGCTATCATTACCTAGAAGTAAGAGGACCTAAGTAAGTGTGCCTCTATCGCCAGCCGAGAGCGAGGAAGTGAGGGAGCTGTTGGTCGATACCTGGCAGTGATAGCTGTCGGTGACCGATTTTTGACTTGTAGTTTTTGGGCAGTAAGGAGATCGTTTGTAGTCTTGGGACAGTCAAGAGATCATTTGTAGTCTTGGAACAGTCAAGAGATCATTTGTAGTCTTGGAACAGGCGAAATCTCCTTGCTGCCTTAGCGATAACTTGGTAGTAGCTGGCACTGCTTACATCGATCACAAGTCACGACTCAGAGGTACGATTACTTCGGACTGCTAGGAAGTTAGGAATTTGCTGGAATCGAGTCCTTGTGAGTAAAGGACGGTGGAGGTAGAGGTAGAGGGGGAGGTGAAGCCAGTAGTGACCAAGTTGTCGTCTTATCGTAGGCAGTCAGGGAGATCCAGGTGCCCGAAGACTACGAATTACGTGCTCACAGGGTCTTACATCGATCAAAAAGTTACGCCTCACCGTTAAGTTACTTCGGACTGCTAGGAAGTAAGGAATTGGCTGTGCTCGAGTCGGGGTGAGGTTTATTTTGGTAGAGGTGGAGGTGGAAGTGGAGGTAGAGGTAGAGCCAGTAGTGATCAACTTGTCGTCTTACCGTACATAGGCAGACGAGGAGATAGCTGCGCACTAGGTACTCTGATTCATCAGCCCACGTATATTCATCACGCGTATCTTCTCGGTCCATCTTATGGTGACCTTGATCATAGAATCTACCTACCTAAACTCCGAGTTCGCGTTTTTGTTAGGTGTTGGACATGTGGTAACTCCAAGTAATCAGAAGCCGCGGTACCGCCGTCAGATTAACTCCTAAGGTTGGCTGTATGGAATACGAAGGCGACAAGTCCCATAACAGCCAAAATACCTACCCGAGGACACGTAAAGTATCACCAGCAAATGCCAAAGCCGCGTAAGTGCTTGACAAATGATTGGTTTACTTATATCCCTGTCGTTGACCAGTCAAGGAGATATGCGCCTAACACCGCGAACCCCGATCTTTACTGTTCGCCGGCGCGAAAGGGAGATTCGAGTTGAGCGTCGCATACCGTCAGAATACGTACGATAGGTAGTAAGGTGAAGGGAGAGAGAAATACGGATTAGTGACTGAACTGACATCGATTTAAGATTGTTCTAGAACGTGAGGTAGGTAGTTCACCTCGTAACGCATGTAGATGCATCATGCATGGGACTACGCGACGCAGGAGGGACGGGTTACCTGGTGTAGTAATGCTACGAATCATGTACCGGGTAGTCAAGGAAGTACTTTACATATGGAATCTGCGAGACCGGTTTGCATGGCAGTCTTAGCCTGAACGGCTGGTTACTGCAGGACGTGGGCAGTGAGACAGGGGCTGAGCTGAGCTGAAACTGTCTCGGGGTGGTGATTGAACGTGGCCGCAATGAGCGGAGATAACAATGAACAGATCCGGAATCCCGGAATGACCAAAAGAAGCCTTCCGTTTAGTAGTCTTCTGACGAGATTCACATAGAAATGCTGGGTTGTGGATGGAAGGGCGCAACGGGGACCACCGGGGCCCCGGGCCGGACCCGGTGATGTGGTAGGTGGGATTCCGTAGTATGCACGGCCGGGATTGCGGTCAGCCCACCGAGATCTGACATTTGGGTACGGTAGCCCGGTCAACCTCAAAGTAGCTGGTACTTCGTATGTCCAGGTAAATATTGATGATTACTATAGGGTCTGAGCCGAGACCATGTCGTCATGCATATCGTCGCATTGGAATTGGATTCGTGCCCGCTTATATACCTAGCTACGTCGCAACGCAGTGCATCCCATAATACGCACGCAGTAGTTCACGACTGTCATCACCCCTAAAGGTATAGACGAGTGAAAATTCTGCGCAAGAGAGGCCATGCGCATTGTCCACCTAACCTAGGCATGTAACGTCATGGACGGAATAGGTAGGCGGCATCTCGGTTCGGTAATAAGATTCGAAAGCAGAACGGCAGCTTGCGGATTCCCGGTTCACGGTGTTCATGCTCTACTGCAGCAGAGGTTGCCTAGTGTAACGGTCAGGGACCCCATTCTCCCGCATTGGCGGGATGGATATGGATTACACCGCATTAGCGTGGGCATTCCGTACAGGTGTGGGCACCGCTGTCTCTCGCTTCTGCGCGTAAGATTTTTATGATGACTGCGGGTTCTGTTCAGGGGCGGAATAGGAAACGGGGAGATGAGGGAAATAGGAAAAGAGGCACTTTCATATGCCGACAGATATAGCTTCATACACTAGGTAGGGTCATACGACCCCCATCGTATTGAGTCGGAGTCGAGTCACTGACAAATTCTCACGCATGTGCTTCGTAGGCATGTTTTCTTTTGCCGGTGTGCTGGTTCGACTGATCCCACTCATGGCGCATGCGATTGAAGTCTTGGCAGTTGTTAAATGTGAAGGGCGTGGGTGTAGATCTCGTAGTCTGGTAGCTAGATAATAGTAATAGGAATGGGAAGCAGAATGTACTAGTAAAACCTGAGTTGGTGTTGTTCAATCAGTGGACCTGGAAGTTGATGCCGGACGTCCGGTTAGGCAACGAAATCTGGTAATGAAGATAGTGGATTTGGGGGGAAACCCCTATTAATAAGACGGATGTACGGAACAGCGTCCATTGATGTGGCCAGCAATCATGTGATCATCAGTATCTCACGGTACAACTAATAAGGGGCATTCTTACTTGCCGTGCGACAGATGGCTGCCTTGTGCGATTCCCGCGTAGAAAAAGAAACACCGTAGGCATGCCGACGTAGTAGCCCGGTGTGAAGAGAAAACAGAGTCGCATTGCATGTTCGGTGAGACAAAGGTATTATAGGTTGAAGAAATGGCTTATAGCCTGAAGACCAGCGGTTAGCAAGCCTCCCCAATATTATCTTTCTCAACTTTCATGTGAAGCTCCTTGACTATCGTATGAAGTCCGAGGATGGCCTTGGATCGTCGGTAGTTGGAATAGCCTCCACGGAAGGGACGGCTTTGCGAAGGGTCAGATTGCAGTGTTACATTCCGGACCCGTCCACAACCTCGTTGAGCGGTTTGGAAGACGCCCAAATGACAAGAGAACTGGGAAGAACTTTGCAACGTTGCATTCACTGAGAAATGCGGATATCGGCTCTGTGATCCGCGCATGAGGAATTTGTCATGGGATCGTGGATGACCCCCTTGTATTGTATTAATTCCTATGTGGAACCAAGAAGACCTATCGATTCCGGTCTCTAGGAGCTCCGCCGTGTCGACTCGCTCCTTTCCGACGGATTGCCATTCAAAGTAGCGACTTTGACTTCCAAACTAAGAGCGTTATAACATCTCAGAAACGAATGGCTGATCGGTACGGCAGAATAGCACGCTAAGGCGACTGGTGACAGGTCACTATCCTGAGAAGGGACTTGAGTCAGCGATGCAACTCTTCGAACCCACAAGCAGGCTCGACTTCGTAATCAAGACGATTACTCACCGAAAGGACAGAATCATGCACAAGTTTTGATGATTTGAAATCTCATATCTTGAGGATAATGATGTGCACTCGGCAGCGACATAGTCTCAATCCGAGTAGAACCGCCTTTTCCGTCAGCTCATCATTGTTTAAGTTGATCATTATAGGTCACCGTATTTGTAGTTGCATGAATAACAATGTAGTCGGATGTTTTCTTTTTTTCTTATGTAGTGGAATAAGTCGGAATTGTTGACGAGGTATCCCTTTCCCAGTTGCATCGACCATGGTTACAAGCTGCCAGCGCCATCGTGGCCCCGAAGAGAAACAATTGGTAACTGCGGTAACGGTCATGTGGGGTAGCTGAGAGCTGGATTTGGAATCCAATGTTTGTGAGGCGATCGGGGCCGGGACCGGGACCGGGGCCGAATCCTACCAGATCCAGCCCAGACCAACACCGAATGACATCCGGTATTATTCCGTACCTTGGCTGGAATGAACAACACGTAATGACGGGGGCTGACCGAAGGTAAGCCATACACATGTGAAAAGTAAACGAAGACTTTATGAGATGTATATCCACCTCGACGAAGAACACCCCCTTTTCTTTGGCCACAGCTTGTCGCTTGGAAGAGCACCAATTAGAGGGTGGTGGAATGACCTCGAGATATTCTTTTCGTCACGACTTCTGAAAATGAAATTCATAGGAAAGGATTTTCATCCGAAATATTTTCATAGTCGCATTGGCTGTTTCGCATAGTTGTCCTTTGTCTGCTTGGCCTGCATCTGAATTCGGTCAACCATATCCTTATCCCCGGTTTGTTGCGGATCAAGACGTTAGGTCCGCTGCAGACTAGCATTCATAGATGACCTACTCTAGCCATTTGGTCCGATTCGTGGAGCTTGAAGACATGGCCTCCTCCTCTTCTCTTCCCCTTTTTTTTCTGATGTATGAATTTGTCCTGGTTCTGTTGCTGGGATTTCGTGAATAACTTCTCAGCATCAACCGCGGCGAGTCAGTTCGAGTCCTGAAATTAGAAGCCACAGCCGGTCTGACTTGAAGTAATGTGACAGGGAGGCGAGATATAAGCGCAGCAACTTGTAAAGAGGCGCTTCTGAAACCTACAGGGTCAACCACATCATTGAAGAGTGAGCGCAAACACGACTTATCAAAAGTAAGGGGTCATATCCAAAGACAATCTTTGATAAACCATGGAATAGTATTTCGTAACGGCATATGATGAAACGCAAGACGCATATCGCGGGTTCGAGGCAGAGACAAAGTCGACAGTTGAACGGACACGTTGGTCGAACGTCTCTACATTAGAGTCCTGTACTTCATTGGCGGCGGCGGCCATCATGCCATTTCGGTTTTAACGGCAGTTAGCATCCGCTACTGTAACGGTATGGTCGATATATTCGTATCAACGGTACGTGTTAATCGTTACCATCGACAACTAGGTGTGGATGATTTGACATGCTTGACCTGATAGCATGGTGATGCATAACGAATGAGACAAAAGGGGGAAAAGCGGAGGGGGATAACAGAACATATTGTACGCCCTGGTCGCATTCTTGGCCCGGTCAGAAGCCAACTCGATGGCAGGAAATTTCGTGCCGACAATCCGTTGTTTTAAATTTCTCTCGGATATTGTCAAAAGGGTGGCACTCCGGTGAGCGCAGTACTCCATAGTCTGATGTAAATTTCAATCTGCTCATTCCAGAAGTCGTGCAGAAATAGGTCGTCCGTAATCCGAGTCTGAAGCCTTTTCAGCTTAATAATAAGAGGCGATTGGTATTTTCTGCGTAAGTGTGCTGCGGCTTTATATTCATCCTATCAGCCCCTTACTGGGTCGTTCGTTCCCGGCATTTGGGTACGGCCCTAAGCCTCCTGACTTATCACACGATATCTCGGTAGTAAAATATCTTGTCACCAAGCGCTCAATTGACGTGTCAGTGTGGCTTGCTGATCTGTAGCGTACACACGATCTGTCAAAGCCTTTATCTCCTTGAGGCCGGTTTCTGACTCCAGGTCCGTGCAGAGTCCACTTGTTTGCTTGGCAGTACAGCAACCTTCTCTCCTGCAACTTGATCGCGTCATTTGTGAAGAAATCAGGTACTGATACCTTAAGTGGCGTTTTTCCGATATTCTGATTCGACTGTTGGAGGGCACGGACCTGGAGTCAGAAACCGGCCTCAAGGAGATAGCGAGAGCCGCAATTGGTGCACCTGCCATCGAGCTTGCTGGTTAATATCCGTGCATTTGTACGGAATATCAACTGCCCGCACTGAGGATCGGGGTAGCCAGGCTGATGCCTACTCGGATCTTTTCCACTAGAATCGACGATTCTGGTAGAGGTCGCAAATGCAAATAGATCGATTCGATGCCTATCACTGTCATCAGTCAAAATATCAGCCAAACCCATCTATTAAGGCTGGCAGTGCCTTCGATATAAAGTGGAGGAGGCGAAGCCCAGCGCGAGGGGGGCAAGGGTTATAGATTTCCCATCTTCTTCGGCTAAAAGTTGAGGCGTCAATTTCCAACCCGTAGAAAACCACCTTGTTGGTGTCGTTCCGTAACACTGCGCTATTGCATTTTTCTGCAAGCTTGAGAATGTACCAACCAGACGGGACAACTTTTGGAAATCACTGGGCCACTCCCAGGGCATAATCATCACCTGCAGTGGCCAAATCGCGCTCTTGGACGTCGTCATTCGACGAGCCACGATGGTTGGTGGAGCTCCTTTTTTCTAGATGCGAGATGAAAGCCATGTGGCGGCGCCCAGATTCCCTATTAGTCCATCGATCATCCCTCCCGGACAGGGTTCAGGGTTCATATACACGTGTTGTTGGTGCGTGGCATCTGTCGAAAATCCTTTCTCCGGGACAGCGGGACCCTCTAGGGTTCCCATCCGTAACGGCGGGGATGCGTTGGTGAGTGGCAAAAATGTATAGAACGGCGTGGAAGCTGACACCTCCTCACACGCTGCGTTGCATGGTTCTAAGGCGTGGTCAGCCTTTAGGAAATGGCCCCCACGTAAAAAAAGCAATCAGATCCAACCACATCAACCACATCACGTCAAATCAAATAATGTCGAGAATCCCTGGCAGAATCCAAGTTGCTGGACAAGGTCGCTAGAAGGTTGCTTTTGAGAACATGGGATCCTAGGGGGTCATGCGGAAGCGCGCTGCGTTTGCCGGATATCTTCTGGGAGAGCGTGTTCCGATTCCGCGGAGAGTACGGAACGCTTCGTACGGATTGCGGAGCACTCTCCCAGCCAATGCCCCCTGTTGACTTCACAGATTTGCTAGCACACTACTTTCTACCGCGGTCTGACGATGCGATTAGCCGCCTTGCAAGAGGGAGACGGCCACACAGGCTTCTATATTCGTAAACATGACTGCCGCGAACCCAGCAGGGTCGGGCAAGGGTTGATCCCTGGCTAATGTTCTGAGAAACATCGTGTTTCGGCGGACGTTCTGGGAGAGATTTTGACGACAATCCCAGTATCTTCGTAGAGCGATGAAGCACTGGAAATCCTATGTCTCACCATCGACGAGGATCGATATGTCTTCGCCGGCAAGGTTGACAAGATCAAGTTGAAGGCCGAGGACCCCTTGCAGGTACGGATTCGGTTAGTACGAGATGGACATCTCATGCGAGCAAAACCTGGCCTTCTCCTCAAAATGCTGGTGGAAGAAGGTAAAATTCTGATTGCGCAGATCTCGGGCTGGTGGGTCGCTTGGGGTCTCTCCACCCAGATTTGCACTAGCCATAGCTAGTTAGAGCACGCCACGTCAAGCCACATTAAGCCACACTCAGCCATGTTCAGCCACATCTGCGCCCACACAACGGGCGGCCTCCGGCCCGGAACGGTCCGCCGCTGCTCGAAGAACATTACCAAATCGCCCCGCTGAACATGCGATGGATAAACACCGCTCTTGTCTGTTGTATGGCTGCTCTGAACCATCTGCTTCTTCGACACCACCTTTTCGGTTTTGGCGCGCGTAAAGCGACGTGGAATGGGCAGTAGTCTGGCAGGTCTATACGATAAACAGATGGCCTACGTATTTAGCGGTCGTATTGATGCTTAGTGCACATGCGCTAAGTCCCTCTAACACACGGACCGTGAAAGCCAACCCAATGGGCCCGTACAACTTTCCGTCGCGATGGGCTTCAGGAATTGCCCAGACAGGTATGAAGGAGGAACTATTTGCATTAGCATTAGCCCACCGACTAGTGTCGAGTCGAGGCAGTTGCGGGATGCTGAAGCGGGTCGCTTGCGCAGTGCTGCCATCACTGATAGGGACCACTTTGGAGGCGAAGCCGTCTCCTGCGTGCGAGCAGGTATCCTGCGCTGGGCTCTCACCTCGGCAGCTTCACGGACTGCCGAGCAATAGACGCGAGACTGGGGACCGGTGCGTTAGGGATCTACATGGGACGTCCAGATTGTGATATGCTACCTAATCTACATCGTCGTGACGGTCGTCGAGTAGCCGGACGATCACCGCCGCGGACCACAAGTGCCGGTAACTGTGTCAATCATCGGAGGAAACATTACTCAATGGAGGAAACGTTAATCAAACGGATGGGCGGTAGACACAATAATCCAATGACCCGCCGACGACACCGCTTGCCAAGCTACTACGATTCGGTACTAGGTATTTGCCCTCGGAGCGATCTCGTTCACTGCCGCTGTGGTACGTGAAGATGAAGGGGGTTACGAGTCTGGTAATATATCAGGCCGGAAATTAGGGGGGCGAGCCTGGATGGCCAGACAAGCACAGCATGGAACAGACGGCAGTGTAATACGGCACAAGGTATGACCGTGACACCCTTCATGATACCAAGAGCCTGTGTGCCACCGGTTGCTGCTCGGGTACACCTGCGAAAGATCTGCTGCCAGGGAGTCTCTGCTCCGCTCCCGGTCGAGCAGGGCAAGGGATAATGTATTAATTATGCCGTGACCATCGTCTGTAGCTCGCCAGTCGCTGTGATTACATATCCAGCCTGAGCTCGTTGATAATATCGTACTATCAAAATTGTGCCGAGCAACTAGTATCTTCTCGTCTTCGAGAACGACCGCGCGTGCCCGACCCCTGAGTCCAGACAACGCTTACCCACTGCAAATTTCTATGCACGAAATCCTT
The DNA here is from genome assembly GCA_028637775.1 of Xylariaceae sp. X167. Classification (NCBI taxonomy): domain Eukaryota; kingdom Fungi; phylum Ascomycota; class Sordariomycetes; order Xylariales; family Xylariaceae; species Xylariaceae sp. X167. The sequence goes on from JAJFDK010000008.1 coordinate 122,099, forward strand.
GCTTCCCGATTTCTGCCGCTCGAACTACGCTTCCCGTGTCGCCAGTGGCCACTATCTGCCCTCCAGCTCTACGGAATACGATTGCCGAACACGATTCGACGCGCCCTCTGGTAATCTTGACTCTTCCTGATCATACCTCCTCTCATCGCACATCCCATCGACTTTACGTGCTGCCAACAGTCTGGCAAGCGAACCAATAGAGTCTGAATGAACAATTGGCCTTCATATGTCTTTCTCTTCTTTCATATTGTTCCATGTCTGGCTCCATCAACTGCCCCTGACGCCGATACGAGTGCATTCACACACTTTTTAGCCGCGATAACGACCTCAAACCCCCAGTACCAACTATGCCAACGTCGACATCAACTTGCCACAAGACTTCCGTTGCCCGTACTGCTCGTTCGGAGTCTGGATGCCAACGAATTGAGAGTATCCCATGTTGGGAGTTGAATCAGTATCTCGTATTATACGTGCTGGTTGAGACAAGAGTAAAAAAACATAGTCAGGATGCTTTCCCACAGACAAAGTCAGGGCTTAGGCGACATAATGACGGCCTGCTCTGTCATTATTATCTATCACGACCGACTGGCGCCGTGAACCTCCCTTGGAATGCTAGTACCTTGACATCGCTTGATCTAGAATCTAGAGACTGTCGTCTTTGACCGGCTGAAGTCTTGTTACTACTTCAAATGGTCATAGAGCAACGCTTGCACCTTTTCCATCCGGCAACATGATCAACATCGCCGGCGCGAATCTCGTAGTTACCGTGTCTATTAACCCATGCCCACACTATTGACAACCGGAATCTCGAGATCCAGGTTCAGAAGCGGACAAGCCTAGGCTATTATTATCCCATCCATGTTAGACGATCTTCACCACGGTCGAATACCGTTAGGAAAAAAGGCGAACGGAGATACAAAATTTCTGCCCAGATTCCCAGTCTCTATCTGGTCAATTGACTGATGCTCAATGCGGGGGACTCCCTTAATAGCTCCCTTAAGACGGGCGGAGCTACTACACCTTTCGGAGCTACGCATCGCAGGGTTGCCGGACAGACTCTGCTAGTGAGTAGATATTTTCACAGTCAACGAACACTGGTCACGCGCCCATCCGCACCATGGCCGGCTCTAAGACCTACGACCTAGTCTCTTTCAAGCCCTCGCTTGAACGACACGACCCCAAGGGCACGGAGTGTCCGCACAGACTTTCAGATACTGATGATCTCACTAGGTGTCCCTTTCTCTAGACCCGGCCCGAGGCCCCTTGTTGTGCTTTTTTTTGCCCTTACACCATCCGCGACTAAACTGGCGTGTAGATAGGGCATAACTCCAGATGCAACCGGCGTCCCGTCGGGCTCTATCCATGCCTGTCCTCGGCGAATTCATAGCCTCTTCTCGACCTACGGACCGGCAATCCATGCAAGTTGGCCCCTTCCCCCCATCATCGATCATCATCACAAACTGGACCCCCTTGACCTCCTGTCTCGACGCCTCGCATTTTTTTCTGCTCATGCCCAACTAAGCTTGACAACAGAACTTGCATATACTAACTATTAGGTTGCTCCGAAAACACCATGCCAGGTTGCTAGCATCCCAGTTTTATGCCCCCCCGTCCCCTCCCCCTAGGCCCTTGCCCCTAAGCCGGAAATAGAGCCATTGGAGATATTCTCTGCGTCCACAACCCTGTGTAGGGGACGCCGGCGGTCAAAACTACGAACTTGTAACCGGCGCAGAAAAAAAAATTTTAAACCATGCCAGCACGACGATGATGATGAGGCAATCGACATGAATGACACGGTGCCCTGTACGTTTCAAGGACCTGATTCACTCACTATAGGCCCAGCCCCCCTTAACGGTCAGGGCAAACCAAAAACAAAAAAAAGAAAAAAAAAGGGACAAGGGCAAGGGCAAGGCGAACGAAGCCCATGGAATCCGAGCGGACCCTGCCACCCCCCGTAGTAAGCCTTATGACACGATAGAACCCATTGGCCATAGGTAGGGACAAGAGAGAAAAAAAGCACACCTAGAAGGATTTCTCATTGGGGAATTGCAAACGGGGTACCCGGGCCTCTGACCCCCCAAAAAGGAGTTCGTTACGGTTTACCCTAGTAAGTCCATGGCCAGGGCCACGACCAGGATCGCCTCTGCCCCCCGATCTCATAGTCATATCGAGGGGGGTGGTTGCATTTTCTGGCTGTTGTCATGATTTATTGGGAATATCGGTAAGTCCCAGATTGACAAGCGCATTAAAGGTACACGTAGGCAAAACAGAAAAGGTCTTTGCTGATGATGATGATGATGAACAATCCCGCAACGCCCCCCCTCTAGATAGATAGCCAGCCCGTGTACCTATCCTATCCCACGAATCTACCTATTCACCTCAACCTCCATGATAACATACGTACGTACATACGTGGGGGGAGGGGGCCACCAGAGCACAAAAAAAAAAGTCGGACATCATGCATTGTGGGTTCCGGGGGATATGAAGGATCTACCCGGTCCTGGAGTTGGCCTCGGACTTTCGTGGTCCCAAAAGGGCGAATAGGATGTAGATACATACTAGAAAAGGGCCTACGCTAGAGTGTAAGTCGACTGGGGCAAGGGAATTTTTTTTTTCTCATCAGGAGTTTCCCGGCGTGGCAGGCTTTAGTTTGTGGCCGCTCCGAAACAAAACAAATGCCTATCTCTCTCTCATCTTACCTAGTGCGAAGCTCGTCGTGTTGGAGACTACCCCTGGGTCCCTGGGGACTGAGTCGACGCGTCCAGCCTGGGAACAGGATCAACGAAACCGGCCGGGAGGTTGTGAAATCGAGATCCTCAAGCCAATGAAAAGTCCATCCTCACCATGTAGTGCACAACATATGATACGGGCACGGCCAACGAATAATTAAGTCGTGACAATTATAAAGGGATTTCCCCGCATGGGATCTTCAGTCGTTCGGATGAGCCCATCGTGTTAATGCTCGGTAGCATACCTCGCAACCGCACGGAGTCTTCACCAGGTTTTCCTCGTAGCGTACAGGCGAACCTGTCAATAATACCGTCAAGAACTCCATTTCCATGTGTCATGGCGCAGCTCCACAACAGCCCCCCCCTCCCCCCTCTCCCCCCTAAAATTTTGAAGCCTCGCTTTGTGCCGGCTTCCCTTTCCGGTTTTGCTGTACGAGTAGCCTACTGTTGCAGGCAAAGTCGTCGTCAGGGTTATCACTGGATCTGATAGGCCGTATTCCCGTTAAGTCGTGACGTGTTAGTTGGAGGGCTCTTAGGGTCGAAGCTAAAGGCTACTAATAAGCTATATCCCAAATCCACTGCGGTGTCGAGGAGAAACGTCAACAACAGCCATGATCTCCATCTCTCCCCTTCGATCTAGTCTTCCCACTAGTATCTCTCTTCCTGTGGCCATGGCCATATTCGTCGACAGATACTCATCCGCGAGTCAACTATGTCTCGACTAACATCTCCTAGTTGCCGAACTGCTTCCAAAAGGAGGTAGTTGAGCCATTTCCGTCGATATCACTTACACCCTGCGCAAGGCTAACGCCCAGACAAGTCCTGACCAGCTCGCCAGTTCCCACGCTGATCGTCGTGTCACCCTGCCCTTCACTGGGAACAGAACAGACCCTACGGGCATCCATTCACGGGCCAGCTCTACTCGGTATTTCCATAGGTACCTACCTACTAACCTCACTATATCTGCTCGCTGTAATAATGCCCCGTTAGGCCGTCTGAGTGACGTTTAGTGAGTGTGGTATACATGGGTGGGATCCTCCAAGGGTCTTCTGGCCTTGGGTCTTGCTCCGATTTGCTGTACCTAGTTTTAAAATCATATGCAGACGGATTCCACAATTGTGTGAGTATTCTCAAACACGCACCGTGGACTGCAAGCCCGGACCCGCTCCGTGCTACCCTCCTCTGCATCGTTTTCTTGGTCTCTGTGCATATGGCAGTTGTAAGTTGGTGTTTTTTCTGTCGTCAACGTCTTGTCGAGAGACGCCGTAGCAAAGTCTGGGAATGGCAAGGAGAGATAACACGTACCCAAACGTTGGGCATCGGATGCTTGTACATGATACGGTAGGAGGACCCCCCCTGACGGGACAGAGAGTAACCCCATGGCTGTCCCGTCTCATCATCCATGGAGATCGGGCTTCGTATTACACGGCAAGGGATCCCCCCCAACGACGTCTGAAGGCGAGGCAGTGCGCCCGCTCTGTGTGTTGCTGCTCGACATATGAACAGCGTCGAGGAGCCGGCCGGTCGAACACACATCGATGGGGTAGGCCGGAGGGTCGGCTGCCCTGACTGCTGCGAGGCGCGAGTACGAAAGTGGCTTAAGGGCGTCAAGACGTGCCGATCGGTGGTCGAAATCGGACAGAACACCTCAACCGGTTTGCTGGTAAAGCCAAGAGTTAAGTTGTGTTGTGAGTTGAGTGAAGAGTTGAGAGAAAAAAGCCTGAAGACTAAGTCCGACGTAGCCGTAACCAGACCAGACTGCGAGGGTTCGATATGTTCTGCTCTGACGTATCGAGCAAGCAGCAGCAAGCAGCAAGCAAGCTTGCTCTCGGGACGCGTAAGAGACTAAGGACGAGGAGAGATTCGAAATGTATGCTTATGTTTTACGGACCTGCACACATCATACATACATGCATGTGCAGAGCAGAGATGATAAGATTCTTCTTTTCTGCCTCCCTTGCTGCCTCGAGTTTTGTAGTACCTCACCACGGACTCGACGACGCTGTTGGTGCTCTCAGATGCGGTGAAACTATTAATGGAATGATTTTAATTAGGTAGGAGATGCCCAATCTATGCCCTATTCGAGTATTTTAGAAGATATTAGAGAGGTATTATATCTGTCCGTCAGAGAAGGGGAACAAAAACAACAACACACGTCTCGAGTGAAGCGTAGACGGAAAGACAGAGAGAGAAAGAGGGAGAGAGAAACAAAGTGAACATGCAACCTCGGGCTTGTTCATCAGAGAAACACACCAAGGCTCCACATGTCACTACCACGGTTGCTCGGTTGCTTGGTCTCATCACATATATAGATCTGGCGACGTGTTGCAGGGGTTTCCCGTTTGTGGGGCGTGTGAAGAGGGCGGAATGCCTAGGATCGCTTGCGTCAGTGTCATCGTGGAAACTGCATTCTAGCAGAGTCGGCGTGCGATTAATTTAGATACCCCTCTCAAGATGCCAGATCATGCTTCGTGGTGGTTCGGCAAGCCGTATGGACAAGCATCCTCCCGAAGGATCAGGCTCTGGCACGTCTAATGTACAACTGCTAACTGCTTGCGACTTGATCCATGTACTCCGTGGAAAAGACTCTGCAGTCCTGCCCGGACCGTTTAAGTAGGTATATCAGCAAGCTCCCGTCTATACCCTGGCTTGATCTTCTGATCTTCCTTCGGCTGGAGCTACACTGCAACTGATCGAGGCAGAGTCCCTTCGACGCTTCCTGTTCCTTGCTCGACAAGTCACAAGTTCTACTCATTGGAACCTTCCTCATCCTTTCAGTCTCACAACCGCCGCTTGGCTGTCAGCGGACAGTCGTATTTTCTTTACCTGGTACATTCCATCTCCCGACCCTCTCGCATTTCTCCACTTTCGACGACACCGTCTTTGGCTCTTTGAGCAACGTTTATAGCAGCTTCCACAAGAATGAGCGGAAGCGGCGGATACTACAGGTACAGATGCAAGTACTTCTGGGACTATAACTGCCCGAACTGGGTATACGTGAACAACACTGCTTGCGCGAATTGCAGCGTGAGTCTTGTAATAACATGTTTCGGTGTTGGCCACGGCACTAACCGCTTGCTTTCAGAGTCAAGGAAGGGATTTCGAATCCGAATTGTCTTCCACCACCGCGATGGCATATCCACACGAGATATGCGTTCCGCGCTTGGAGGCCGGGGGGCTGAACTACGCCCGGGTGGAGATTGACGAAGGCGACTCTACCGCGGACATGAAGTTCGAGAAGAACATGGGGACTCAACTTGTTGGAGTCCCGACGACTTCCGCCGCCCTTTCCGACGCCCCGACTGAGATTACCGCTCCTCTCTGAAGGGGTACATCGCGAGCGTGCCAGTGCGCCACATCGAAAACTGTCGGTGCTGGTCGACACAACACATTGGCACGACCCGAGGCGTCGACTGGAATGGATGGCAATCGGCAATGTGCGTAACACGACTTGAAGGAGAGAAAAAGAAAAAAAAAAGCACAGATTTGCCAGTTTGTTGAGATGGTATGACGGAGCAGTCGGCGGAGATAAGCAGACGAAAAAGCCCATGTATGGTAGACCGCCTCCCGTTGATCAGTCGGCTCGACTCCCACGACTGAATTAACCCAAGGATACATGGGATAAGCAATAAAATACGCGAGATTTCTCACGGCAGAGTGCAAAAATGACACTGGACAACGTCGCTGAATGATACGGCTCTGATTCACTGACGATGAGTGTGTGTAGGACAAGCAGGGATTCTTGATGCATGGAGACACGATCCCTGTGGGTTCTCCTAGTCTGGGAACCACTGGATCGGGAGTCTGGGATGGCCTGTCAAAGGGCTGCAAGGGTGGCAGCTCATGCAGACAGTACCGCTCCCCTGGGGAGCCGGCGGCGGCGGATCGTATCCGAGGCGTGGTCGCAGCTACTTTGTACACCCGGGCGGAAATGACAGAAATGTGACAGCGTCGGTTTTGGCTGGCCGTCGTCATGCGCAGAATATTACCCGAGTCGACGATTCCTATGGAACCCCAACCCACAAAGGGCCTGCCCCCTACCGTTCTCCTCGTAAGGCGTAATCCCGCAGTTACACTCTGACACTTATATTTATACATGAGTACGGAGTACATACCTAGCTATGTGCCATTGTGTCGCCGCTGCGTGCTAGTAGGGGGTCGAGGGGTCGAGGGGCCGCGAGAAGACAGCACAATGTCGAGGAATCCGCAGCGGTCCAGGATAGGTACTTGCACGGATTAAGCAGCTACTCGTAGTGGTTTCAGGCCACTAGACAGCTTGATTGGCTGTTTATTTACGGAATAGTAACCGCCAGGGCGAGCATTGCGGCTTCGGTGCGCGTGCAAGCTGACTGTGAAGCGATCTTGGAACGATCTATCCTTTAACGGTTAGGGAAACGCACATATCCAGGCGCGCGTGATCAAACCGATTCAGCTCAACGGCCCCGCCCCGCAGTCTGGTGAGTCGTGTGAGAGGCCAAGCCAGCGTCCAGGTGCGGAATAGGAAATCAAGGGACAGCGGAAACAGCCGTCCTGTCGACACTAGCCAGCTAACTGCCACGGATTAATCCGTTACTATAATAGTAGTCTTTAGTAGACTTAGCTTTTGGCCGGCATTCATGGTGATGGCAGGGAGAATAGAAGCCCATGTACGAGTACGGAGCAGGTACTGCGTAGTGTCCGATGTACGGAAGAGCCACGATGCACGATGAGAAGCACGGAACAAAATCAATGTGCGAATGGATGCTTCCATTTATTTGCCCGGAAACGGTCGTCACTGGTGGTCACTAGCGAAGTGTTACGGATTAGTAATAATCCCATCTCTGCCTTCCCATTGGTTGATATTCTCTTGTACGGTCCGGCCCGACCCAGCCCGCCAATAATACCGACTAAACCGTGAACAGTACGGGGTTCAAACGGCCAATGAGATTCACTGGTTTGCTCTGTTCAATACAGTCCGTTGATGTAAGAAAACAGTTCAACAACAAGAAGCATCAACGAGTGACGGATTATTTGCAACAATTCAAAACCTCATCAAAACCAGGAGCATGTGCACTTATCTTGAATGTGATGGATAGGACAACTTAGCACCACAGGAGTATAATATTCCGTAATGCTGGCTGTCAAACGCTGACTTTCAAGGCCAGGTCAGACCAGATTTGCCCAAAGTCCGTTGCTCCAGACGGAATCCGTACGGAATAAGTAAGGCATGAAAGCATCGTTTATGAGCTGAAAGTCGGGACTGCCTGGATGGTGAAAGGCAACCCTAACCGAGCCTGCTGGCCTCCAAGCAGTCAATCATCTTTCACCGGGCAAGATGCAGCCGCTGCCGACTGCCACAGACCGCCAAGCCTGAGTTTAATCTGGAACTAGCCAATGATGTAACTTGACGTTCATTAAAATGCGTCTTGGCGGCTACTAAGCGCAGACTTGAGACTTTAACAGCTGGTGACGGCTGCACATTGTCCGTTCAAGCACTGCTAATAAAGACAAGAAAATAAAGTAACATCACCACCGCTCGCTTATTCTTGCTCAAAAACACAACGCCTGCTTCTTGATACTCCATCCATGCTACTTACCACGAATGTATGTTGCAAGTGTGCGACGTAAGGTCCCTACAGAACGTTTTAATGGAAATACGACGCTGTCTATGCTACTTTGGGCAGCCATGCTGCATTCTCTCCATCGCCATTCGGTGGTGGGATTGGCGGCGATCGCCTCAGCTTCCGACAGATCCAAACCGTGGATATCTCTGTGCTCTCGTCTAAGCATAGTCCTATTGGAACCTGTGGTCCATTGCTACATATCTCATATAAGCGCATTGAATCACGATCATTGCGTACCTGCATGCCTTTGGCGATGTACTAGGTAGTTATACGTACTACTACTCGGTGAGCGGCACCAAGTCCCGGGTCACGCCGGGCGCCCCCAATTATGCGTGATCAGAGGTCCTTAGATGACTTCGCCGTCTTGCTCGATATGGCAGCAAGGTCTTGCCCCTTGATATCCTGTCTTTGCCAGAATGGAGTATGCCGTTCGCCGTCACGCTCCAAACAGGTTCGGCGTCTCCTACGACTCTTGGCCTCTGAATCGGAACGGGCCTGCATGACTTCACGATCCCCTGGATGGACCGCCAGGAACCTGTGTAACATTTCTCGGCAAGGACCTCAAGGGCTAAACCGCGGCTCCAACTCCAACTCGTGAACACATACTACCTACCTCCCACTACAAATTGCGCCGCTCCATCCGGGATTCAAACTCCTCCGAGCCTCGGTTGTCCTAACCGCAAGCATTGGCGTGACGTGTGTAAGTCCTCATATCTGTTTGTTTGTATGTACCGTCCCTGCATATCAATATTGGTGATACCGGCATATCTTCTGGAGCATGATACCCTTAGGCAACTCGTGCGTTGAGCTTTGACTGCCTAGAAGAGTTACCAAGCCAGTCTGAATTATCTGTGGTCTACTCCAAACATCCACTTGCCTTGTTCTGCTTACCGTTGCAGCTGTTGGCCCGATCTGGCAGTCGAGATTACTGGGTCACATGCTTCAAAGCACCCCAGACGCACGGCATGCCATTTCATTTCCACCGAATATCAATCCTGCTGTTTTGGCATGATGTATCGTCTCTCACGATGTAGCTAGGATACCCATGAATCAACGGCTTTAGCCTTTAAGTGTCGCACATCACACGTCAAGAGGATCACTGACATTTCAGATGTATATCGAACATCGCACAATTTCTATCGAATCGCTTCACTTCATCAATCAAACAGGAATCACATTCAAGTCAACAGGTCTACTCCTTGCCTAGTGTTGCTACTATGTACGGCAGTCACTCGAAGCTCACGGCTCACTTATCATCAGAAAAACCTTCAACTCTATGCTTTGCGATTCCTGATACGGAAGAAGTCACCGTACCAAAAGGAGTGCATTGAAACTGGGCCCATCTCTACTTCGTGCTCCCTCATCTGATCCGACGACCGGTTACTTCAACTCCAACACTCCCGGCAGTTTATATCTGACATGCCTGACAACTATCTGAAGGCAATGGCTGCGATACGGGCTTAGTACGGTTCGGCGGAGTCCGTTAAGAAGTACCGAACGTCGATTATTAAAATCATTTGACGGCTAAGTCTCTCATGGAAGAGATTGGAGATATACTGCTTGATGGACGGAGTTACTTGAACGTCTGTTACGATCTGTACCACTTGAAAGGCCTCGTTATAGGACACGGCCGCCCCCGGGTATTCAGAAATCAAGTCGAACGTCGCTGATTTCAGGGACTGCTCCCAAATCTGTTTAAAATGCGCGACCGCTTCGGGACCGGTTTCCCTTCGCGTCTGCCATGCCATGGTGAATATAGTGTTGATATGCGGCGCGAATGAGAAGAACGTCGGTTTGGTTTTTGGGAACAATGTGCTTGTTCTTGGACGATAATGGATCCACGGTGCTCGATTGAATTCTGGGTGATAGGGTTCTGAGTGACTGGGAAGCAGCTTCAAGAACGCGTCTGAGGCCTTCTTTAATAATTGCAGCGCGGCGACAACTTTGAGCAATCCCATCGTCACATGGGACGGGAGAAAGGAATGGGGATTGACAACATCATATGATGTTGGAAGTCATGCTCCGTCACCTTTCTTCCCAGTACAGTAAGCACCATGTATCGCCTGCGATTCTGGCACTACCACGACCTTTGATCTCGTATCAGCAGCACGGCCATTCCGTATGCTACAAGCCACCTATCGAGTCTTGATCAGTCATAGGATCTCAACCACGCTTACAACTACAAGCTTCACCGACGAAATACAGAATCGAGGTTACACACAATGGCTGAACGCCTGGTTGTGATTTGGCGCCGTGACTTCTCCAACTCCTTTCAAGGCCCCTGACGAAGAGGGCAAGGCGTGGGGAGCACTACACCTGCGAGCCCAACGCGATTGGCTCTCCTGAGGGTAGCTGAGGCTACTCCGACCGAGATGAGGCTGCACTGGCAAGGGCCAATGATTGGCGAGTTGCAGCCAATGAATTGTATGCTCGAGACCTACTCCGATGTTAGTCCCACGTTGGAACTTCATGGTGTTGTTGTTGTTGTACGCATTGACTGAATGCGGTCCGGACAACCAGGAAGTGAAGGGCTTCTTCATCACGATCCATATATCGTATGAGTAGATGACCTTTGGTGAAGGAGATGAGAGAAGGTGTAATCTTATGGGCGCGTGTTGTGGATTGGGCGTTGTTAACTTGCCTTGTCACATGGAAGGGCTCGTCTAGGTAACGTTGGTTATACCGTCGGGAGACAGACGTTCAAGCCCAACGTCGTGTCAAAGGCCGACGACTCTGGAATCGACTCCTTCACGGCAACATATGCCTGGACACTGAAAAGATGGTAGTACGTACGCACAACTAAGGCGCACATCTGAACGTTCGTCATACCGGGAAAATCCATATATCGTATGAATCACTTAGGGTCCGATGAAAGGAATGGGGTCGCACCCAGAAGAACATCCCAATCCGACAGAACTAGTCATGAGACGTCCTTGACCGTTTCTCCGCATCAACCCCCCTGGCAGATTCCTGTTTCTGGTGCCTTGTCCTGGGGAACTGTATGGTCTATACCCGCAGGGTTCATTAAGATGACGCCTTTCACTTGCACAACCACGCGATACCAGTGACACCAAAACCGAACAGAGATACAAGACTCTTTTACTGCTAGTATCTGGAATGGATAGTGTCAGGTGACTATCTTTATATTGGTATCAACAGAAAGTCCGGGTTAGCTATCGGAGATGTGAAAAGTTTGAAGCTTCGGGTTGAGACTCCAGGGTAAGGATCAGCTAAGACGAGAAACGAGGTGAGTCAACATATTAGCTGGGAAAAGCCATGGTGTATAGCAAGAAGTCCTGGCCTCTTTCTCTCTCTTCGACATACTCCCGGTCCTACAACAATCCGCTGCCTAGTTACCATCCATCCGCTGCCTCCGCATTCCATCGAGTCTCCTCACACATATTAACTGGTAGTACGGTCATCACATGGTTCACGAGGTCTAGGGACACAAGCATACAAAGAGCGATGCCGAGTTATAGTATCACATTGACACGGCATGTCCAAATGAGCTTCAGTTACATATCAGTGCCCCTTCAACAATGTCCCACAAAACCAATCTACTCAGTCTCGAGACTTCCGACACTTATGTTTAGAGAAACGGCATTGTTGTCACGATGGCATGGGGACTAGGAAATGCCAGTCGCTATTGAACACGAGATTCAGCCGCTCACCTGGAAACTCAAAACACCCTCTCCGATATGGGCGAAGCGAAATTGTCGTGCGGCTAATCATAACTCGAATAAATATTCAGTCCTCGAGTCGTGATCACGAAGACCATGCTCGTGCGCAAGTCAACGTGCTATACGGTGACATTAACGAGGATCAAGGACAGTACTGACCATCTGCTCGAACCTCGGACAGGAGACAACATCAGCTGAAACCTGAACGAGAACAAGAAATAGGGGAGAGGGAAATAAATTCCATGAATCAGCAACTATTGAGTTCCCAGTTGGTAAATTTCAGATATCATCGGCATATATGGTCTGTACGGAATAGCCCAAGCCTCCAGAATGAGCATCGAACATTCCCAGATGGAGGCAAGAGATAGTCGATACCCTTGACGATAAGCTTCACTGGTTCAATGGCGTCGCTGCCCACTACGGTAAGCATTTCGAGAACCTGATAAAGCGTCGACAGAGAACAAACCGGCAACCACCAGCCGTCCTCCCAACCTTGGATGTTATACATCATCACACACTCTACAACAAGTCCAGTCCTTCAACCCAAGATCAACTCGGCGTATTGAAAACTATCAACAATGCTATAACAAATAGGGGCCATATTAACTTTCTAAGCATATGCACAGAGGTATGTTCTAAAGGTCGTATGAACATTGACGACAAGCGTCCCATCATTCCACATACATACATACAACATTATCCACAGCCTTATCTATTTAAACATAGCTAAGGAACGACGAAATCGCAAGTCCGGAAAGCAGAACCTTCCAATTCCACTCGACCACGCGGTTCGCAGCGTTCCCGAACCCGCGGCCCTGGTACCCGAACGTGACGTTCTGCGGAACAGCCGGGTTCCGACAATTTCCATTCACGATGTCCGCAGCGCGAAGATCATCGGGATGCACGAAGAACATGTACTGCTTCGTGTCCAGACCCTCGAAGTTCGCCGTGTTATAGGGGAAAAGGTCCGTGCTATCGGTAGCGGTCGTGTTGCGCAGGAAGATGCACTGCACCTGGCCCGGGTAGTCCTTGGCGAGCTGGGGGTAGTCCGTCATGACATCGGAGTTGGTAGTGTCGCCCATGAGCACGAACTTGCGGTTCGGGAAGGTCCGGAAGACCTTGTCGAGGAGGAAGCGACGGATGGAGAGGGTCGCGGCGACGTCGGAGAAGTTGAGGGGCCGCGTGTCGAAGGAGCCGAGCGGGTACGTGTTGTAGATGTACTCCATGTACGTGCGCGTCACCTGCTCCGGCGTCGTCGTGAGGTAGTGGAAGTGCAGGTTCGGGATCGTCGTGGCCCAGTTCGCGTAGATCTCGGGCATGTTCTCCCAGGGGACGTAGGGGCGGGCGAAGGAGTTCAGGAGACCCTCCTTGGGGTCGTAGATCTTGGTCACGCGGAGGATGTCGTCGATGTCGGAGACGACGGTGAAGCCGGTGGGCGGGACCAGGTAGGCGGTCGCATTGCCGCTTTGCGTCCCGTTCGTGTACTGGATTTGATGTCAATTGGGCGTCATAGTGCGTTCGAAAGAGATCGGCAAGATCGATTTATCATTATAAATAGTAATCAAAAACACACATACCACGTTTAGTGCCTGGATCGACTCGGTTTCACTACCCGGAACTAGATGGCCACCAGCAGGGCCAGTCGTGTTCTTCAGAATCAACCACGCATCGAAATCACCCTGAGAGGTGGTGTTGAACGGCAACTGAAACGTCTGCGCACCACCGCGGGCGCCGACGATCGCGCCGCTGATACCAGGCGCGACAGTGAAGTCTGTCTCGAAGTTGACAACAACGCTCACGTTCTCCTGCTGAACAACGAAGATAGAGCCCGTCACATTGCGAGCCTGGACCTGCTGATTCTCAGGAAGCTCATCAATATCAACGCCAAACAGGAACTTATTGCTCAAGCTATCGAGCTTCTCCTGCGAGATCTCAGGCTGCTTGTACACATTTCCATGCACACGGACATTCCAACCCTCATTAGTCCAATTCGCATAGCCAGGAATATTCAGGACCTGCGTGGGCGTAGCCGCGAGATCCTCGTCGTCGATATCGAGCAACTTCTCCACGCCCTTCCCAATCGGCAAGTCCTGGAAGAACTGCGGCACGCCCGAGGCGATGTAGCTCGAGACGCCGCTGCCGAGCTCGCTCAGGACGCTGCCGATGTACGAGCTGGGATCGAAGTCGCGGCGTGCCAGGGCCTTGGCCACGGCGTCTGGGCTCGGGGCCGGCGTGATGGCGGGATAGGCCGCGCCGAGGGCTTGGGCCGCAAATAGGGTGGCTGGCAGCAGGCGTTGGAGAGACATCTTGGGGGTTTGGCGGTGAGAGTCTCACGCAGTGCAACGAGATATCAACACAACACCGAATGACGCGAAGAGCAAATTAGATGCTCATATCCGGGAGACCTGAGGAATGCAAGGGAAAGAAGGAGAGAGAGAGAGGAAAAGAGGAAGGGAGAGAAGCGCTGCTACCTACTCAGCTTTGTCTGGCTTGGTCTGGTCGGTTGGTCGCCAGACGAAGAGGACGAAAACAGACCATTGCGACTAAGTAGCCCAGCTGAAACTAATCCGGGTGTCGTTTACCCACCCAGTCCGGGTTTCACTCCCATGTGAATACCTAGGTAGGTAGCGACTATACTGAGTAAGGGCTCCCCCCTCTGGTTGTTAATGTGTGCCACCCAACCGGCCACCCAACCCGCTTAAGTGCCAACTAGTGTGCTTCGTAGGACTCGTTAGGATGGCTCCCAGCCATGGAGATCCAATTCCTGCGCTGCATTTCATGACATCACTGGCACGCCAGGGGTTGACTTGGGTTATTGTTTTAAGGATCATCGACCCTGTTCCCTGATTTACACCCAAGTCTGGGGTTACAGGGTCTCAAGTTGATTACTTTGCAGATAACTGATCTTCTGTTGCTCACATTAGCATGCTCAGGCAGTCAAGTCCAAGCAACAATTCGTAACACTTATACACGTCTAGTAATCTGTCCGTTACTCGAGAGTTGTTACCGAATTGTAACGGCTTGCGATTCGCATACGCATTGCATGTTTGTGATGAAGAACTACACCTACAGCAGCGCAAGCAATTGGTCTGGTGAGACATACTTGTTGACATGAACCCTACACATGGACAAATAAGAGGATGATCCCTACGCTGCCACGAGTTGAATAATGTGCCGGTATGACCTATGCATGCGCCCTCCCCTGCTTGTCATTGCCCGTCCATAGGAGGGCCGTATCGTGATTGTGAGGCGGCCGATAGGACCGGGTAGGACACAAGGGGTCCCGGGTCAATGCAAGTCTCACGCCCACCTGGTAGTATTTCGGTGCCCGGAGTGGTTTTGCGCTCCAAACGGTTGCAACCTCGAAAACCGGGCTGCTCATATGCCATCATACCACGGCTCATTGTTCATGCCCATGACCCACATGGTGCTGGCCTATTTCGACCCAACCAGACGCCGACACATAAGTGTAGTGTAGGTACCTATATAACCAAGATTATCATCGGCATCGTGTTGTCTCATGCGGTTCTTCGCTTCTGCTGCCTGCTGCTGGCAGCAACAGCATGTTGTCCGGATCCACTCATCGCATGTCCAGAGTCGGTCTCGTAGCGAGTATCTATGTTTCGAGGTTGATGCTTCTTCCAAAACGCGCGTAAAGCTCGACCTTGAGCTGCTGCATCTCCTCTCTCGTCGTGCCCATCTTCTCCTCCAGCTCAGAGATCTCCTCCTCTATCCGCGTTGTCGACGAAGCGAGCATCTCCTGGGCCTGTGACAACGGGATGTGGAGGAATGCATCGCCAACTTTGTATCTGTTATGGTCGCAGGCGGACCGGACCGTCAGCTGTGCTTCCGAGACACTCAACGTGCGGCGATTCATGCAGCGGTGGTGAAAGTCTTACAAGACATTCTCGTCCTCGTCGGCAAGCTCGAGCTCAAGCGACACATCATCGAGCGCCTCTTTCTCTTTCTGTATGGCCACGCAATCGGTTTGATTAGCTTATAATGGTACCATAGAAGTCGGGCTGGCCATCGAGTGTTCGTACGTTCTTGCTCTTGAGTTCCTCTTCGTAGTTCAGTTCGCGCTGGTGAAGGCGACTGAACTTGTTGATCTTGTTCTGGTCTTCGCGACGGACTTCGACCTCGTCACCGGTCGACTCCTCGTCCTTGGTGAGCTAAACACACCAAGCGCAGCTGCGGTCAGCTTCATTTGCAAGTTAGAACATGTCGGTTGTGTTGTCCATACCATGCGCCGATTCATTGTGGACAGCGATTCCAGTTCCGTGTGTAGGAAAAGGGGGGGAAGTGTACTTTAAGTGTAGACGAGGGGCGACAATTTGTAGTGTGACTGTTGACGACGGACTGCGATCTGTACGGATTGCGTCCCTCCGACGCTGATGGCACCTCCCTAGTTCGGACTCTCGGTATCTGCAACCTACTCGCTGAACGAATCTCTAGCTGTCCATGCAGATACACGGTATATGACGTAGGCCTAATCCGCACCCGAGAAAGCAGGTGCATCGCAGCAGGGCCCGCTCCGGGATGTGGGGCATGTGCCCCTCTCTCCCGCCTTGAGATCCCCCGCAACACCGAAAATTGTTGTGAGGTTCTAGCCGATAGACGATAAGTTGAGATGTACAGGTACAGGTATCGTACCTTAAGCGCCGGAGTCTTGGTACAGATTGCTTTGGGAGATGTTCACTGAGACGTGAATTGTGAGATACCTAGTAGCTGGCACCTGCAAGCAGGAGCGTTCTGTGGTTCTTGCCGTTCTTTGCGACAGGTAGGGGACCGTGCTTGCCCGACTGGCACTTGCACGAGAAACCAGGTAAGGAGTGCCCCGACCACCTGCCTGTCCCTCTCCCTGGTACCTTCCGGCACAGAAAGTACCGGCAGTGCCTGGCATCTGGTTCAACTTTTTTTACTCGAGCAATCAGTTTGCGGTACGGAATTATTCTGCCAATCCTTAACTTGCCAATAGCAAGCGACCTGCAACAGTTTCTCCAGTAGCAATCACATGTCTAGGTAGACTCTGGACTCTCGGTTCCTGCGATCTCTGCATGACCCGAACCACTACTTCTCTAGTCCACTCCATTTTCTCGGCTTGCAGCTACAGGCCAGGCACTAAAGACTTCGTTCGATTCAATCGTCAACGCCCGTACTTCTTCTCCTTCATTCCCGACGTCCAACTTGAGTCACTCGCTCACTTCTCTGTTTCCCTAATTGACCCCGATTCCTGTGCGCACAATCGGGCCTCACTTCAAGATGAAGATGTCCGGCGACAAGGAGATCCACGACGACTCGTCGATTCGTCCTCAGTTCCACATCGGTCGTCATGAGTCTGCCGAAACCGAAACCCTCACTGACATTCAGTATGGTCAGGTTTTGAACTCGGATGTGAGTCCTCTTCCTCTCCGTGTATTCGTTGGGTGCATTGGGTGTAGGGAATGCCTTGGATCACTGCGCGCGAGACTAACCAATGCTACATAGTTCCAATTCGCTACTACCCCGATCACCGGCACTCATTTTCATCAGCGCATCCTGAAGCTGACTGAGGAGAGTCTGTCGCAAGCCAAGGCCCAGCCAGAAGGCGCAGCTCGTATTGAGCCTATCGTGTCCTCATTGACGCCCGATGACACGACTCTCTACCCAGAAGCCCACACGAGCGTCTTCATTGCTTATGCCAGTCCATGGATCGACCTTTGCTCGCCTAACCATATTATTGCGAGTATCTCGAGACAGGTTTTGAACCTCGAGATCGATTATGCCAACTTCTGCGGTGTGCGCAATATCATCATCCCAGGTCCTAGACAGGACACCACACAAGTCGGCAACGGCCAAAGTATCGCTCAGTATGGCCGTGCCATTCAGGAGGCCCTCCTAATCGGCACACACGTCAACCTCATCATCCACATGCCCATGTATCGCGAGCCAGGTCTGGATGAGAAAATTGCCCAACTGACCATCGTCGAAAAGTCGCAGGCCGAATCGAAAGGCCCCAAGGAAATTGATGTCTTCAGTGCCTGGGACTCATGGCATGTCATTCGTACAGCATGTGGTTACGACTCGAGTCTTCGCGTCGGTAAGTACTTCATCAGCCTACTTGATTGGGGTTTCCCACTTCCATGACTGTCATGTCCACGACCGTCTGCTCTCTCCCTATTGTTCCGCAATTGAGCGCCTACAGCTAACAGGATACAGCCTTGAGAATTCCCCGGAAACTACCTACAATGGAGTTACAGACACGATGGTTCTCCGAGCCCGTTCAATACTTGACCTGCAGTCCGGAAACCTTCCAGACAAATAAGGCCGGCCATCCATCGCTCAGCCGATACCACCAGGACATGTTCAATACTTACATGCGATTGAAGAATGCGCCTTCCTTCCTTCTCTGTGATGCGGGAGCGGTTTTCCAGGAGACCCCTAGTGCTGGAAAAACAATAGACACCTCTTCGGCATCCGAGTTCCCAGCCTTAACCAGTGCCGCTGCAACACAGCCTGCCAAGAGTGCTCGCGCCTATGTCGAGTACCTCCGCCACCTCGAGCAGCAACAGAAATCGTACACGGAACTTGAGATGAACAACTTGACAAACTTCCAGGACTGGCTGCAGTCTCCTCTGCAGCCCTTATCAGACAATCTAGAAAGTGAAACTTACGAGGTGTTTGAGTCAGATCCCGTCAAGTACAACCAGTACGAGACCGCTCTGGAAGAAGCGCTGTCCGAATGGTCGGAACTCAAGAAACCTACCTCGAGCCCCGAAGGCGTAGTGATCGCCGTGGTGGGTTCTGGTCGTGGTCCTCTCGTGACTCGGGCTTTGTGGGCAAGTGAGACTACTGGCGTGCCCGTCAAGGTGTGGGCCATCGAGAAGAACCCCAATGCCTACGTCTATCTCCTGCGACAAAACCGTGATGTCTGGGGTGGCAAGGTAACAGTTGTGAAGACGGACATGCGAGCCTGGAAAGGCCCTATTATCTCCGCACCCGACAGCGCCGACGCGCCCGTCTACGGAAAAGTCGACATTCTGGTTTCCGAGCTCCTGGGCTCCTTTGCCGACAACGAGCTCTCGCCCGAATGTCTCGACGGTATTCAGCACGTGCTAGCGCCCACTCACGGTATCTCGATTCCGCATTCCTACACGGCGCACGTAAGCCCCATTTCCACGCCCCGCCTCTATGCGGAAATCAAGCATCACTTTGATCAGGGCAGCTGGCCGGACGGCTTCGATACGCCGTGGGTCGTACGCCTCTTTGCTATTGACTTTGTGGCGAATCGCGTTCCCGGACACGAACGTTTCCAGACGGCCTGGGAATTCAAGCACCCCTTGCCGCAATCCACCATGGATGCCATGGTAGCACGGCGCTCCGGTGGTGTTATGGGAGGTGGCGGAGGTAGCATGGCGGGCGGCGTGGGCGCCAACGATCATAACGCTCGCCAGTGCCATCTCACATTTGTGTGCAGATCGCGCGGTGTAATCCACGGACTTGCTGGATATTTCGAGTCGGTGCTGTACAGATCACAGCTGGAGGTGAACGAGGGAGCCGCGGTGGAGCTGAGCACTCTGCCGACCACGATTGACGCTAAGAGCAAGGACATGGTCTCGTGGTTCCCTATCTTCTTCCCGCTGAAGGTGAGTTGAATACTCTATAAAATATTGTCTGTTTTCATTCGCCGTCTAGTTACTAACATAGTCACAGCAACCTCTCTATTTCCCGCCCGACTCGGAGCTCGAGGTTACCATGTGGCGTCAGACAGACGATACCAAGGTATGGTACGAATGGATGGTGGAGGCGTTCATGTGGGTGTCTGAGACACAGAGAATCAAGGTTGGCGGCTCCGACCTGTGCAGCAGCCGCCGGGTAGCATGTCTGATGTGATGCGGTGCAAGACACACGCGTTATTGCTTCGACTGGCCATTAACACTGAGGCTAAAAAAGGACGGATAATGGATTCAGAGATGAATGGAAACCGAGAGATCTTGCGAGTTGCAAGTTTACCTGATGTACGAATAATGGCACACGGAGAATAGGTAGAAGAAAAGCTAAGAAAAGATACCTCGGAGCTAACTCTGGCTCTCGGAATTTGCATTGATTTGCCATGGTCGTATTCTATGAGCTGGTGTCGGCGAGGAAGTAGAGGAAGCCGTTCCAACCCTGCCCCTTCCCAGTTCATTGCTTCTTTCAAGGTCTAGAAAGATGAAGAATCAGACTTTTGATGATCAACATCCCCATTGACCCCGAGCATTCCTCTATTTCATTAATAGGTAATTCTTTAGATTTCTTTTCCGTCCTCGTGCCTCCTGACGGAGCCTTCTCCTTGTAATTCTGAGGCGAGAAAAGAAAATACGGCATCGGACGGGTAGCGCACCAGCAAAATGCCCTCGATTCGTCGATCTTGCGCGCGCTCCGTCCATTCATTCAACTTTGTCCTCTTTCCCCCTCCGTCGTAGTTCATAAGCACCGGATATCTGGACTGTTCGTACCCGGTATATTCCTCAGCAATGGCCAGAAACACGACGCATCCAGCCGTCAAAAATTATCACTCTTTCTTTCAAATCGTGTCACACACACGGGCTCGTCACCCTTATCCCTCCATCGCCACATCCTTTTTATCCGCGGCCTTGATCCAGAGGACGTTGTTGCAGCGTATCAGGATCTGGCCGAGATGGCTCATGAATTTCTGGTTGATGTGCTCTTCGGCGTCCGTTAGTTGGATGTTGAAGTAGCCGTCGATGGATACTAGACGCCCGCGGTACTCGGTCTCGCCCCATTTGAGGCGGACGACGATGTCTTTGTCGACGCTGGGGTGTGTTAGTTTTGTAGGGAGAGAGGGACGGAAGAAGGGAGGGAGAGAGGGAGGTAGGTTGGATGGATAGTGGTTGTCGGTGACGTACAGGTCTTGCAGCATGGGCCGCGGGTTAACGGGCATGAACTGTACATAGCACGAATTAGCAATCCCATCGAACACGTATCAAAACCCAAAATGAAAAGGAATCCTCACACTCATGTTGGGCGATGTAGATGTTCACTTTCGTCGCGATTGTTCGGAGAGGGGGACGTTCGTGGTCTTGTCGCGTGTTGTTATCAGCTTGTTCCGTTCCAGCTTGGGGAAAATCCGGCTTGAATGCAGATGGATTGGTTGCGTTTGGGGGGATTTGATTGGTTGGAATGGGCTGAATTAGATGGGAAGCTAGACCACAGTGTCCTCACCGTGTGAGACACTTTGGTATGCGCTTCGTTTTTATGCTCTTATTGAGGCAACGCGGCGCTGTTTCATCGGATTCGGGGATAACGGAGAACTCCTGGTTTTATTTCATGTTACGGATATGAGGGGTTTTTAATTGTGAGTGAGTTGTTACGATTGTGAAGTTAGGGATTATCACAGAAAACAGTCAGTTCATTGACAACCGACTCGGTAATAGCAGATAGGGCTAATAGAGAGTATCATTGTACGGAATTCGATCGCACACAAAATACGGAAGAACACGTAAAGCAACGCGCATTACAATCACGCCCTCTTAATCTCCCACTTGAGATCCTTGATGCTAACCTCGTCGTTGGCCTTCTCGTCATACTCAAACCACTCGCCGTCAGTCAGCTCGATGCCCTCGAACTTGGTACCCGACTCGATACCCTCGGCAAGCCACTCGCCCTAAGTCATAAAATCAGCGCGCATGATCAGAATTAGTATATAGAATGTGGTAGCTTACCTCGGGCGAGAAAGATGTGAACTCAAGACCTCTGCAGTCGAATTCGATAATAGTCTGCGCCTTGGGCGGCTCACCCTGCTCGTAGGCCTTGGGCGCGATCTTGATCGAACAGGAAGATTCTCTCTGTATCCATGTCAGACTCGCGCGCAACAGTTATTCAGAAAAAGAAAAACCAACCTTGCAGTTCTTGCACTTCCAGACAAAGTTCGCCTCACCCCTGCTGCCGCTCAACTCATTCTCCTCCTGCAAGACTGTAAGTCAGTGCCTTGTCAGAGTGCGGGGCGTGGGGTTCAACTTCAACTTACAAACCGACTGACGGAGACGGGATTCGCGTGTGTCTCGCGGCAGGATGTGCATTGCACGGTGAAGGTGTACCAAAAGGGGTCGGCCTCGGTGTCCTTGGGCCGGAGGTTGGTCACGCTTTGAGGTTGGCATGGCTTGTTAGTGAAAACCCCGTGTTCAACTCATATGTATATCCAGTCTGACCGGGGAGAATTGCATACCCGTTCAGCTCGGCCGTCAAAGTGAGCGCATACATGTTCGCGAGTTGTTTGAGTGTTCTTATGATAGAGTATTTGAAGAAGTATAGACGGAAGGGTTATGAATGCGCCGAGTCGTCAAATAGAATGAGTGAGCTGGATGTGAATGAACGGAATAAGTAAACGTGAATATTCACATGCATCGTCTTGGACGTGTAAGTCTGCGCCTGGCCTGCCGCCGTTAGTATTGGGCTGGATGGTTGCATGTGGGTTAATGGGACTTCAGTGCGCTTCGAGCAGACCTCCCAATCAAGTATATAGTACACGAAACATGAGAACATCTTTGCGTGAACATAAGGTAATCTAGACTTTGACTCCTGGTAAGTGGGATTATTCCGCTTGTATCCCCCGGTCAATCCTGGCAGTGGCAATCAACGTTGCATAACCGCCAGCAGCTGTTCCTGATTGGTGGCAGCTGTGGTACGGATAGGAGTTAGCGCAGTTAGTAATCATATCATCATCGGCGCAGACCTTCTCGGTCCCTCTCTGTCGCGCAACCAAGCCCAAACCACACCTGCCGACAGCGAAAAGTGACCAGCAAACCCACCAGGGCGAATCGCAAGCAACCATTATCCTACGGATCTGCTCGGCCCTGGTCAATCGATGCGAGATGCCCCCCGAATCGGTCAATTGACCTGATCCCTAGCTTTGGCGACAATATCGAACCATGAACACGATATGGTCCCGTGCTGCTCCGGTGCAGTTCCCATGTCGTTCGAGGTTCCTACAACCGGCGCATGCCGTCATCCGGCGCTCTGCCACGAGGGCGCCGAGACGTAGGGTCACCGTCGCTGATCTCTTCACTGCCTGCTACACCACCATCCTGGGCGCCGCGACTCTTCTCGATGCCAGCCATAAGAACCAGCGGCGAGAACTGCTGGACAAGCAGCTCGCCCGTGCTAGATCATCCCTGGCAGCACAGGGAAAGTCGGCTCCCGAAGAGCCTCGAAGTTTTCTGGAAATGGACGACCTGGAACTGGCTGCGCTGGAGAAGGAGTACTGGCGAACTCCGAAAAGGATACCGGTGCCGACCTATGTCATGAATCGGCTAGGTTACGATGCAGTCTTTCCGTTTGTGGAGGAATTCAGGGATGTTTACAAGATCAAGCATCCGCCTATTGGCCAGCACACGTGGCTGCAGAATCAGATGGACTGGGTTAATATCGAGGTTAATATGGCCGCCGAGGCGCAACTCGCGGAAGATGAGCCCAGGAAGAAACCCATGAACTCATTTGAGATTGCAGAGACGACGAGAGCTGTTCTGCTTCTCATTCAGAAATTGCTCAGTCGTGTGGAGGCTGCCGACAGTCCACGGCCGCAAGACAAGGCGCTGAACCCGGTTCATGTCGCCCGGACAGACGAAATTCTAGAACAAGTCGATCAACTTAGGCATGGACTTGTCTATCCCAAGTACGAGAACCCGGGCATAAATCCCCCCTATAGCACACAGGTACACAGTTTGCTGCATCATTCTTTGCGCCGCATCTTCAACCGAGCCCTCTCTACTCGAGAGACCGTGGGAAGGATATCCCACAATCTGCTCGTGACCCCTGTGCCTCCCAGTATGCACACTTATAACATCCTCATAGCCGGCTTCAACCGCATTCAACGACCCGATCTCGCCCAAGAAGTTATCGATTCCTTTGTAAAACTGCTGCCGTGGAAGCCTACTGAGCAGACCGTCAGTGCCCTGCTGACTCACTACCGAGCGCCTGGCTATCGGAAGGGGTTGCGCGATACGGTCCAACGGTTAAGGGGAAGGCTGGTTCGTGACCTACAACCTACCAGTCTCGTTAGCAAAAGATCTCCGAATTATCAAGCTCGGAAAGCGAAAGGCTACTCCGAGTATGAACAAATTCGGAAGATAAAAAGGAGTGACCAGACGTTCGACAATATCATTCGAAGTTGGTTATATCACAAGGAGGTTGGATACGCATGCATGACATTTGTAGCTTGTATGCGGAAGCATGCCTCCATTCCCATAAGTACCCTACATGAGCTTCTGAAGGCTTGCCTAGTGACGGCCAACTTCTCCAACTCGCGCAAGATGCTTGTTGGCATTCTCCAACACCTCGACTATTTCAGCCGATACATATCGTGGCTCATGGAATCCAGCACGACAACAGCAGTCCTTGGAGTTTTGAGGAGTCTGCATCATCTGGTCGAGACTTCATGGATTCCATTTGGCGAAATATACGGCGTGACCTACCAAACATATCTAATAGAATCACAATCATTAAGTTTATTAATCAGTCGGTGGAAGGCAGAGGTCGAACTGAAAGAAGCGGCGCAAATACGCCGTCTGGTAGACGAAGCCTTGCTTTCAAGTGGCTCACTCGTGAGCCGCGTCGAGAAAGCCATTGCCCACGTGGACACGGCCATTTCATCCCGGCAGATCGTGGAGCCGTTCGAAAAGGCCTACAGCACGATGGCAGGGCTTGTTTCTATCTGGAGACGATATCTGGATCTCCAGACGAGAACCCACGACCTTGAGCTCGAAACCAAAGCTGCCTTGATTCGATACCACACTGGATATAACTTGGACGAGAGAGAGATACTGTTGTCTAACTCGGTTCTTAATAGCACCATGATGGTGCGACGCCTCTCTCTGCGCCGTGCATTGAGAGACCTAGAGATTCGACCGGATGGCGTGCAGATGTACGACATCAAAACCCAGCTGTTCCGGGGCATCCCCAACCCGGATCTAGTCCGTCAGCTAGAAGAAAACTACAACTGGAAGAGACTGGGTGTGCAAACCCTGATCTTCTTCTACCGCCGCGACGTAGTGAGACCACGTCCGGAAGAACCCGCGCGCGATCCGCTATTACACCAACTCGAACAGCAGATTCAAGCCGTCGAGGACTCCATCCGAGCCATACTTTTTACCTTCCTCAACTCGCGCAGACAGAGAGCGGCGATGTGGTATTACAGGAATTATTACGCGATACCCCTGAACAAACTCATTGACTTCGTTATGACCGACTGCACCGCTTTAATGGACGTTAAAGAGAAACCGCCGCATACGGGTCTACGGGGCTACTCGTGGACGGGCGACGAGCTGGTCCCCTACTGGGACGAAGAGAGAGTATACGGATCACTCATGGGCGTATCGCCGACGGCGAGACGATCAAGACGGAAGATGGAGGACGAAGATATGTCTGGTGCGCTGCAGATCTGGCCGATATCCCATGAAGAGGTCGTGGCGGATGCGCCTCAGGTCTGGCCGATAGAATCTGAAGACAACCCACCTCTGCAGGAACAAGGACGGGGCTAGAGTATTACATTGTAGGAAATAGAGAAGATTTATATCCATTCTTGGGAATGGGATGCCCTTATTATCTGTACACTGCGTGGAACAGGTAGGGAGAGTGTATTCCGTACAGAAGTATTGACATCTTGTATATAAGACACGAATTACGCATAGTAATGATGTACTTTACTCGATCCCGAGACGAATCCCCTGACATCAACTTTGAATGACCTACCTACTCTGGAGTGCGTGTCGATCGCAGTCACATGCTAACCGCGCCTCGCGCTGTGTCGGAACTAGTTATTTGCCAGCAGCGAGAGTTGCTGGATGCGCTGGCGATTCCGTACGTTTTTGTAAGTCGCATACCATTACTAACGAAACCCGGCTTCGGCATGACATCTTTAACTCTTTACGTACGGGATATTTCATTTTTTACAGGTCCTGAATGCCATCATAATCGCGTGACGCAACAAATTTTCACGATTGATAGCCACGATTTTCGCGACTATTACAGTCGCCCAAACGAAAGAGCTGCTGAAATCGGAACGCTTATCGGTGTCACGATCCACCGACATCGTCTGTCGCAAAAAAGAGGCTGAATCTCACATGGATAATCCGTACATACCCCAAAAATAGTCAGGTGTGTTGACTAAACAGAATTTGACCCTAGTTTTGTCTCTGTCTGATGCAAAGAACACGAGGGGATGGGGAGGCAAGTGAAGTGACGCTGCAAGCGACGGGCCGCGGTACGGCAGGTCCGCGGCGGCGAGTTCGGCTGTATCGTGCTTTTTTTTTCTTTGAACGCCACTGGACTCCCAGCTCTTTGATATCAATGTCCGTATGGGTACAGATAGGAGGTAGGGCTAGAACAATTGGCTTATGTTAGGGAATTACAAAGTCAGAGAAGCTACCCGAGGCGGTTTCGGGCTGGCTGGATTGTCTCAACCGTAGTCTCGAAAAAAGTGTGTGTTCCGCAGAAGAAGAAAAAAAGAAGTTTTGCATGGGGGTTTTTCTTGGCGGTTTTTCTGATCAAGTGACCTGAGAGACCTGCCTGCTTTCTGCGTTTCTCAAGTGATCGATACGGATTACGGGGAGTACAGGTACTAGGTAGGTAGTAATCTGGTCATGGATCAAGGTAGCTGCCGGTCGTGCACTTACGAAGCTCCGGGGTCAGCACTTACTTACTTACACAGTTTCAACTCAGGGCTTGTAATCCGTGCAAGAGAAAACGATTGAATGTGGCGACTGTACGGAATGAATTCCAGAGTGAGATGGAATTCCGTCCATATCCATACGATAAAGAATCAGAAAAAGGGGAGCTGTACGTAAAGTCCCTTTCCTGCGGAATACAACCCCTCAAAGTCCGGAGCCCCTCCGCTCGCAAATAGCTTCTCTTCACGCGTTCCTTCGTGTCTGTCAACTCGAGCCTACCGAGGGGTTTACAAAAGCTGCGTTGCCATCATGAGCAGAACCGGCAGTGAAGATAAGGCGCGCTAGCGACACTACTACCTACCCGATACAGCCATATCATGCCTATCCGGGCTAGGCTATCACGCGCTAAGCAGGATTTACTAGCGTTACAACCCGCGGGCAGCGCTAGGTAAGGTACGGCACGGGCATTTGGGGGCAGGTACTTGTACTTGGCGGGCTGGGACGGGATACCTCTGCTTCACTGGGAGTGAGTGAGTGTCTAAGGTTTCTTCGATGAGATGATTTCATGCCACAGATAATAACGCATAGAGATGCTGAATTCCGTTAGTTACGGAGTACAGTATTTTACGGAATACGAAGTGAGTTGAGTGATATTCCATCGCCACATACTACGCACAGACATGATATCCGACGAGAAGCTGTTGATTTGAAAACATATCACAACACGTGAAGTAATATTTGGTTATTCCGAGCTGGAGGTCGTCAGAGCGTGATCGGTGGGGTAGCAAAGAGCGAGGGCAGTTGTAACCGTTGCGATCGGTACGAGTACTTGTAGAAGGGGTACATACTTCACAGCAAGTGCCGGATGAGACAGTGGTCACTGGTCACAGGGTCGCGCAGGGTAAGGCAATCTGCAGGGTCCAGGTTGCGTTGTTCTGCCGTGCAAATTAATTAGGCACGTGGTAACACACCGGCGGTGAACAAGCGTTGGAATGGTTCGCTGGAAGACGAGAAGAAGGGAGAGCGAGCTGTGTCAACCTAGGTAGGAGAACTCGTGGATTGGCATTTACCGGGTAGGTTGCCAGGTCGGCAGATTCTATAATAAGGGGAGGGAGTTGTGGCTCTGTGTGGAACGGAGATAGGGGTAGGGAGGAGGTGCAGTGGTGAGGTCAACAGCAAGCAGGTCCAGCGGTTCCGCACGCACAGAAAATATAGTGCTCGAAATACAGTGCACTAGTCCCTTCTGTGGGTAGTACAGTGTCTCTTGTAGGCAGGTATGTACCTACCTGGGACTAGGGTACGTCGATATTACGTTACAGCCCCAGTGGAATGTGGTGTCACTGGTGTCACTGGTGAGACTTGGTGTGCACCATCATTCCGTACCTGCCGCTAGAAAAGCGTTGTGGATGTCATCGCCCGCGGGCCAATCAGCAGCTTGTGCTGCAGTCACGCTTCGCTGGACAGATTTTCGGTTGGCCCGATCCTCACTACAACGGCCAATGTACCAGCAACAACCGGTACCTACGACCCTCTGTAAACCACGCGCCGGAGCACCTAAATGACACCGATGGGTACCTGGCGAACCTTAGCTGCCCGGGCCGTCAGAATTCTGATGTCTTGCGACCTGCGAAGTGCACAGAACTATTTGATTCCTTTCTCTCCTCCTCGGCCATTGTGATTTTCTTGCTCTGTCGTGTGCGTGATATATCCCTCCTTCACTCCGACCTTTGCGTGTTACATACTCGTACTCGAAGATCTGGTTGTGCCCAGCCTGCGGTATAAGTCTCGGTTGGCTCCCATTGGCCGTGTCCGTGTCTCTGATATTTCCGGCCTCGGATCTCATTACATTTCTGTGAGCTCGACGACTTGGCTCTTCGACCCCTTCGACTTCTCCTATTCTACGGACAACCTGCCCCTTAGCTGTCCAGGTACGAACTCAGGTATGTCCTACATGCATCCGCATGGCCTCACTGGCACTCTGTCGTCCCGATTCTTTGTTTATATACACTGCAATCCCCTCGCCTCATTGGCACACCATTGCTTGTCTATAAGTGGTGTACATGTCTTGTTTTCCAATCTCCAACCACCACCTGTCCAATCTATTACCAACCGGACCTCTTGCATCGGGTAATCAACTGACATGCGTGTGCTGAGAGTGTAGCTCCGGCGTGGTCGCCAGCAAGCATTACGAGCCCAATCATCCGAGTGTTTTCTCGCTGGGATCGTTCTCCACCAAGATCCTTTGCACTACCTGCTTATAGGTAGAGTACGGGTCAAGACAGTCATTCAGTCTACCTACTTTAGGGACACTACGTACGGCTTGTAGACACCCGCGTGGACACCGTACAATAGTTACCTACATAAGTAGGTCAATCCCATCTCCATAATGATATCAGAGCTTCGAGGAGTCGCATGAGTCAATCTGCACCCCTTCTGAATCTCGCTGACTTGTTCAAAGCCCTCGAGCCTGATCTAGCTTAGCTACTACTGCTATTCGGGCACGCTCTATTTACATATTACGAATCGCCAGACCTGAACTGGGGATTGACCTTGAGCTCTCTCTCTTTCTCTCTCTCGGTCATCCTGGTGGAACTGAGAAAATCTCTTCTCAGTAATCCGTACTTTTTCAGTACAGATTCTGCCTCAACAAGTCGCTCACTCATTTACTTCTGCTTAGCAGGAGAGTAGTAGGCCCGACTATCGGACCACTAGCCATTCATCAAACCTCGGTATATTTCTCATAACTCTACTAATTAGAAGCTACCGAGACGTTCGCGGGCACGAAACAATATGAAGTTCGGCAGAAGGTAATTCGCGTTTCTTTCCTGGAGGAGAATCGCATGTGTCTTTTATAATGATCTTAAAATGCTTATGCCGAATGCAGTCTTCCTCGCAACCAAGTCCCCGAGTGGGCATCCGCCTACATAGATTACAAGGGCTTGAAGCAACTGATCAAAGCGGCCGCGGATCGGGCCCGGGCTGGAGAGGATGTGGACATAGCAGGTGTGCCATCCCCTTAGCGTGAGGATCTGAGAGATCCCGGAGTATCCCCTGACCACAGATCACAGAGTTCCTCTTTGCTCTGGATCGTAATCTGGAAGATGTCGATTCTTTCTACAACAAAAAATTCGCCGAGACACACCGCCGTCTCAAACTCCTACAAGATCGCTATGGCCAAAATCCAGCCATGGTGGCCGACCTTGACGAGCAGGAGTCAGAAGAGCTGATGTACGCCCTTCTGCAACTGCGGAATCAACTGAGAAACCTGCAGTGGTTCGGTGAGATCAACCGGAGAGGTTTCGTCAAAATCACCAAGAAACTAGACAAGAAGGTGCCCCAGACAACGACGAAAACTAAGGAGCGATACATAGCCACTATGGTCGATCCTAAACCTTTCGCCAAGGACACCACTATTGCGCGTCTTATTAACGAACTGAACAAATGGATACAGATTTTGACAGATGCTCCGAAGTTTGACGATACCAAATCCACCGAATCGGCCAGATCAGCCCGGTCACTTGGGAGAATGGCATCCAAAGCGTTGCCTAGCATCCCTCAGGCCGTTCTTGATGTTATTGACTCGGCGATACGGCAGAACAACGTCGAGACTCTTAAACAGACTTTGACTGAACTGAAGCTGGATGTTTCGGCACGAGCGACCCAGGACATGATGTTGAACCTACTCCAGCGTTCCATCTCATCCCGCTCAAAGAGCTGTATCCCTTATATTCTGTCACAAGTTGATTCACTTTATGAGCCCAATGACTTGAACGAGCGCAATTGCATTCATCGTTTGGTTATGTACATCGGACGGACGCAGTCGTCCAATGTAGCGAGCGACTTGGAGCCAAATGCGAAGAATCTCCCCTCGCATTTGCCCTACAACAGCCACTACGTTACGCCAGTCCCAGCTTCTAGTAACAAGGCCAATTCGATGAGTGGAAGTCCGACGGCGGGGTCGCCGTCAACTGAAGATGAGAGTGTCCAGTTTCTTCGCTACGTTCTCGACTGCTTGCAGTCGAAACAGCGTGCTGCCCTGTCCAGTCGAGATTCGCAGGGACGTATCCCTCTTCACTACGCGGCACAGTACGGAATTGTTGTGCTTTGCGAGATTCTCATGGCCAAGATGCAGGAATGGGGACAGTTCGATGTCACGGATGGTATCGATGCGCGGGAATGGCAGGATAATGAAGGAAATGCTCCTTTACATCTTGCTGTCATCGGCGGTCACCCTCTTACTACGAAATGCCTTCTGAAGGGAGAAGTTTGGCAAGGCCCACAGGTCCACAGAGAACCAGTGTCTCAGTCCAGCGCTGTCTTGGCCATGGCTACGCGCTCAAACTTTGCGAATATCGTCAAGATGCTTGTGGAAGCGGGCGTAGATATCAATTGGCAGGACGCGACTGGCGAAACGGCACTTCACGTTGCTGCTCGTTTTGGTCACGTTGAGTGCGCTAAGATTCTGATAGAAGGATCTTCAGAACAGAAGGCAGACTTGGAGTTGACTGAGAAGTCTTTCTCATGGAATCCTCTTCACATAGCCGCCGTCGATGGTCATCTCGCCGTGGCTGAACTTTTGATCAAGGCCGGTATCAATGCTTCACAACCCGACTCATTCGGCTGGACGGCCAAGGAACACGCCGCTCTACGCGGTCATTTAAAGGTTGCCGAACTTCTCGGGCCTCATACCACTCTTCCCACTATTCCCTCGCCGCCGAAGTCAAATGGCTCCTCTGGAGGCGACGTATCTCCCGTCAGTTCCTCGCCTCCATCAGAGCCTTCATCACTCGGAGACAGGAGATCGAACGGAAGCACCAGAATCACCGATCCTGTTAAGTCATTCGGCCATCGGTATCTTAAGAACGAATGTCTCGTCATGGTCAGCTTGGGCTCGATGGACATGCGGAAAAATGATGTCGAGCCCGTTAAGCTGGATCGTGTTCCCTTGGCAGAAGCGCATACGACTCAGTTGGACACAGCTCTATCCCTGGTCATTTCGGCACAGGGGGCTCACGGCGAGCCCACGACTGTTGACTTGCCAGTACACGATAATATCTCTACTGAGCCGATCCTATTCTACAGTTCCGATATTTCCAAAGTCAAGGTGCTCTTTGACATTGTGCCGACGTACTCGGGAGATGAAAAGAACAAGATTGGTCGCGCTGTAGCTTTATTGTCGTCGGTCCGACCCAACGTTGGAACGAGTCGAATGAACTTGCAGGGTGATGTCTGTGTGCCCATCATGGGGTCTAACCTCGAAGTTATCGGTGCCGTCAACTTCAACTTCATTGTCATTACGCCTTTTGCTCATCCGCGCATGGAAATCAACTCGCAGCAGACATACTGGAAGAAACTCGCCTCGACCATGCTCATCGGTCACC
Source organism: Xylariaceae sp. X167 (assembly GCA_028637775.1). Classification (NCBI taxonomy): domain Eukaryota; kingdom Fungi; phylum Ascomycota; class Sordariomycetes; order Xylariales; family Xylariaceae; species Xylariaceae sp. X167. Next base: position 154,137 of record JAJFDK010000008.1, read on the forward strand.
GTGGAGCGGGTAAAAACTTCCTGGCCAACAAGTCGCTGCAGCTGGGTGAAAACACAGTGTCATCCTTCATTGCTGCAGCTAACTTGGGCGCCCAGTATGTGGAGTTTGATGTTCAGCTGACCAAGGACCACGTTCCCGTCATCTACCACGATTTCCTTGTAAGTGAGACGGGTATCGATGCACCGGTACACACACTCACCCTGGAGCAATTCCTTCACATCAACGACGGAAGCAATGGTCGGTCACGGAGGGGCTCGCCCGAGAGGCGGCGGCCTGATGCCAATGGAACGACCAATGGTGACAGCGCTCCTGGTTCGAAGCAGAGATCACTCTCCGTCGACTATTCTAACAAGAATCGGACGGATACGTCCCTCGAGGAGCGCATGAAGTACACATTGAACTTCAAACAAGTAGGATACAAGGCCAACACGCGCGGTAACTTTGTCCAGGCGCCATTCGCAACACTCGAGGAACTGTTCAAGGAGCTCCCGGAGAGTCTCGGATTCAACATAGAAATCAAGTATCCGATGCTTCTCGAGAGTGAACAGTTTTCGATGGACACTTATGCCATCGAGCTCAACTCTTTCTGCGACACAGTCCTTACCAAGGTCTACGACCTGGCCAAGAACCGGCATATCATCTTCAGCAGTTTCAACCCGGACATCTGTCTGTGTCTCAACTTCAAGCAGCCCAGCATACCCATCATGTTCTTGACGGACGCGGGTGCCGAGGAAGTCAGCGACATACGGGCGAGCAGTCTGCAGGAGGCCATTCGTTTTGCCAGCAAGTGGAACCTGCTCGGTATTGTAAGCAATGCCGTACCACTCGTCAACAGCCCGCGACTCGTCAAGGTGGTCAAGCAGTCGGGTCTTGTATGTGTGAGCTACGGAACACAGAACAACAACAGGGAGCTTGTGCAGGTATGTCTTTCTTTCGTAAAAAATTTATGTCAATGGCAGTTGCTGACCAGATATGTTTAGCTCCAAGTAAACGAGGGCATAGACGCAGTCATTGTCGACAACCTGCTGGCGATCCGGCAGGAGTTGACGAAAGAAAGTACATAGAGAAGGAGGCAACTGGGTCAAGATTGAAGGAAGTGTTCCGTATATCAACAGCATGACTACCTATTAATACCTAACTTTCTAACAAACGTCGGTTATGGTGATGACTGGCATGGATGCGCGTGTAATGTGTATGAGGCCATTGGCGATACCTACTTCTTACGAGTAGGTCAATATGTCTGTTCATGAATCTCAGTTCGGTGTAGGGAAAGAGGCATTTCGTACGACTGCGCGGATTAACGCTTAACCCTTGCTTAGCAATCAGACGAGAGAGAGATGGAATCATGTCGATGATTTGAATGTCAGTTGCACCTGAAACGAGGGTGGGGCATGGCACGAGCATCGTTGCCCACCTTCGTTTGTCCCTCATTGTTGACTTCCATTTGTAGTCCGTACGAGCAACGGTGAAAATCGACTGGGCAGTGGCAAGTTTGCAGCTGGAGCCCCGGATTACTGCATATGCAAACAGCCGTGTGATCTGTATGCATCTAACAGGGATGCGCTAGCGGGACACGTGTAGAGGATGGGGTACCTCGCGGGGCATTTTACTATGGCAGAGGTACTTGAGCTAGTGGCTGCGGGCACCGAAGCCGCAAGTGCCAGGTCTCGGAATTCGGGTTCGGTGGCCTTCGACTGGAGCAGCGCGGATTACCTAAAGAACGAGGCAGCAAAACTGGGCAAAAACGGGCAAAACCGAGCGTGTACCTTCCCGTCATTACGAGAGTCTACCACATCACCGGGGAGCATGCGGCCGCCACTAAATTCCTGCTCCCGCCCATGACCACTCGAACCAATTGCCTACCAACTACCACTTCTTTTTCTCTTCTTGCACGCTGACTTTGTTGCATGATACACGTTTTATGTACAACATTTGGACTTCATTTCTAACTGTAAAGCAAGCTCGCGAGTCCATCCCAAGCCCCCGACGAATGTCACCTCTCCATTGATCGGTCCACTGCGTCCACTCCCCGTCATCGGCCAACCACGAACTACCAACTGGCCGCTTTGGCTGGCCCCTGGGCCTTGAACCATCTCATAGCCAGCGGCATCGCTCCTTGACGCCCGCTTGCGATGGCGTTGCCGGCACCTGCGTTCGCGAGTGTCGCCGCCACGGCGAGCGAGCTGCGGCCGTCGCTCGCGAACACCCTGACCGTCCCCTTCCGTCTGTTGACCTCATGGCTCCCGCAAAATGTCTCCGTATTCTCCCCTTCTCCGCGTGTCGAGGCTGGCAAAGACAGCCGGGCGATCGCCCAAGCGACACCAGCTCCTGTTCAGCCGGCTGCGACTCCCAGTTCGCTCGCCGCTGAACTACCCGAGTTTCTACGCAATGGTTCCGTCGACGCTTCTCTCGCCCCGATTCGCCCCTCGCGACAAACCGTCTCGACTATGTTAGACATACGCTCATCTATTTCGACGATGCAGCGTTCTGCTTTGCTCGCGTCGAATCCCGTTGTCCATCGTCTGTATCCCCATAACCTGTTCTACCGATCCATGTCTACCTCTCCGGCTACTCTCCGCGGACTTCCGACTCCTGGTCTTGCGCCGTTCTCCCTCCAGCGACGGTCCATTCAGAGTGGCGGGTGGCCTAGACATCTGCTCGCCCATATTGAAGAGACGGCGAACCGAAATCCCAACAGCGCTACTGCCCAGAATGCATTCTATCAGGCTCTACTCAAGGCGAACATGCCCGCTATCATCGTCGAGAGATACCAGTCCGGTCGTTTTGCCACCAACCAAGCCGCCACCGAGGCTTATCAGAAGGCACTCGGCATGTTGGTCCCTCCCAGCGCCTCGAGTGGTGACTTTGAAGATATCAACAAAACGGTAAAGAATCTGCCCGGTAACCTCTCACCGACGCAAATCCAGGCTATTAGCCAGGCTTTGGCTGCTCGTTCGCGCGGAGGCACCCTCGCCGTTGCCAAGAACGACGGGGGTCATGCCTCCGGCACCAAAGACGGACCTCTTCATGTTGTCGTGGATGAGACGTTTGGTAGTAGTATCTTCCGCTGGTTCAAGTTCATGCTCTGGTTCGGTCTCGTCACATACCTCAGTTTGGTCGTGATTACCATGATCATCGAGACGTTGAGCGTATTCAAGCGACCTGGTGGCAAAGTCGACAGTGAAGTCAAGGCAGAGCAGCAAAAGGCCCGCTTCACTGACGTACACGGCGCCGAGGAAGCCAAGGAAGAACTACAGGAAATGGTCGACTTCTTGCGTAACCCCGAGAAATTCTCCCAGCTTGGAGGCAAACTGCCCAAGGGTATCCTCTTGGTCGGTCCTCCCGGTACGGGAAAGACTCTTCTCGCCAGAGCCGTCGCTGGAGAAGCTGGTGTCCCGTTTTTCTATATGTCCGGTAGTGAGTTCGATGAGGTTTATGTTGGTGTTGGTGCGAAGCGTGTCCGGGAGCTATTCGCTGCCGCCAAGGCCAAGTCCCCTTCCATTGTCTTTATCGATGAGCTGGATGCCATTGGAGGCCGGCGCAACGCACGTGATGCCGCATACGTCAAGCAGACCCTCAATCAACTTCTCACCGAGCTAGATGGATTCGATCAGAGCGCCAATGTCATTATCATTGGCGCCACCAACTTCCCGGAAATGCTCGATAAGGCCCTGACTCGCCCTGGTCGTTTCGATCGTCATGTTGAAGTCGGCCTGCCCGATGTCCGTGGCCGTCTGGCTATTCTTCAGCATCATGCCAAGAAGGTCAAGGCGGACAAGGACGTCAACCTGATGGCAATTGCTCAGTCTACCTCTGGTTTATCTGGCGCTGAGCTCGAGAACATTGTGAACCAGGCTGCCGTTCATGCTAGCAAAAATAAGGCTATGTCTGTTTCGAAGATGGATTTCGACTGGGCCAAGGACAAGGTCATTCTTGGTGCCGAGCGAAAGAGTATGGTAATCAGTGCTAAGGAGAAGGAAATGACTGCCTATCACGAAGCCGGTCATGCCCTGGTCAATCTGTTCACCAAGGGATCTTGCACGACATTGTACAAGGTCACGATTCTCGCTCGCGGCCCAACTCTAGGTCACACGGCTTCTCTTCCTGAGATGGACCGGTACTCGTTCACTGTCGACAACTATATGGCTCAGATCGACTCTGCCCTGGGAGGCAAGCTCGCGGAAGAGATTGTATACGGGCCCAGCCAAGTTACCAGTGGTGCTTCGGCGGTAAGTTATCTTCTAGGCGAAATCATTTCATAATGGATATGTACTGATATGCAACGCCAGGATCTCCAAGCTGCAACCAAGGTGGCTTTCAGCATGGTTGCCTCCCTTGGCATGTCCACGAGACTGGGAAACATGGAATATGGTAGCCGATACGAAACGCTCAGCAGCGAAACAAGAGCTCTGGTCGAAGCTGAGGTTCAACGCACACTCAACGAAGCCTATGAACGCGCGCGCAAGCTGTTGATGGATCACCGTAAAGAACTGGACCTGCTGGCCAAGGCATTGGTCGACTACGAGACTTTGAACAAGGAGGAGGTGGAGAAAGTCATCAAAGGTCTACCCTTACCGGATCGGATCATCGTTCCCAAAGGACCCATGACAGTACCGGCAACTGCCAAGGCCCCTTCCCCTAGTGATACCCCGCCGCAACCCGTCCCTGGGTCCGATTCACCTTCGCCGCCGCCGCCTGCTGTTGCGCCTTAAGCAACGGTAGAAAGTCACTTCGTTATCTGCCGACTCTAGTGACGATTTCATATTTTCTTTGTCTGGGGGAAAAACAAGTCTCTTAGCATTAATAATTCGAGTTCGCCCTCAGAAAATGATGAGATGCAGCGCATACATACAAAAAATATTGTTCAAGGCAGAGCGATGAATGAAAAACGGTTGCATAAGCATTTGCTGCTGCATGGTCTTGAGATGATTTGAGCCATGGCAGCTCCCGCCCAGAAAGGCTTCGAGGGGGAAGTGGATGGAATCCGCATTGAGTGCGCACATGGTAGTGTGAGAGATGAGATGCCTGATGATGAGCGTCAAGGCGCGCTTCCCCGGACAAACAGGTCTTGTCAATAGATACTATGATTTGTATGTCAAGTCTGAAATTCAGATCGTGGTCTGAGTTGTATTAAACTTTCTCCGCCCTCACTCACACTGTTTTTGTAGAATAAATATGGCTGGGATAGATGCCGCACTCGAGCCAATACATATTATTTGAATGAATGAACTGAATGACTCGGTGTGATCTGATGTGTTTGTAGGATCTAGATCGATCTAGATGGGAGGTAGATCTGGTTGGGATCACTCATGTTCCGTAGTCACATGTCACCTCCAACTCTTCATGGTCTTATACTCGACATTTATCATCATCATCACCACCATCACCATCATCAAACAAGATCGTAAAAGATATATGTATTCCCAATCGTATACCCCCGTGCCGTCCAGTCCCCCCAATCTAGGCTAATACCTAAGATGAAATTTTGGAGAACCGAACCCCTTTCCTGTCCTGTCCTGTCCTGTCCTGTCCTGTCCCGACCGAGCCCGTTTCCTGTGTGCTACCTACCGAACCCATCGGTGTCTAAGAACGCCGTCCAACCGTACCGCGCGTGAGTCCCAAGCGTGTATGTGCCTGCGTATCTGCTTGCCTGCGTGATGAGTGTACGTAAAGTAGATGGTGGAGCACCTGGCTCCAACTCTGTTTTAGGAGACGTTTTGCTCCCTGGTGATGTTAATGTTGATTTGGATGGGAAGATCGGTCCTCGTTACCCCTTTTCCATTCATGTCCTCGTTCCAGAACTTCCGACCATCGTATTCTCCATCTTCTTCTTCTCATTCCATCATATCCCTCTCCTCCTTCATTCCATCATATCATACTTGTCCGAACAATAAGAAACCAGCCAACGCATGAATAAGAGGAATCTGGAAAGGGGAAAAAGCAACGCCGACTGACTGACTGATGTTTTCATGGGGTGGGTATCAAGTGTGTATGTATGTAGGTAAATGAATGAGAAATGTGATGTGAAAAATCGGGTATTATTACGTTTCCCTCCTCATCCCTTCATCCAGCCAAGCCTAGGTATATCCGTTTTCTTTCCAGAACCAGTGTTCCTCATGATATTTCAGAAAGGAAGGGGATGTGGCCGCGCAGCAGTCACTCCTATCCTTCACTCCCTCACTTCCTTCCTCATAAACTTTCCCCCCTTTCCTCATTGTTCTCCCTCATACCCAACCCAACCGACAAACCCACACAACCCGACATCAAACTCCAGAAAAGAACTCACAACCCCGCCGCCTCCCCCGCATAAAACCCAAAAACATCCGGCGGGAAATAATCCCCCAACCAACTCAACATCTCCGTATGTTCAAAACTAGCCAAATGCTGTCCAATATCCGTCTCATTATCATACGTGAGTAAATGCAGATCTGACCCATTCCCACCACCACCATACGCATACCCGCTCAACGCAAGTCCATCCGTATATGTCGACGTGGTAGATGTGGAAGTCGTAGAAAACGTCGGCGTCTGGCTCTGCGTGCTGGAGGGCGATGTATTCGGTATGTAGTTGGTATCGTAGGGTTGCGGTCCGTACGGGATATTCATACCGACTTTACTGTCGATTTTCTCGGTAGTACTGAAGCGCGCATGTCGCGCGTTCCCCCCACGCACGGATTCCCGGAGCGCAGACGTATTCGGCTGCGGGTATGCGGGTGGATACATGCGCGTCGCAGGTACACCGTGACGGATAGGATCATAGATCATGTTTCCCGGGGGCGTGGCGACCTGTTGTTGCTGGACGGGATTCTGAAACAACAATGTCAAGCTCGAGTTCGGGGAGTTCGTGGTTCCTGTCAACGACCAAGCGAGTGGATCCGGCATGGGCGAATCGAAGGATTTCGCGAAGCGGTGGGAGAGGTTCGCGCGTCGGATGCGTTTTGTCGATTCGTATTCTTCGGTCGTGTAGGTCTCGCAGTCCCATTGGCCGTGGGATTTTTGGTCGAGCACGTTGAGGATGTAGCGCACGCCGCCCCAGTAGGCGTGCATTTGTGTTAGGGCTTTGTAGCAGAGTTGGTAGTTTTGGAGCGCGACGGAGGCGAGGAGGAGGTGCTTTGAGGATGTGCTGTTTGCGTCGACGATTTTGGGGAGGGCGGTTTTAGGGGGTGGGGGCGGCGGGGAGGGGTTGCGTGAGTCTGGTTGGGAGGGGGTTGTTGTGTTGGCTTTGGATTCGAGGAGGAATGCGCAGGCGGCGATGTAGATGGGTTGCGAGGTGAAGGGGTTCCCGATGAAACAGCGCGGGTCGAGGAGCTCGGCGAAGGCGAGGATGTCGGCGATGGTTTTTGCGCTGGACATGGAGAGTTCGCGGCTGTGGGCTTTGAGTTGGTGTTTGCGGTCGATGGTGCCTTGGGAGGTGAGCAGGGTGGGTTGGTGCAGGACGATGATGAGGGCGTGGAACCAGAAGTGTAGCAGGATGAAGGTCGTGCCGTTGCCGTTCTTTACGTGTGCTTGGAAGTTGTTGGCGTCGAAGCGGAGACGCGAGTCCATTCTTTGGTGGAGTTTTGTTAATTCGTTTTCCATGACGGTGAGGCGGTGGATTTTATCCTTGGTGAGGTCCTTGGGTTGTTTGATGTTGTTGAGGACGTCGGAGACTCGTCCGTACAAGTGGATGATGTGAAGGAGGGCGGCGTAGGGGTTGGGCCATCCGGATGGTTGGTCCAGGGATGGTTTGGGCAGACTGAGATCGAAGTCATCGTCTCGGAGCGTGACTGGTCGACCTGTACCGGATGAGATGGCTCGGTCGAGGAAGAAGACGGCCCAGAAGGTGTCGATGCGCTCTTGTTCGATTTCTTTCTGTTCTTCCGGACTGACGGTGGGTTCATCGCCGTCTTGACGGCTCCCATCAGTAATGTTGTCGTTTTGTCTTTCGTGCCAGCGTGTATACCAGGGGTCGGCAGCTCCTTGGTACTTGACGCCATCTTCCCTTGGAAGACCCAGATCGACGGCCATTCGGATGGCGATACCCAAGTACATCCAGAGTGCGCTGTCCTGGTCTGCACCAAACCCATCATAAGCCATGAGCAAACATGCTTGGACGGCAGCGACAGAGGGACATGCAAATGTATCCACGGTGGCGGCTTTCGCACGTTGTGCATATGCCTGGCCATACTCTGACTTGGCCAGCTTCCCGTCATTGCATTTCCTAAACAAGCTCACATCCGAGAACCTGGCAGCGAGAGCGCAGACGGCATCGACTAAGATGGGCTCAACCCGCTTCTCCTCGACATGCTGGAGGAACTTGTGGCGACGGAGGAAGGGATAATTACTGCCGAGACGGATGAAGAAGGTCTCGACGAGATTGAGGATGAGAGGGTGCACGGGATTGGAATCATTGATGTCGTAAAAGGGGATGTCTTCGATGTTGCCGAGGTCGAGATCCGGCAGCGACGTCGACAGCAAGCCCGCCTGAATGGAGCCCGTGCTCGGAGACGTGGCGGACATGGAGCTGCGCCGGCGGTCGTGCACCTTGACGACCATCTGCTTGAAACCCGGAACAATAGCGGTTGGGCCGAAATAGCGGAAGTAGGGCACGCGATGGCCGCTGTCGTTGTGGTGCAGGATGGGCGAGCGACTGCTGGGGCTCCGGTCCCCATCGGTCGAGAAAGACGACTGTCGCCGGTCGACGGGTCGCACGGCGAGGGTTTCGCGCCGTGGCGTCGTCTGTGGGCGTTGGGAGTGAGAGCGGGAATGGGAACGGGCGTCCTCCCAGTCCATGGGCTCCGACTTCATGGGTAGGGTGGGGGTGGCATAGTCTTGGGGCGTGTTATTGGACGTTCGACTCGAGATGACGGAGGCCCCGTCCACGTCGGCGGCAGCATGCCTGGAGTCCCTGTCCCGGTCCCTGTTGCGGCCGTCCTTGAACTGTCTCGGCTCGGCTTCGGGATCGGTGTCAAAGTAGTCATCCGCCTCCTCGTGCTGATCGAGTCCTTGGCTGTTGCTGTTGCTGTTGCTACTGCCACCTTCCATGCTGCTTGAGCCAGTGGTCCTCCCACCGCCAACGTTCACACCAACGCCGACGCCAACGGACGACTCTTTCCTCTTGTCGACGACGGCGTCGGAGTAACCCAGACAGACATGTCCGTTCTTGTCGCAGGTGGAACAGGTGGGATGTTCGCCGGCACATCGAGTTTTTCTTTTGCGGCAGGTGAGACATGCGGCGTTGATTCTCCTGCGTTTCGTCGGCGGTTGGCCCTGGTTATTGATAAAGCGGATCTGCTTGGGCGCCGGCACCACCTCGTCGCTGGTATTGGCGAGAGTCGCCATGATTTAACGGGGCGGGAGACGGGTCAGGTCGTCCCCGTTGGCTGCCAGTAGTCTTGCGAGAAATGCGTCTTCTTCTACGACCACTTTTTCTTTGCGTTGGAGATTTGCGTTTTGTGCGTACGCAGAAATATCGTCGTCGCGGATTGAAGAAGCCCAAGCATGGGAGTGAGAGATGGAGGACAAGGGCCCGTCGCTCGCAGGCACTAGACTAAGGCAGCATCCTGGGAGGAATAACCGTGATGAGCCCACAAATGGGCCCGGGGCGCTGGTGGGCAGCGGGGAGAATTTGTGGACTTTTTCTCTTTCTCCTCACAGGCCCTCTTTCGCAGCAGGCCCTGGCCCAGGTTAACTCCCCCAGTAATAAATCGTAAGTAATAGGTAATCCGTAATCCGACGGTGCTCTGCGCTGCGCTGCGCTGCGTTACCGCACAAGTACGGTCGTGTGTCCCTGCGGCCCCGGCTCTGCTCTGCTCTGGCTACTATGCTAGCTAGCAGGAATCAGAGTGGTGGTACGGAGTACGGAGAAGGTACTGTACATCTGCTGTTGGCTGTGGGGATGGTGTGTGTGTGTGAGTGACTGTGAGTCTGCTGGGTGACTGTGAAGCCCCTGAAGCTGTAACGTTAGGTAGCAGCCATGGTTCCTTGGTTCCTCTGGCTTGCTGGTGTCCCTCCATCATAGCTCGTCGTACGAGTCAAACGAGAATGACACCTCGCAATGACTGGACTGTTGCAGCTATCATCTCTAGTGGCCGAGGTCCGGAAGAGAGAAGTCTGCGAGGGATTCGGAGAAAGTACGAGCAGGTACTCGGCGAGGGGAGCTACAGACAGTAGCAGAGGCCTAGCTGAATACTGTACTTCGTACCGTAGATACTAGGTAGGTATTCCGTGCTAGGGCATCATGAGATCGGCGCCAGCTTAGCCAACGATACACGCCCTGCCCACCATCCCTACACTAACAGCAAACCGCTCGGGGCTATCGTGGCTAGACAGACTCGGTCGTTGTAAGGGCTACATCTCTAACACTCCATCCGTACTAGCCAAGGGTACCGGGAGGGAGGTGTATCTAGATTTCGGAGCGTAGTCTGTCTTGTAACTCGACCGGATTTCGTGCCATTTTTCTGTGGTCTTAGCACGGGATGCTACCAGTCCTGCTTTTCTACGCCATGTTCTAGAAGCTTGCGGGGACACGGCAGCGAGCACGAATCAGCTGGACGGGCACGAGAGAGAAAATGTGTACGAAATAGGGAATATTCAGGAATAATCAGGAATAAAGTATTTCGTAGGCAGAGTGGTAATGGAGACACGATCATCCAGAGATAATACAGTAGGTAAAGTAGCAGTACCGGGTAGGTAGCAGTATGATAGGCAATGGATATGTATGTGACATCGCCCTCTTTTCCGAATCGGTCCCTTAGACAGCGATCCAATAAGCCTATAAATATAACATAAATAATATAAATAAATAATAAAACACGGTCAACGTCTCGAGACTACAGCTTAGCGCCGACATGGACTCGTTTTCAGGGTATAAATAGCAATAATAGCAAGAAAACACTGCATGTGAAATTCCTAAAGTCCCTTCGTCAGTTCGGAACTCGAGCAAGCAGGCATATGACAGTGACGTATCGAGAACCAGAAGAATCGCATCTCAGGGTCGAGAGAGAGAGCGACACGGTCGGGAACCTACTTTGCCGTTTGAATGGGAGAACGAATAGAAGAAGAGCCAGTTGTCCCGGTTGTCTTAGTCGTTTGGGATGACTCGGGTCCTTTTGGTATAAAACACCGTAACCAACGCATCTCTGCACTCGTCGTTTCACTTCTCTCTCTCTTCTCCTTAGACACTTTGAAGTTTCGGTTCATCCGAAGACGACGGTGATCCCCCTCTCAGCACAGACTTGTCGCCAGAGATTCGGATCCGTCCCCATAACAGGGCCGTCATCAAGCACATCGATGCGTCTCCATACCTCCTGCACAACAACCCACGCATCCTCAATATTCATCATACCCTGTCGATCCCCAATCTCTTCAAAAGCAAGCGTCGCAAGCCCCCTATCCTCAGGACTAATCGCCTCGCACGCAGCCACAAACAAAGGCCACAATAACGCACTCATCGGCCCCCCCGCGACCGTCGTCTTGACGCAGTGCTGCAAGGACGTGTGCGCGTGTTTCTGCACTAGACCATGTCTAGGCGAGAACCCGTGGATCGTGCGGTAGAGATAGACGAGCGCGCTATGGCGGTACGCTAGGGCATTGTGCAGAATCGACCGGAGTCGCGCTATCTCGGGCCTCCTCTCGTCGTCGCGGTCTAGACCGTCTAGCACGAGCTCGTCGTCCTGCACGCTCATGGTCGCCGGCAGACAGGGTTTCCAGCGTGTCAGCGCCGCTTCGATGGCGCGAGCCGTCGCGTCGAGTTCGGTGCGCAGGACGGCTGCTTTCGAGATGTACTTCATGCGCTGGGCGTCTTCTAATTCCTTTTTTGTAAACATGAGGTTCGAGAGGCGATGCATGATCGGCCATAATGTGTTCGCCATCCCTAGCAACGTGTCGACGTTTGTTAAAGGATCGGACGCTTTTGGAGCGTTGGGTGGGGGCACTGGGAGTAGGCCGCCTGCACTCGGCGCCGTCGATACGGTGGGTGTTCCGAGGGACAACGCCGCGATCACATCATAGAATCCGAATGCCTAGGGGGCCCGTCAGTGTCGTTGTATCGGCCAAAATCTATCAAGGGTATCAGAGCGACGCACGCGTTCCAAAAATAAACCCACGGGGCTCAGATCTCGATTCATGCACATGATGGCGAAGGCCCCCTTGAGATGGCCGTTGATGATACTGCCCCGTCCTGGTTGAACGAGCTAAGGACCGTTGGTTAGTTTCACGTTGTCTCTTCAGGGGGCAAATTGATCTTCATATGAATGGATTTACCACTTCGTAATAGACGAGGAGGATGATGGCAGCCAACAACTCGTTCTTATTTTTCTGGTTCTGGTTCTTGATTAAATGCGTCAGGCCCTGGACTGCCTGTTGTTGAAAATAAAGGGACCCCTCGACATTCTTGACACCTCGATGCTCTAAATGGGCGCTCGAGAGGGCGTATATGGCATTCATGACGGGCGAACTGCTATGCGAGAGTGGGAGAACGAGCTGCTGGAAGGCATTGCCTGAATCTTCGCGGAATACGATGAGATGCGATAGCACGTTGCAGAAGTGATCGACGAGGGCGCGGCGATTCGGTCGGTCTGAAAACTCGGAGAATGCGGGTATTGAAAACTCCAGTGTTGGTGAGCCTGTCGGACTTGGTGAGATCATGGCGAGATCTGGTGGTAGTGATCGCGCAGTTGCCGGCTCTGTTGTATAAAAAGTATCAGGTTCCCATGGGATAAGTTCTCGATTCAGATCATCCTGATTGTCTTCGGGTTCGGGTTCGAAAGAGGGAATCGGGTCATCGTAGGTCTCGGGGATGCTATGATAGGATATCGGCGATGGACTCTTATGATTCAACCTGGCCTCGACTCGACTGCGATATACCCATTCTAACGCCTGCCAATCGTCCACCTTACTCGCAGGGACATATCCTCCTCTCGCTGCGCCCGTCTTGGAAAGCGATGCCGAATCCCGCTTCCTCCGCTGGCGCGGCTTGATGGCTTCATAGGCGCATTGGATGCTGCGCTCGGCGCAACGCGTGCACTGCGGGCGTTTCTCGTCGCATTTCTTTTTCTTTATTTTCACATCAGATATTAGCATGTCGACAGACTAAACAGCGAATGCCCTCACACCTTTTCCTTGCTATTACGATTCTGTTAGTCCAAGTCCTCTTCCAAGACGATTAAGTCAAGCATACCAATACGTGCACCCTACGCAACCAAAGCCCCTTCTCGATCAGCCCGGAACATACATACAAATCAAGACATGCAGATATGTCGCACTGATGGCAGAGATGCGTAGTTCGGAAACTGACCTGACCTGGATCGTGTCTTGGGCATCTTCGGTTGCGCACGCCGCGTGTATAAGAGCATTTTCTGTATCGGTGCAGACATGTTGCTACCAAGTCAACTCCACCAAATCGAGGGCAACTAGAATGAATTGAAAGATGTTGAATCGTGTTGTCTCTGTTGAACAAACAGCTGAGGGGAAGATCGTATGAATGAATTATTGGCAGACTGCAACCATTCTTACCTACACGATCACAAGACCTCCTCAAACTATTCCCTACGCGATTACGTCCCTCAATTGCGAACTCCCTTTACACTAAACCCACGAGGATTACCGATTACTACATTCTTACTCAGTAGTCTTTCTTTCTCCGCGCAGAGCCGCGCATCCATCAACCCGCGCAAGGTCCAGAGTCTCCCTTCCCATATTTCATACACCAGGATTCCTAGTCATTCGCCTGCGTTCCTCTCCAATAAATTGCAGATGACAAGAACGCGAAGACGAGTCTGGACTTGCAAAGTTACGTTACTTTCCCTACGTTGGCGCCTAAGCAGGTGCCTAAGCTAGGTATTTAGCTATTAATTCGTCAGTTGACCTGTGGGGTGAGCAGGGTTAGGCATGGTATTGTCGAGGTCACTGCGCACGTCGGCGGAGCTGTCAAGTTACGTGGGAACTACAACTAGGGAGGTCTGGTCACATACTGAGCTTGACGTCTTCATCCTGAGTTGTGTCTCTCAACGACAGATACTCTGCAGTTGTCTGTAGTTTGTAGAAGTTGAGGATATTCTGTCCCTCGTCGTCGACAACCTCAAAGTACTCTCACAATGCCCCTGTCCTCCGTGCGTCTCTAGTTACATACCGGGACTCGCACTAGTGACGGTTAACGGTTGTTACCCGTTGTTGGTCTGGTCTCTGATGTGCGGGGAATAAAAAAAAACTGTGACTCGTCGGGTGATCGGTGACTATACCCAGAACGAGGGGGTTTGTGCGAAAAGGAATTGCTGAAACAGAAACGAGGTCACATCGAATTTTGAGCGTATGCAGCAGGTTCTTATTCCGTACTTATGGATTGTTTTGAGAGAGAGATCTCATCTCGACATTACGTAGTTAGCGTCGCTGATTCTTGCTCGTCGTCTGGTTTAATGCCGCAGTTGAAGATCAACTGGATTACGGGAGACATCGCCCGACTTCACTTACACAGCAACTGCGCAACGTTGAGAGAGTATCTCCAATGAGAATACCTACATTTTAAGAAGACCTCATGAAAGCTTCTCATTCACGGCCCAGAACTGGCGATACTCCGTCTCTTGGCGCGCTCAAGAATCCCATCCCCCATCACGACCTCACCTCCCCATCCGAACAACCAAACGGAACAACCCTCTCTTATATATCAGACCACTTGTCCCAACGTGTAACCCTCACAACAAAAACGAGTGGACACCGATATATATAGGGATCCAAGACAACGCCAACCACGCGAGGTACGATCACTCTTCGCGGATACGATCGAGTCTACAACATAACCCGTATAGACCCGTGCAACAGTTCCACCACCTCCCACGTCTGACGAGGAATCCAGGTTCATCCAACATCTCACCAATGAAAAGACTTCGAAATGTCTTGCAGTCCACGCATTCCATCCGTCCTACCCTCCATCCACCTACAATCGACATCGTAAAAAGCAGGCTGGAATATTCCCGTCAATCGGGCCAGTCAACGCCTTGCTCACACTTCATTCATACCTACCTACTTCCAATCACCTCCAATCCATCAATGCTTACGGGACCTCTGACAGACGGTTTGGGGAAACCAGAACGAATGCAGCCAACATGCATCTCCCATCCCAGAGGATCCACCATCCGTAATTCCTATCGTAGTAAAGAGCCCGTAAGTAAACTCCGTAGCCAGGGTCATGGATGGATCCCTCTCTCTTGCTCAGAACGGTAGGTAAGGACTTACATCATGTCGGTAATCCTTAGTGTACGCACGAGTTTTTCCCTCGGCTTTCAAGGCTAGATAGGTATGTAGGGATCGCAAGCAACGTCGCAAAGCCTCATATTGCGCCTCATGGTTATATCCATCTCTAGCCAAGACTTATTTCTCATCTTTTCTTGTCTACTCATCTTCTCTTCTCTCTCATCTGGGAACATCTTCACAAGACGAGAATCTACTTCTTCAAAGACGGGAATCTGTTCGCGCAAAGGTGATATATCGCCGTAAGCCTTCTTCACATCTATCTTACTTGCAGCCATCTTATACCGACGTGACAGTATACTCCAACGTCTCTTACGCACCACCTGTTCAAGGTGCCCCGTTACCTATCTCGGCGTAAGAAGCGTTCATAATGAACTGCTAGTTTGCGACATATTCAACGCGAGTCTCATAAGCACCAACTGCTCACCCTCGCATACCCACTCACCTCCAGATATCTCTACTCAACTCAACGCGCATACATGATCCACGTTAATAGTAATCTCACACCACGCGCAACTTACAAAACCATCTAGTCTGCGCAGGCCTACTAGCAATGACAACACTAACAAGCGCAACGGAAACCATCCGCGACGGCGAGCGCGCAGACGAGCTCCTCTGGGTGAAAAAGAGCTACCACACCCTCCCGCTCGCCAAGAGAAAAGACGTCTGTCCCGAACCGAGCGGGTGGTCCTTATGCCCGGCCTCAGCCGACGGCGGCTGTTGCCCGGATAACTTCTCCTGCGGCTCGAAATTGTGCTATGCGACGACGGCCGGGCCGACTTCATGTGGGGGCAGTTTTGGATACTATGGGTGTCCGTTTTCGGCTGGTGGGAGTAAGTTGTATTGATCTTTCGTTGCGGCGTGATGGATGCTCTCATGCATTTCTGGTTTATTTCATTCCCCCTTAATCAGTATACTAGAGAGAGAAGCACTAACCAAGAATACAGACTGCTGCCCAGTCGGCTTCATCTGCGGAGACCAGCAATGTCTGCCGCCCCCAGACTCAGACAAGACAATAACATGCTCAGAAAACTCCTTCAACTGCCCGCAATCCCTAGGTGGCGGTTGCTGCGCAAGTGGGCGTGTCTGCGGCATGGGCATCTGCTGGGCCGACACCCCGACCATCCTCCCCGTCTCCGAGACGGTAACAACCACAGATCCTAGAGGTAAAACCGTCACCACCGTCGTAACAAGCACCACGACCTTCATAGACGCACCAGGCACCTCGTCGCTCGCCGCCTCAGCCATGGCCATACCGCAATTCGTCCCGAGCACCGTGACCAAGATACCCGCCATCCACACCGGAGGCAGCAGCAGCAGCAGCGACGGAAACCACGGGGGTCTCTCAGACGGCGCACTAGGCGGAATCGTAGCCGGCGTAGTAATAATCCTGCTGATCCTCATCGCCATCGCAACCTTCGTCGTCCTCCGTCTCCGGAAAGCCGAGAGGGCAGAAAAGGCCGAAAAAGCCACCAAACCAGCCGAATACGAGCGCGAATCAAACAGCCAGGTGCCCCCCTACAACAAATCGCATTCAGGACACCATTCCATCTCCGAGATCGACTCGACCGTCGACACGGACGGGTTCACGCACTTCCCTATCATGCGGCCCTCGCCGTCTACGCTTGTCCCTGAGGACGCTTCCCCGTCGCGCACTTCGCGCTTCAGTGGCTCTACGAACTCCTCACCGCATATGTGGGGCATGCCCTTCGGACACAACGGCTTCGACGGGCGACACTCCCTAATCGATTCCATGACAGGTCCAGACGGGCGTCCGATGCAAAGAATCAGCATCAGTTCCTATGGGTCACCAAGTCACAGCCGTCACGCGAGCGACACAAGCGAACTCGAGGGCCCACACGGCGTTTCCGAACTCAGTACAAACGCGAACAACAGTGACGCGCGTCAACGCGCGAATAGTCAGCAACGACCTGCCAAGACACAGTTACGCAGAAACAGCGATCTGGCGGGGAATATTCGTCGCCGCAGTGACTCCGGTACGTTGGGGACTGTGACGGAGGCGTATGAGTTACATGGACATTATGGTCCCGTGCATGAGATGGCCGGACAGACGGACGCGGGACTGCCTCACCCGTCGAGTGGGGACTCGGAGCGGGATTCGTAGGGGGTCTATACGCTTCCGTCGGGTGGGGAGTCGGAGCGGGATTCGTACCTAAGGGATCTATACGCTTCCATCTGTGTTGTTCTTCGCAATGTTTACTTTCTGTATGCGTGTTGAAAGTGTATGTTAGGGACTGGAATAGGGGGTTAGGACTTAATCCAGGGGGTGGTTTGTCCATTTCAGCACCTTATTCTGCTCTGCGGCCTGTGCGGGGCGTTTTCTAGAGCCGCGAAGGGAAGATTAGGTTCGACAGTGAATGGGAAAGGAACGATGGGCGGGTTGGGTTGAGGAAGTTAATACCTTGTGTTTGTTTGTCTGTCCCCTATGCAATAAGGACGTTCAAGTATGGCGCGTTCCTGCAACTTCTGCCGTGCACGCGCTTATTCAGAAGCCTATTCTCCTGTGTTTACCCAACCTGATATCCCCTCTGTTGATTGTTTACTTTCTCTTCCTTCTTTTTTTTTCCCGGGCACACACGTATCAACAGAATCTATCCTTAGAATCTATCAACACAATCCATCGACAGATTCTATCAACACCATCTATCGACAGAATCTACAAGCATCTGTCAATAGCATCTGTCCATGGAACTTGTCCATAGAATCTGTCAACAGAGTCCCCCTACCCATCTCGCAACCTGATCCCCTTTCCAGGCTAGTATTCCGTGGCCTCGAAAGCTTCCATCATCAACATTGTCAGTCAATACTTCGTTGGCTGCACAGCCAACGAAGGTGGTAGCCACCCAACAACTCCCCACACACTTTCCCTCACCATGTCGTTCATCATCGACGAGATCCTCCTCAACCCAAACCCTACGTGGTCACGGCACCTGCAACGAATCGGTAGGCTGCGGATCGAGGGCGACACTAGATGGATTAAGCTGGAGCCCAATAAATCCGTCCAAGAGCAGTTCGAGAAAGGTGGCAAGCTCTTCCGCAAGAGCGAGTTCAGAGAGCTCGAGCTCTATCTTCAATCAGACCGCCGACACCCATTCACATTCCGTGGACTCAACGACCAGACCCTGGACGTTTCCACCGAGGCAACGGCGGATCGTATCCGGTAAGTTTCCCCAAACGAGTCCTCAAGATGTGTTCAAGACGTGCTGAGTGCTGGCAGAAACCCTCGAATCGTATTCCATTTCTACCAGTGGAATCTGTATCGCGATCAACCTAAAGACTGTATTCGGAGCGTCTTCGTAGCGGAACGGAGCGATTCCACGAACGAAGCCGTTAATCACCCCGCCGGTCAAGCTGCCTCTCACGTTGCCCATCAAGCTGTCGAGGAAGTCGTCGATCAACATACCAATCAAGCTGGTAATCAAGCTATCGCAGAATTTAACAAGAGACTTGCCGATGATCTCGAACAAGCTGTCGATCAAGCCGAAGATGAAGTCGAAGACCAAGCCGAAGACCAAGCCGGAGTTCAAGCCGGAGTTCAAGCCGGAGATCAAGCCGGAGATCAAGCCGGAGACCAAGCCAAAGACCAAGCCAAAGATCAAGCCAAAGGTCAAGCCAAAGATCAATCTGTCAACCAAGCCGGAGTTGAACCAAAAGATGAAGCTGTCGATCGTCAGCGCCAGATCTTCGAGGATCGGTGCGTACAATGGATAGAGACCACGGCTTGCGATCAACTTGTAAAGACAATCAACGAGGCCGTCATTTCACCAGACATCGACAAGATTGTCTGCATCGGACTTGGAGATTTCCAGCGCGGCACCCGCTACGTCGATTTACATGTTGCGGCTTTGGTCATGAAACAGGTCATCGAGGCCAAACTCGGCAGGTGCATCCGTCTTCTTACCCAAGACCTCAACTACACCCCTGCGACACGAAAAGTCCTCGGCATGAAGGGTTTCAGCGTTTTGGGTGGCCATGGAGCACTGGCGTATCTGGCGGTCAACGACAACTCGGTTGTGTACAGCCTGGATCCAGAAGACCCCGTGAGACAGATCATCGCCGACATTGCTAAGCCCGCTATGTTGATCGGAGACCAATTTGCCGCCGTGCCTAATGATCAGGAAGCGTGGGTAAAAATGAAGAAAGGAGTACCGGGCGTATTCCAGTAAGTACCTAATTCAGCTGATCTCCAGAGTTGTTGGCCAACAGCCATTCTCAATCAACGGCGTGGCATTCCGGGCTGACCAGTCTTAACAGTTCATTCGGGAATAATCCCTCATCGTCCAGAACACATTCTGTGTTTCGATACCCTGCCTATTTGGAGATTCCGCTGTTTGACCTTCAAACGATCCGACGAGGCTTTGTTTACGTTCGACAGGACGGAATGAGGCGTTTTTAATCGCACCAGAATCGCTACCTGCATCACGATTAGCAGTACGAAAGCCACGCCAACTTGGCGCACAAGGTTGTCTTCACCACCAAGGAGGAACTAGTTTGTACGGGATAGTATCTTCATGTTTGCGAAAGAAATCGGAGGAGTGTATCAGACAATTTGTAGCCAGTCCAGACAACTTGAGTCGGTGGCATGGAATGATCCGAACTGGTTATGGTCCAATGGAAATGGAAATGGGAGATGTATGCTAGCAACTTGCAAGTCACATTCGCTTCGACACGTTGGGGGCTATTTGTGGGCATGGAGGCGACAACGATGTAGAGTACGAATAGTCAGTCTGTGATCCGTACTACCTAGACATCGGAATAAATAAGTGTTGCGAATGAGACGTCGATTGCTTATTGCCTCGGGCTCCAGAGACCTAATCCGTAGTCCGTACTGGAATCGAATAGGTTAAGGCCGTATTGTGAGGTGGCATCGCCAAGCCTGTCCGGTGGTGCCCAATAGTCAGCGTCATTCATTCGTGCGGCCTTATAGCTGTGACAAGTCAACAAGTCAGCCAGCTTCGCATCACTCCCTGACCTGACTTACTTCTACACATGCAACGCATTCCGTACTGCGTCCATCCAACATCGCCACAAAAGTCGCAGTACCCGCACATGCGATTCTGTTACCGTTGATAACTTGAAAAGCCAGACTTTCCATCTGTGCTTTCCATAGCAAGCTTGCAACCACTCATCGGCCACCCCGTCATTATTCCTGAGAGGGTACGTTGTCTGCCTGACGGTGTTCATGCTTCTCGGGCAGTCTTCAAAGTCGCGAGGTTCTTATCTTTCTGTGCTTGCCTTCGCCATCATTGTTATCGCCCCTGTCGCGATCTGGTTAAGCTGGTCACCTGTTGACGCAGACGCATTCGTTGTCGTGTCGCAGAAAAACGTCGTCGAAGACATGTCAGATTCCGTCTTGTCAGCGCTCAAGGTGTCAGTCCGTCAGGCGAACACGTCGCCTCCCAAATTGGCACTTGGGGTCACCAACACACACTCGAGCGCCGTAACCGTGTTTACGTGGAACTCGCCGCTCGATCCGCTGGCGCTGCAGCTGGGCCTCCTGTCGTTTACCGCCGAGGGCACAGACACACCGATTGACATTCCGAGAATCCAAGTGAAGCGCATGATGCCGCCTCCAGCCGATGACTTTGTCACCATTGAGCCGGGTCAGACAAAGGAGCGGGATGTGTTGCTCAAGAGGCCCCTGGTGCCATTGGAACAGCTTCAAGGCAAGGTCGAGGTGGTTTGTAAAGGTGAATGGATGGCCGTGTGGGAATCGAAGAAAGAGGACATCTCGGCAGAGTCACTGAGGGATGCACAGGTCGACAAAACTGCATTGAGAGGCGGCTTTGAGAGCGAACCGGTGGTGGTTGAATTCTGAACTACGGAATAATTGCCATATTGATGATTGATGTACGCACAGACACGATGATGTACAGATGGACATGTTTGGGTAGGGGTGGCAGAAGCTAGGTACCTAACGGAATATTGTTGAAGGCTTCGGTGATGAGATGATGATCATGTCAGTACAGAATAAGAAATATGAAGGTATTCCGTAGGTGAACGCACTCATGATTGATCGCCATTACCTCCACCTACGGATTCTGAGAGCTACGAGACCTACTTTAAGCGGAGCATGACTCGGTCTGACTCGGTCTGCCAGATTTTGACGGCCGGCATATGGTTGGTAGTACAATTATCTACAGTTTCAACTCCCTTCCAACACGGTCTCACTCTGCGAGGTGACCAGGGTCTATGCGGAATGAAAAGTTACGTACACGCCAGCTGCAGCCACTATAACAACCCCGGATTTTACCTGGTAACTGCCAGCCGACTACGGATTATGCCACGCTAACTAGACCTACACTAGTGTGCGCGATGCAACTAAAGTAGGTGGGTCGCTGGCACTGCTGCATCCCCCACCTCCCCACATGTTGTAAGGTCGGTGCAAGAGGTACTTGCTATTCTCCGCAATCCATGCCTACCTGTGAGGTGAATAGTCTTCTGAAGTTACGGATTACAGGAATTGATGCCTCTGTCGACTTACATCGAGTCACATTGGACTTCCTTAAAGCTCCGATTCTCGAGTCCGAATCTCTATAACGGATACGTATAGTTACATAAGTCGTAACACACCCGCTTACATACTCCGTACCTGCTCGTAGGTGCCTCTTGAGAGAGCAGGTATTACTCAGGTAGCATCAGGTTGTACCTTCTTTACGTTTAGTGAACGAAGACCTCAGGTCTGACCTTCCTCGACCTACTCCGTACATACTGGACGTACCTGCACTCACCATCTACCCCACCTAAGAGAGGCAAGTACGCAATTTGTGGGCTCGTGCACCTAGGTTGCTCTTAATGTACTCGTACCACCGGTGGCAGGTACCTTACAGAGGCAATTAACTTCTTCAGCCTCAACCCGTACCTACCTAATGGGGTGTGCCTGACTGACTGACTCCCACTGATTCACAGCCCTGGACTTCACCGATCCTACCTAACCTGACGGTACGTTTATCCCACCCACCCCGGACTACGGATTACCTTCGCCTACCTTGCTCTTACTACATACATACCTACTACTACCTAACTTGACCTCCCTTATCTTTACCCTACCTCCTCTGCCCTATCGCACCCCATTCCCTACGGACACAGCCGAGTTACTATTCCTGTCCTATTCTCATACCACTTCAATAGTATCCGTTGTCGGCCTCCTGACTCCAAGAACCCGCGCACACAGGATTGAGACCGAGAGGTAGTAGGCGCGCGTAGGCTGCCGAAGCTGCTACATGAGATAGGAATGCGTATGCTGCAGGCATGCTTGATGCACAACCTTGAAGGTTTATTCCTTTAGGGCCCGAGACTTACTCATACCGACCTCGCCTCTCGCCGACTATCCGACCGAGAAAGAGAAGGATCAAGGCACGAACGGTGCGAACGGTACGGACGGGCTGTTGTTGCCTGCGCGATCATTCCGACTTGTTTGAGAGGCCGTCCTTCCCTTGACTGTCGGTCTACTGTGATTCCCGTCATTCCGATTGCCCAACAACGAGTCTGGGCCAATTCTACGTGCGCCATATTATCTCCATCTCCCTGCCAACGAGGCACATCGATGGCCACCTAGGCAGACCCATTAACACCGTCGTCGTCTCTCATCACTACTCGTCACCCTCATCCGGCAGGCTGCCTATACTCCCGACATCTTTAGGGTTAAGCACGACCGACCTTTTCCCGGATCTCGAGGACACACTCGTTTTGCGTTCATCCATTCTTTTTCCCGCTCCCTACTCCTCCAGTGCGGGTCTATTCGAACCAACTCCACTCGCTCCTGTTCCAGTTCACGCCGAGACACAGAGTCTATGTGAAGCCTGTTACGTGGGTCGCATCCATGCGAGTCTGCTTGAGCATCTATTTTCAACGGTTTATCGAAGATCTCAGCCCCCACTAATAGACTTGAACTGCCGTGCAGCATAACATACCTCCTAGTCAGTCTGTTCATCTTGTCTATTCGGCGACTAATTCCGCTTCTAAAACGCGCCTCGACGAATGCGATTTCCCTCACTACTGCCACAGTTCCGAAGAAGTTTGGCAGCTAATAGCCCTCGGGCTCTCGGTCATCATGACAGACAAATCCCCATCGGAGCTGCCGGCCGTCCGATTTGTCGTGCCTCAGAGTCTACAAACATTTCCCTTGTTCCAGCAGCTTCCCTACGATGTTCGGTTTCTCATATGGACAAATGCCATCTTCACCCCTGGTATCCATTTTCTCCAATTCGTTGATGAGCCTACTTTCCGTGCTCACGCCTCCGCGGAAGCTCATAGTGGTGGTTCCGCGGTGGCACAATCCGAGAGGCGTGCCGAGGGCACACAGGATACCCAAGGTCTCGTATATTCTGCCACCCTGAAGCCCTTGTTCTACCATTCATGTGCCGATAACTCTCATTACATCACGACGGGCAAGACCCTTGCTCGACTTCGTGCCACGTGTAAAGAAGTCAGCTACATGGTTGATCGAGTGCTTGCGCAACCAGGTAATTTAACCCTAGATAATGGACAGCTGGTCATGCTGCAACGATCTTCGGATGTCTTATGTGTCGACTATCCTAATATGAACCACGCTCGCAGCCTTGGTAGGTGGGCGGACAATCTGGATCTGGACCAGCTCGCCAAGGTTCGCCGGTTAGCAATCCGTTACCATCACGAGTGGGACAACTACTTAATCTGCACTTTCTGCGGCCGAGTCCACTCCTACCATGGAAATCATCCCTCTCCCAGACACGTCTATGAGTTTGCCGCTCTTTTCAAGAACCTAGAGACATTCTACTTCATTGATTACCTGACTGTGCGCTCACCGCCGCGACCTCCTAATTATATTCGATCAACAGGTGAGTTTATGGGTTCACAAGACCATCTAACCCCCCCACTTCGCTTTGGTACTTAGGATGATGATCAGATTTCGACGGACCTCACGAGCGGTTTGCCAGCGGTGACGGCGGCCGCTGCTATTTCGAAATCGACCCCGAACATTGCACGACACACACACGTGTGTACGAGACTTTGGCATGGGTTAAGCACAACTATTATGCCCACTGCATCTGCAAAGGAAAGGGCCCGCTGGATCCAGGCAAGGTCCGCTTCAGGATACTCGGCTGCGAATGGGAAGAGAAGGACAAGCTGGTGCCGCTGAAGTGCCTATCTGGTGGCCATACGTCAATGAAGAAGGCCCGGACTAAGAGTCGGAGTCAGAACTCAGAGATGGCTATCTCGTCACCGAAATCTTCTGCGAACTCGGGCGAATCATTGCCCCAACGCCCTCAGCCCACAGCTACCAGTGCTCTACCTGTTGTTTTCGGAGATGGTGGCAAGTCAAAGTTCGAATTTACTATGGAAGTCCCACATTAGGGATCGATAATTGAGGGGTACGCACTGGCGCTCAACTCTTTCGGCAGTGCGTATCGGGTCAGACTTTGCTGAAGCAGGCGCAACAGGCGGAAAATGTGCGAATCAAGGCGAAGCAGGGAGGCATATGGATCGTCCACTTTATCTCTTCGCTTTAGGATTATGATACCCAGGTTGCTGAAGGCGTTCATGCGTTGATCAAGACAAAATTGGGTTCCTCACAGGTGTGTAACTACGGAGTATTGGCTTATTGGCCTAAAAGAAAACCGGCCATGCAGTTGACAGAAGGCAAGTGTGGCTAACATGTACGAGTATGCTAGTGGACTTGCGGCTGAACAAGGACTTGCATCGATGGACAGGGAATGACAGGCCGGGTAATAATGAAAAGCAAAGCACAACCATGAAGATCTCGGTGATAGAAGGAGTCAAGATGGGTATTACTTTCATGTCGAGTACCTAACCTGGCCAGTCTGATTTCAAGCTGAGCTATCACCTTCAAGTAGGTAATACGTCGACCGAAGATAAGTACTACCTGTGTTAGACAGGAGTCGTTATGGCAACTACGAGTTTTGCAATCTTGGTGTTTTGTGCTCGTACTTTATCGACTGTATTCCGTACCTTACGATACGGAGTATCATTATTACTGGTTGGTTAGGGCCCAGAGATCAGGCAGCAAGATTCGAAGACTCTGGGACCAAGATCTCACGGGATGCGAAAAACAGTATCACGACGGGATATCATGATCAAGTGAATGAATGAATGCAAGGTCGTTTAAGCAGAGAACCTCGGATGACAGGGAGACGAGAGAATTGGTTCCGGGTCAGCGGATGGTTATTTTGGACTCGTTGATACCCGCTGGCGCATGCAAGGTGAAGCAAGTACGACGCTGTTTACATACATACAAGACACGGCCGATGTCGCGGTAGGTATCAATACATATGCGATGCGCGTATCCGTGGAACTGCTTAGAGAGATGAAGAAGAATCTTCATCGAGAGGATAACGATTCCAGTAATAAATGGTAGGAAGATAAGCGAGGGAAGGACCTTATCGAAGATGGGATCATGAATGAAGAAGCCGGTTTCATCGGGTAGGTATGTATGTAAGTCTGCCATGACGTAATTGTCGAGGTAAGAACGCTAAGAACGGGCACGCTAGAGACCCCGTCAGGAACGGGACTTGAGAATGAAAGAAATGCACCGTGTGAAGTACCTTTTGCGTGAAACACGCGACGCATGCTCTTTTTTTTCTGTTGAAGAAAAGTTCAACATCTGTTCCCGCACGCACGGAAATACACCAGATATCACGAAAATCAATTCATATTTGCTGGGAAGTCGCGTAAGATCCCTCGCTTTCTCTATGATTCTGATTTTGCGGCTATTTTACCCCGATGCGACGGTATGTTGAGAGTTCTAGGGACTTGTATCGGTTTCTGTGCAGATCATATGATGTATTGCCCGTCGTGAGCAGGTAGGTACGAGGGGTACTGGGATAAAATGGTACCTTAATATACCCACCCCGATCCCACGCGGATTTCTATGGAAAGGTACGGAAGTGGTCCTGGCCACCCTGGTGAGAGCATCCGATTCATTCCCGTGGATTGGAAGTGGTACTTTTCATGACCCGAGTGAACTTTAGCTGGGGTGCTAAATGGATTTTTCTCGGTCTGAATCGGGCTGGCGCGAGTCAGACGGGCCGTTCGTGGTGGTACAGTCACTGTTTCATGTGAAAGTTTGTATTGCCGGCACCGTGTCGCGAGAGACATGGGACGTTGTCGAGGGACTGTTCTGCGCCGATTTGAATGAGAGGTACGGATTACATGAATTTCAGGATTCGGGAACATTAGGTAAACAATAAGTTCCCGTCTGTTGTAATTAGATGGAGTGCCCTGGTGAGATTGATATCCGCTCCTCAGACATCGATATCTGAGGTCTCAGGTTGTGAATCCCTACGGATATGTGATGCTGTAGGGGTTTCCTTAGGCGCCGGATCTTTTTTAATACCCCGTCTTACCCGGGAAAGTGCCCAGCTTGTGGAAGCACTGTCGAGTTCGGCGATTAACTATCACTTCCACTTGTACGAATTATTGTGAAGTCATCGTTAAGATCTACTTGGCCGGTACATTCTGTTTCTTAATTAACGCCGCAATCATGAGCGGTCAGGTTCACAGCAGAGCATAGAAACAGACCGTGACGGACCGGAAGGACCCGGCACAAAATACAGGACTTGTATCCGGAAAGTACCCCATATCCTGCCCGAACCGGATGCGATATGTCAGTTATAATAACGGAAACACTTCGGGACAGACACGTTTATGCCCTTACAGGGGTTCGCGATTTCTCGTCACTCTGCTTCACGCGCTAAGGGACCCTGAAATCGCTTCACCTGCCTCCAACAGTAACCACAGCGCGTCTTCCACATGAAGAAGCCATGCCTAAAAACCCATCTTGACTGCTACTAGATGGGATAAATAGTCGTTCGATTCCATTCCATTCCACCAGTCTCTCTACATATTATTCTTCTGTTCTTGCATTGGTGTATGTATTCTGCTCGTACTCGACAAGCCAGTCCGTCTCCTCATGCGCTCGTGCAAAAGTGCCTCTTGATTCGCCCACTCCGCGACATTTGAAGAAATGCTTCATGTGCAGGCCACCGCCTCATTTCGATGAGCCAGTAAAGTCCCCTGCTGCAACCATACGCTGCTGCCTCAAAGGATAGAGCGGCAAGAGAAGCCAATTGGTCTTCACCGTCCATATTGCGTTCTGCCCAGCACTCGCTTTGGGCTTTAAGTCGCATTCCCCCCTCTGCCTTGTCGCTGTCGGGCTCTCCTCATCTCACGTCTCAAATCTCACCCTCGACCTGGGATCCATAGTACACCCCCTCGGTTGCATCTTTGCCCTCCTTTTGATATCATTCACATCCTAGCAAGCAACCAGCTCAACCGGTTCAACCGGGCCAATTCTGGTTGCCAAAATGCCGGGTCCAATGCAGCCCGATTGCCGGCAAGTCCACTTGGCCAATGTCCCTGAAAAGCTGACAGACCAAAGTCTGAAGGGCCAATTAGCAGTTCATATGGAGGTACTGAATATCTGGGACTGGATCTGTGACAAACCTCGAGATAAGCCCTTTGCCACCCTCACCTTTCTCTTTCCCCGCGACTGTCGGAAGTTCTTAGACAAGCACGGCGAGATAGCCATCCCTGGCGCGTACCCTCGCAATGGCAAGCCTAGGACGAAAGCTCGGCTTCAAGTCCTGCGTAATGCCATATTTTGCAGAGAAAGCAACAAGCAGCCCGATGCTACATTGCTTCGTGTTCTGCAACTCAATGCCGAGGAAAGGGACCGGACCATCCCCTATGAAGAGGAACCCCGGATCAACAAGCATGTGGTCTTTGAGAGCTGGGCGCTTTCGTGCGGTCACTACGATTATCGACATGGGTCAATAGAGTACATTCCCGATGTTCGCTGGGATGATAGAGGCCTAGCCAAGTTCGCTAAAGACACTTTGATTCTTACCTTCCTTGTCAGGGGAAACCAAATACGGCGTGAGTACTATCTCATCACTTTGTTCTCGTCTTGGGGACTACATGTACTCGCGAAATCATCTCCATCTTCCTTGAGACCAGATGACTGACTAGGTATATGCGCAGTCGAGATCCCATACAGAACAGTCCATGAGATTGTCGTCTCGGACCGCCCGTCGTCCTTGTTCTTGACTTTATGGGAGCCGCCAAAAATATTTCAGGCGGCTCAACAGGATGCCGACAGCCTCCTCGCTTCTCGTATGAGAGACTTGGGCATTGGTCCCGCCCGTCCCAAGCCAAATCAAAGGGAGCGCTTGAGCCGCATGCCCGATGGCCTTACTACTCATGGTGAAATCATCGGTCAATCGCTCATCTACCGCATAATGGTCTCGCCTGACGGGTTCACTCCCAGGATTGAACAGCTAAAAGAGAACGAGTACCTTAACGTCTCTTATCATAACATTCCCATTCCTCTTTTCGGTTATAAAACTATGTCTGAGGAACTCCGCGAATACAACGCTACGCTCGCTGAGGTTTCCAAGACAATGCCGTTTGATATCCTCTATCAATTCCAAGCCTTGGTTAAAAACGGATATCTTCTGCCGCATACTGTCAGAACCTTACTTATTCGGCTGCAGAGGAAGAGAGCTGAGCCTGGAGGCGCCTCCGCGCTTCCTTTCTCAGCTCAGGCCGTGAAGAGTAAGGGTCCAATAATTCTCATTCTTCCCACATAGACCGAGGACAGGTCGCTATACTATGCTGGAATTCGTACATCCACATGGTGTACGATAAAACCGGCATCATCATGTCAAGACTAATCATTTCTCCGTAGAGCTTTTCTCGCAAATTCCCTTTCCAGGCCCATACACTGAACCGGAAATATTTGACCCAGCCGAGATATGGTCTTTCCTGGAGACGAATGAGCGGGATATACAAAATGGTCTAGTCAAAGAACTTGTCTCGGAGCGAGCGCGGGAAAACTTGACCTTGGTGTACAAGGTGCAGGTGACGCCCACGCGAATTCTTTTCAATGGCCCCGAACCCGAGGCCAAGAATCGCATTCTGCGGAAATATCCGCGCCACATTGGTCACTTTGCTCGGGTTCAGTTCTGTGATGAAGATGGCCAGGACCTTTATTACAGTCCGAAAGGTGAGCCACCTCTGATTAAACATTGTCTTTCTTGTCTCCTTTTCTGTTACTTCCCCCTTTTCACATTGTTACCAAGAGTCGCATATTATCGCACGTGGTCGTATTGTCTAAGACAACAACTACTGTTTCTCTCCAAGTTTCTTCATATGCTACGTTCATAGCACATGTTTGCAGCCCGCTAACAAGATCTCTCTACTAGTCTCACTGATGGAGATATACACAAGGTTTAAAGATATCCTTGTCAGGGGTTTCTCGATCGCTGGGCGATTGTACAAGTTCCTAGGGTTTTCGCATTCGTCTCTGCGCTCGCATGCTGTCTGGTTCATGGCAGGTTTCGTGGACGATGAGAAAGGCCTGCGAAGCTACGCCACCGTGATTCCCGAGCTCGGTGACTTCCGGGGAATCCGTTCTCCCGCACGATGGTATAGTCAACATTATTATATATATTTTCAGTGACCATTCAACCGCGGTGCTAACTCCGTTGAAGTAAGCAGATTCTACTATGCATCCGTCCATGATTACGCGTTGCAGCCTGTTACCGTTGCCCAGTGAGTCCTTATACCAGTTGTTCATCTATACTCACATGCCTATCACAGGTGCGGCACGTATCGGTCAGGCCTTTTCTGAAACCTCGACCGCTGTCAATTTGAACGAGCTGAGTACCCGTGTCGAAACGATACCAGATGTCAAGTCTAAAAACGGAGAACGTGTCTTCAGCGATGGTGTCGGAACGATCTCCAGACAGTTGATGGAGGCAATTCAGAACAATATGACGCAGAGAAAGAGTGCCTCTGCCACCTGTTTCCAGATCCGGTGGGGAGGCGCAAAAGGGATGGTGAGCCTTGATGATTCTCTCGAAGGCAACGTTAGTAAGTAAACTATCAACGATCCGGCTGGACTCTCACTTGACGCCAATACTCTCCAGTTGTTCTCGTGGGAGTATTCTTACTGACCCTTACTGTTCAAGTGCGTGTGAGAGACAGTATGATGAAGTTCCCAAGTAACGATACCGAGAACCTCGAAATATGCGATGTCGCGAACAAACCCATTCCTCTGGTTCTGAACCGTCAAATGATCAAAATCCTGGAGGACATGAGAGTTCCCGAGTCATGGTTTTTCGACCTTCAAAACACAGAGCTCAGTCGTCTGCGACAAATCACAGCATCCACCAATAACACGGTGACCTTCTTGAAACGCCAGAAGATCGCCGAGCAGATGGGCTTCTCTCAACTCATCCGCCGTCTCTATAAACTAGGATTCGACTACAAGAAGGACGCCTTTCTCTGCTCCATCGTCGAGGCGGTTGTGTTGCGTGAAGTTCGCCTCCTCAAACACAAGTCGCGCATCCCCGTTGAGCAGGGTGTGACGCTCTTTGGAGTCATGGACGAATTCGGCTATCTAGGAGATGAGGAGGTGTTCATCACGTTCGACGAGGAGGATGGCATCCCGTATCCTGACCTTCACGAGCGCCTTGTCATTGTGACGCGCTCGCCGGCTTTACACCCCGGCGACATTCAGGTTCGACGAGCCGTCGTGCCGCCCAAGTGGCATCCCCTTCGTCGACTGTCGAATTGTATCGTATTCAGTCAAAAGGGCGATCGAGATCTACCCAGTCAACTTAGCGGAGGCGATCTTGAGTAAGTCTTCCCAGCTCATTTCTCTGTCTGACTTTCCGGGCTGCCGGATCTAGTGGCATATGACACTTCACCATCTACTCATGAAGTCTCATTGCTATGACTGAGCTGACGCCGTTTGTGTGTAGTGGCGATATCTATAATGTGATATGGGATCCTATAGCAGTTGACGGGTGCAAGCTTGAATTCCCACCCGCCAGCTATCCCAGAGCTCTGCCGCTCGATATAGGTCGAGACGTGCAGCCCGAGGACATGACGAACTTCTTTGTCGACTTCATGGCCACCGACCAGTGAGTGTCATCCCAATTATCTCATCCGAGATTACTCCCGACTCGAGTGTATCATTGGCTATGGATGCGCCGAATCTAACCCTGGCTGTTTTCATAGATTAGGACTTATTGCTACCAGACACATCATCTTCGCTGACCTACACGATGCGGGTACTGTGCACGAGCAGTGCAAGTTGCTCGCCGAAATGCACTCAACAGCAGTCGACTACTCGAAGACTGGCGTACCGGTCAACATGGACAGGCTCAATTCCTTGAAGAGGCCTCGGTACCGTCCAGACTTGTAAGTCTCAAAAGGACTCATTATCAAAAGATCTTTCTAATGACCCTATAGCTTGGCCCCGGCACCACCCACTCACGTTGTAAATAAGAGTGAAATCTGCTTCGAAGCGCCCGTTGCTCCGTCGCTAGACGAGGACGAAGATGACGACAGTGGGCCCCGACACCTGTTCTACAAGTCCGAGAAGATCCTGGGCAAGCTCTACCGGGCCATTGATGAGAAGAAGATCTGGAGGGATGATATCCATGTGGTTGTTAATCGCGTGGGCTATTCACTCTGGGACCAACTGAAGCTCCACATCCTGCGTGAATGCGATCGGAAGCTCGGGTACTTTGTCGATTGGGAGAGTGCCAGACATGAAGCATACAATATCCGTCACGCGTGAGTATCATACCATAGAAAAGCATGTGGCAAACGGTTACTAATTCCCATGCAGTTACGACGACATGATCGGGACCGCTAGTATCGCCCACTCCGACCACGCCTCCAAGGGCATCAGCGAGCTAGAAGTCTTCACAGGCGCCATCATCAACAAAACCGGCATCCAGACGCGCCGCCAACGCGACACGTCGATCCGTCTCAAGGACGAATTCGACCGCATATCGAAATGGGTCGAGGGCCTGATCCGGAAGAAAGACATGTCCAAGGAGCTCCTGAACGGCGCGGACTTCGAGTCCCAAGACGGCTACTTTGACGACGAGGAGACGAATGTCGGCGCGGACTTCACGCCCCTGGAACTGAGTATCGCATGTCTTCACGAGGGCATGATTCGCAAGGACAATCATCGCAATAGTCGCAGTGTGGGGAACTTTGAGAGTTTCAAGGTCATTGCTGCGCATTGCGCTTTGCGCGAGCTGGAGATGGCTATTAAGAGGATGGAGATGGAAGAGGGGGCCGTCATTGTGGGCGGCGGGTTTCCCGGCGTTAAGAATGGCTGGGCGTGAGGGATTCCGCGGTTGAGGGGGGGAGGGAGGGGGAGGTTCGGACGAGGGGCGGTATACGCGAGGATCTTTACGATTTACGACATTTCCAGTCCAGATATTGTACTTGCAGTATCTTGATGGGACATTTGCTAGGTAGGGATTGTGTACACAGACGTAACCAGGCTCACTCACTCAACTCACCTATACACTCGTTATACATCTCACGTCGTTATACATCTCACGTAAACCCAACCGCGTTCACATGTCCCTCTATACGTAAAGTGCCAAGCCAACTAACTCGACGATCTCAAGCGGGGAACGGACGAGCTATCCATCTCGACGCGGGGAAAGAAGGCATCTGCACCAATCATGTCGACGGCGCGTCCGGGGATACCGAGGTAGGGTATCATTCCTCTATCTGTGTTAATGGGATCGGGCAGCAAGTCGTCTGGCCAATGGTCTTACATAGGATCACGACGTCTTGAGTTGAAGTGGTGATGTAGATCTGACTGCGTGTTAAAACACGGGGTATAGTCAGTTACATGTGTCGAGAGCACGCGAGCATGTGATGCGGCGTAAGGCCCCTTTCTGGGTAGTTTGTGCTCGGTATGAACTTGATATGTGGTAGGTAGGGAACCCGAGCCCGTCGATATGAAACACTCGTCGATGACATAGGTAGGAAGGAGATGAACCTGAGCATGTAAGTAAGTCATTACATAGACGCAGGATGAGTCCATCCAGGCACACTACGTAGGTCAAGTCTACTAATGCGAACTAATAGAAGGATCAGTCCGCATCCATCGTGAAGTTCGACTTCGAAGCGACGCCAAGCCCGAGTCTCCGGATTCCATTTGGAATAGGTAGGTCAGTCAGTCATCTCCCCTATTTGAGATTCAGAGACGAGCACCGACTGACAGTTACATCTCTAGTGGAATGGACATACTGTGACCTACCGTCGACACAATCAATGACTACAGACAAGCCGGGTCAATACCGACCGAGCAGCCATTACGTTTAGTACCTGACCAACGGTAGGTACACGTAATCTTACGTGCTCGGGTTCTATGCTCGGCAGCTCAATGGCTCAAGATTCCGCATGGGGCTTCCTCGGGTACCTAGGTCGCGTGGGGTCGTGGACTGTAGCGCCATGATCCGTCTCGCGGAGACTGGTCTAGGAGGTGTGTACATACCTTTCTTATCGGTTGTCATCACCGTGCGGCCGATGACGGAGCAGGGCATTCATGCCGTCTCCGTTCGTCTTCATCATCAGAGACTTTGCTATGGCCTCATTTCGATGTGATCATTAGACAAGAGGCGTCGTCAGCTCGTCGGCGAGACAGAGTCAGGGCCCGGTTGGCGGGAGGGAAAGACCGGCGGACGAAGTCTGACACGTGTAGGGAGACGGCTGACGTGCGATGGTATGTGTGTACCTACAGACATACGTAGGCCCGTCTACTTACTTACTTGCCTAGTGACATGGAAGGATTGGCGATGAAGCTAATGGGAGACAGGGCGATCAGACTGTTTCCGCTCTGGGAAGGTTGGCGCGATCCCGATTCGCAATCTCTATCGCTTCGGCAATAGGAGGCCGGATAGGAATCATGCTTTTTAGATATCTACTGACTGGGTCGACAGAGGCGTACTTCCTCGGAGATTTCCCAGCCAATGGTTACGGTCTGGACATGTGCCGACTGTTCCTGTGAGAGGAGACTGTTTACGATATGTATCTGGCTTTGGTCTTCGGAGCCTGAGCTGTAAGAGCGCAAAGGGCAAGCTATTCGCCGTCTCATGTCTCAGCCGACGCGACCCCCGAGCAAGTGTCGCGTTTATGCGACGGCCAGGTTACCAGGTGCCAGGAGAGCAGACAGCGCCGATCATCTCCCAGCGTGGTCTCGCGTGAGGACAGGAGAACGGGCCGTCGAATGTTTATCTCGTTTGTCGCTTCGAGACTTGTTCCAGGACGTGGACTGGACTTAATAAGCCCGCGGACCTGCGAGCCGGCATTGTCAAGCGAACCAGGCCCTGGACAGGCGCAGGACAGGCCCTGGGGCTGATCCACCGAGCCTCTTTCGGGCCGGGGTGCCGCCCCGGGAATGATTCGAAGCCCACTTCGGCGTGTCTTAGTGCGGATCCAAAGACTGGCAGATGGGGAGCAGGGGTCCCTCCACAATGCCGCCCCCAGGCCCTCACAGTCCCTCCCACAGTCCCCTCCACGGCCTCCTCCACCCGCTCCAGTCGCTCTCCAACGGGCCAAGCAAGGTTTTGTCGTATTTATTAGTGCTCTAGACCCCGCGCGCACCAGCACTGATGCTAAGGAGGGAGACGGCATCTGAATGGCTGATGGCTAATGGCCCAGCCAGACGCTACAGACGAGCTCAGAAGACATTCCGCTTTCCGTAGGCGCAGAAGGAAAAGGGGCCGACATGTCCAAGGCGTTTGTCGTGCACCCGCCGCCGCGCACCAGCGCTGCATCATCATCACCGTCGATCCCCTCGGTTTCGACAGCGACGACGACGACGACAACCACAACAACAACATTATCGTCGATATCGGCATCGACGGCTGATTTCCAGCATCTCGCCAACCTCGCCAAAAACAGCTCCGCATTAAATCTCCAACCCCGGTCCTATTATGGCCTGAAGCGCCCGCGGCCGAGCGACCAGCAACGAGACGGCAGAATTGCAAAAAGCAGGCAACGCCCAGGCTATTCCAAGAACATGGACCCGCCCATCCTCTCCTTCTACGGCACCCAGCCCGTGCCTCTCCCCTCGCGCTTCGCGAGCCTGAAGAAGCGTCTCATCGCCGGCCACGAGTCCGCGCTCGAGGCGTCCTGGGCCCGCCTAATCGCGGCCCTGCGCGACGAAATCAAGTACATCGACGAGCATCGCACCGAGCTGATCCCGTCCATCAACTTCGCCGACATCAACGACGCCGCGCACGTCGAGCCCTTCGAGGCGCGGCTCAAGCGGCACGGCATCGGCGTCATCCGCGGCGTCGTGCCGCCGGCGGACGCGAGCAAATGGGTGGACGAGACCAAGGCGTACCTGGAGACAAAGCACGATTTCAAGCCGCCCCCCGCGCAGGATCCGACGTGCTTCGATTTCTTCTGGACGCCCGCGCAGGTGCTCTCGCGCGCGCACCCCAATATGCTGCGGGCGCAGCGCTTCGCTATGTCGTTGTGGAATTGCAATAATGACGATAGTCTGGCGACGCGGTTCCCGATTACGTATGCGGACCGCATCCGGATCGAGTCGACGAGCAACGGCATCGTCACCGTCAACGGCGTCGCCACGGCCCCGGAGGACAACCTCATCGCCACGGCCGCCGCATCATCCAATGCGTCCATCGCACAGGTCGACAACGGCAGTCTCGAGCGGTGGGAACAAGACGGGTACGGACACTGCGGCCTCTACGACGCCATATTCCGGGGCGAGTGGGAATCGTATAATGCGTGGGATCCCGCGGGCCGGGTAAACGCCACCTCGGACCTGTACAACGGCGCGGGCGCGTGTTCCATGATGCGCATGTTCCAGGGTATCCTGGCCCTGACCGTCGTCGAACCAGGCATGATCAAGCTCCTGCCCTCCCCAAAACTGTCCACCGTCTACTTCCTCCTGCGGCCATTCTTCACCTGCAAAGAACCCGCCCCGGAACCCGGCGATAGCGCCGAGAAATGGGACCGATACCTCGACCCTTCGAACTGGACTCTAGAAAAGGAACCCTCGTCCATCATCCACGGCGCTGTTCCAGGCCACGCACAGCGCGTGACTGTCGCATGGCATCCGCACCTACAACTCGACAAGAGTCTCGTGACGCCGCCAACACTCCAGGTCGGCGATTACATCATCTGGCATCCAGACCAAGCGTACCAATTCTCCAACGCATACGATCCCGCCGCGACAATCAGCACCATAAAGCCGGACAAGGCGCCCAAAGACTTGAAATCGCACACGTCGATGCTCGTCTACTCGCCCGCGGCGCCGCTGACGCAGACGAATGCGTTGTTTTTGGCAAGGCAGCGCAAGGCGTTTCAAAGGGGTCATCCGGGGCCGGATTTCGATTCTACGGGGACCGGGGTGGGGAGTGAGGCGCCGCATATGGGACGGTTGGGCGAGAAGGAGATTAGGGAGGTCGGCGGGGAGGAAGGGTTGAGGGCGATGGGGTTGGCGCCGTGGGCGTCGGAGGAGGGCGAGAGGAAGAGGAGTTTGGATGGGGAGGAGGGGGGTGGGAGTCCGGTTTCGTCGACGGGGTCGTGTTCGAGGGCTGAGAGTGAGGTTGTCAGGTTGGCGAATATTATTTTGTTTCCGGATCGGTATGATTTTTTCATGCCGACGCGGGCGAGTAGTCCGATGCCGAAGGAGAAGGAGAAGGAAGTAAAGGAGAAGGAAATGTCCGATGTGAAGGGTAAGGGTATTGAGAAGGAGGGCGAGAAGAAGATGGTTGTTGTCACCGGGCAGGAGAAGGAGAAGGAGAAGGAGAGGGAGAAGAAGGACGGTGATAGGGATATGAGTGATGCGAAGGGCAAGGAGGAAGAGGCCCCGCTGAAGAAAGATGGCAATGAGACCGCTCAGAAATAGCGAGTGCGCTAAGTGTGGGTATAGAGAGGAAGATAGGGGTTCCTGGTATACCTACACGCGATCGTTTCGTATGATATACCTACTTACATGTTGGATGTTGCTGTGGATATATCCGTACCTACGCGCAGAGTAATTCGTACCTCTTGTACATATTGGACATTGACGGCGACGGGGCGCGGGAGGTGGAAGTCAGGGGGTTCGGATCCCACGTTTTTGATTCCCTTGCTTCTTGTAGATTTTTTAGCGGTTGATAGATGGATTTTCTTGCTGTTTCATATTTCGTTGAACTGATTTGCAGGAGATGGCAAGCGAGTTGCGAGAACGAAAAACTCGCCCGGAAGAACGAGGATACAGATATCACATCAAAGAGAGATTCATTGCAGATTCCAGAATACAAAATGTCTACCCGTTAATAACCGATCTACGCACTATCTAACAGCCCATAACACACATTCTAATCATTCGACGAGATCTACTCGACTCGTCCATGATGAAATCGTGCATTGGTGATGTCGAATCGCAACCACGGACCTCCCAACGGTCCAACCTATGACGAACGTCTCCCAACCAAAGGTGCAAATTTTCCAGTCCAACGACTCTCAGAGATCCATCTTAAGTAAATAGTAGGCAGCTGAAACCGAAGACTCAAGTAAAATCTCCACCGACTAAGCCGGCCCTTTTCCACGTTCCCATCGGGGCGGTCTGTAGTGTAGGTGAGCCGTTGTAACCGAAATCCTGACCAACGCTTCTTCTTTAGCTAATTCCGCCATGTTCTAGCCAGGGGCAAGCAAGCCCATCTCGTTTCGCCGAACGGAATTCGAAACCCGGATCGCCACGCGAAGAGGCAGTCCGTACCTACCTACCTACATGATCTGTAATCCGTACTCTATCCAAAGAACTTCAAAAAGAAAAACAGAAAAAGAACAATCACTAATCAATATTCCCATCCTGGTAGGTGACAAGAACGACAACCTCGGCACGCTCTCTATCGAGTCTAGTTGCAGGTATGCACCCCTCGATTGGCGGGATTGCAAGTGAGAACTGAGGCTGAACCCACTGGGTCTTGATCCCGACGTGCCCTGATGGATAACGTCGCATGCGCCGGGGAGATTCGACCGCCCAGCCGTCGACGCGTCCAGGACAGGGAATGGAGGATCGGGAGTGAAGCCGCTAGCTCGCTAGGTCGGTGAGGAGGCCTGGCATCGAACGGGATGATTCCGCCCAGTTGATTTATCATTGTTATGTAGTCGTCTCTCCTACATAGATTACTCCTTAATGATAACCAACTTACGCGTCACAACATCACCATTTGCAATCTTTTTTTCTTTATTGTAAAGAGACCGAATCTCATCATCTTCGGCTCGGGACTCGGCAGGCGATGAAAGAACAAGACGAAACTAAAGTGCGATGGGTCCGGACTATGAGGAATCAGGTTTAGCTTCATCGATGATCATCTTCGATCGTGTGGTTCTTCTTGTTTTTGTCACTGCAGATCTTTTTTCGCTTCGTGTAGCTATTAATAGGGAATAGATTTCCAAATCTGTGATTTACCTCGGTCGGTGAGATCCAAGAAGAGATGCGTGCTTGAACATGCATGCAGTGGAAATATGAACACAGCTGTTGTTCCGGGGAAGATTATGATCTGCATATGCCGGAATCCGTATCACAATGAAGTTTTCGTTCAGTTGATCATAAATATTTATCCTTGTGTTGATGATATGGTGATAACACGACATCGAGGTGTAATAGAGACAATGCCTCAGAAGACTTGATTCCATGCCCGAGTCATATGGTTGGTTATAGAATGCATCAGATAAGCAGAATATAATCCGTAACCTGGAATCCGTATAGAATACGGAGCACGTTTAACGAGTTACGTTTGTGTGGATTCCAAAGGTGGCAATTGGACAAACTTCGCACTCCGTAAAGTCTGGAGTCGTGGAGTTGAAGAGGGGAAGGCAGATTCATCATTCGGCATCTTCATATCCATCTTAAAGCCCAACTTGGAGATCAGTTGGACTCCGGGCATGAATCTACGTCTATAAAGTGAGACATTGTGAACATATCAACTGTCTCATAACCCGATCAGACCGAAGTTCACAAAAGATATTCGTAAACACACAGTC
This sequence comes from Xylariaceae sp. X167, assembly GCA_028637775.1. Lineage (NCBI taxonomy): Eukaryota > Fungi > Ascomycota > Sordariomycetes > Xylariales > Xylariaceae > Xylariaceae sp. X167. The sequence goes on from JAJFDK010000008.1 coordinate 193,215, forward strand.
AGAGCATCATGGCCGATACCCCAGGAAATCTGTTCGTGACGATGAGGCCCAAGCCGGGGCTTCCGCTCCAGCAGTTTCACGAATGGTACAACAACGAACACGGCCCCCTTCGACTCAAACTCCCACAGATCTTCACGAGCGGGCTTCGATACTGCTCTATTGATGGCCATACGCCCACATACCTGGCCACATACGATGTCACCTCCATGTCGCACCTCCAAAGCGAGACCTATCTTCGTCTCCGATCCAACAGATCACCACGCGAAGCCGCGACTCTCGCCCAGGTCGATTACAAGCGGTCCTGCTGGGATCTACTGCTAAGCCAGCAGTCGCCTCTCTTCGCTCCCATCGAGACCCTGACAGACAAGGAAGCCGAGGGTCTCGTACTCATAGCCGTCCGGCTCACACCCAAACCAGGGGTTGACTCGATCAACGAAATCCAGAAATGGTATGCCGAGGAGCACATGGAGATGCTGTCCAAGATCCCGGGCTGGCTGCGATCTCGACTCTTCAAAACCTCAAGTATCGAGAAAGACAAGCCCGTGACATTCTTGGCATTGCACGACTTCATCAAGACGAACGGGATCGGCGGGCCCGAGTATAACGCAGCGACATCCTCGCCTCGCACACGGGACGTCATGACCAACTACGTGATGAGCAGCTCCAAGCGACTCTACTCCCTCTTCTACGTCTTCGGGCCCGCATCGCGCGACTTGTACCACTTATCCGAACTCACGCCGTCGGCATCTACCTTCAGATCCGCAGACGGCCGCATAATGACTACGAACACCCCCTGCCCCATCATCGAATCATTCATCACAACCCCAGACGGCCTCGACATGCCCTACCGTCTCGAAGGCAACCCGGAGCCCTCAGCTCCCACAGTCGCATTCTGCAATTCCTTACTCACCTCCCTGCACATGTGGGACGACTTCATCGCCCTCTTCAAGACAAAGTGTCCGCAATACCGCATCCTGCGGTACGACGTCCGCGGTCGCCACGCCATCCCTTCGCCACCGAGAGCATCCACGCTGGATATCCTCGCGGACGATCTCGACTGCTTATTGACGGCGCTGCGCATCCCTGAGCTCAATACGCTCATCGGCGTCTCCATGGGCGGCGCCACGGCGCTCAAGTTCGCGCTCAAGTACCCCCTGAGACTGGAGAAGTTCATCGCATGCGACTTCAACGTCGCCTCGAGCCCGGCGAACACGAGCGCATGGAAGGAGCGCATAGTCATCGCTGAGACACCGCTCGAGGATGGATCTGCCGGTATCACCAAGCTCGCCGAGCAGACGGTTGAGCGCTGGTTCCATCCCAGCACCATGGCAGAGAAACAGGAGACTGTGAAAAAGATGCAGGAGATCGTCGCAGCCAACGATATACAGGGATTCCGGTATGGATGCCAGGCGCTCTGGGACTACGATATGAGGTCTGAAATGAGAGAGTGCGCGGTCCCGGGTTTGCTTGTGGTTGGTGAGGGGGATGTGTTGGTGAAGGCTATGGAGGGTTTTAGGGCTGAGTTGGGATCTGAGGGGGCGGAGTTGGTTGTTGTGCCCGAGACGGGACATTTGCCGATGTCTGAGGATCCCGAGGGCTTTTGGAAGGTTGTTGAGGCGTTTTTGTGAGGATTTTTGGGAGGGTTTTGTTTCGGGACTTACTGTGGTGAGATGGGGAATGAAGTTTGAATGAGTAGGTTGGTTGGTAGGAGAAAATGTCATGTTGTCATTGAAAAGGGGTTGTCGCATGTGCGATAGTTGCGCGGAACTGTGACATGTATGCGACAAGATGCGATAGGCCTGCTATCGATTTGTTCTCTGACCCTGATCAAGATTATATTTGGATACTTACCGTAGGATGAAATAGGATGGGAAACGAAGTTGAATGAATGGACACCAGAGTATCGTATTGAAAAGGGGTATTATCGCACATGCGATCGCGCATGCGATAGTAGCGCTGGAACCATGACCTGTATGCGACAGCATGCGATAGACCTGCTTTCTGGCTCCTGTTCAAGATTAGGTACTTACCGTAGGATGAATCAGAGTGGTAAACAAAGTTTAAAGGAATAGACAGTCGAGTGTCATTGCGAAAAGGGGTGGTGTCGCACATGTGATCGCAAATGCGATTGTCGCGCTGAACTGTGACATGTAGGTATGCGACAGAGTGCGATAGGGTACGATAGATAGGCCTACCATCGACTTGTTCCCTGACCCTGATTGAGATTTTGGTTGAGTACTTACCGTAGGATGAAACGAGTAGGAAACGGGAGTTCGTATGAATATATGTCAAGTTGCCAATGCAAAAAGGGGTGTGATCGCAAATGCGATCGCACATTCGGTAGCGCACTGAAACTGCGACATGTACCCGTACAGCATGCGACAGCATGCGAGAGACCTGCAATAGGCTTCCTTCGTGGCCCTGATAAATCCGCAAGAGTGCGCGCCATCAAGTTCTTAGAAGAATCCGAGTCCTCAACTCATTGCCGTCCCCTATTCCAGCAAAAATCCTGAGCCGAGGCACACGGCGGGGCTAAAGATGACTTGCTGCCAAATCGGCGGGAGGATCATAACTGCGAGCGCTCCGCTTCGCAGCGGCAGGATTTAAAAAAACCAGGTGTGTTTCGCGACTTGGCGTGATGAGCCGAGGCTCCGACAGTTGAGCCGGATGTTCTCGACGGTCCGGAGGGCATTTGTGCAGGAGTTTTGCTCACGGTAGATATGTACGGGATGAGCAACAAGGCGGTGTCGTTGATATTTTGCCATCCCGCCGATCCACCATGACCCGAGGGTGTCAGCTTGATCCCCACGGCGCAGGCTCACAGCATCTTGTCATCCCATCCGGGGGGTCGGAGCCGATGCAGTTCGGACATGGGCGAGAGAGTCTGACAATGTCCGCTGACATATGAAGACGGCTGCATTACACGATTGTTCCGTAAGCTGTGCGTTGTTTACTCATAAAAAAGAAAGAATAAATAATCAGAAAAGAAAAGGAGAAAAATGTGATATCTGATCAATCCTGTTTAATTTCTGGTGATTTTCGTGGGTGTGAATACAAAACAGGAAGGACCTTGGCTTATATCGAAACTCCTTCATTGGTTTGAGAGCTATCTACTACTACGTAGAGAGGTGACGGAGATACCAGATGGACGGTTCGAAACTGAAGCACTAGACGGGAGGGTCGGTGATACCTGAGTCGTGATGCAGATCTAGCACGAAACAGGCCTGGGCGTGACGTAGGGCTAGATGACAGCTGAGGGTGCTTGCGAGGGCTGGTCGAGGGCTTGGTGGCTGATTAGTTCGCGACTGGATGATGCCACCATCCCTGCAGATCTTTGTACCAGACATCTCGCTTTTCTGTTTCGTCGTCCACGGACCGTCTTTAGGATCTACCTCGGACCAGAGAGCTGGTTGCTCGTACGTTATTATCCGTGGATCTATGTACGGAGCAGACTATGTACGGAGTGCCTAGAATAGCGCACGGAATACTGTTCGATTCGGATTAAACAAGTTACGATAACAGACTAGCGGGCTAGTTGTAGATATTCACGGACTGAGGGTTACGAGTTATACGTAAGGTGGACTTGGGCTTGGACTTGGAGGGTTGCTAGGTTTCGGCAGGGGATAGGGAATAGGTGGATAGTTGTACCGTTGCAGTTGCAGTCAGTTGCAGTTGCAGTTGCAGTTGGAGATGGAGATGAGACGGGGAGTTGTCATCACTCTGGTTACGTGTAAGCCATAAGCCATATCCATTCGAATTAATTGCAGATTACCTGCATTAGCCAGATATGTCGATGATCGATCAAAGAAAGAAGCAATACTCGTAATAATCCTGACTCCTCCTATTAACCAGTCACAATAAACAATCAATTCACAGTAACTCGTCAAGCCTCGGTCTCCCAAAACCCCTCGCCCGTTAATCTGTGGGCTGACTCCTGAGTTCTTTATCGAACCGAGGCGAGACTGCTTGGAAAGTGGTGCGTCATAGCGAATCCGCACGTACGGATTAACCCTCGCCTCGTCGCCCCCGAAGCCCACTAGACTAACAAACAAACCCCTGCTAAGTCCTAAGCCCTGGTGCTGGTCGAATCGCGGCCTAGTCGAGGGAGAGAATGTGCCTCGGCTCGTGAGCCTCAAAGACCCCCACCAAGCCGAGGACATGGAAAAGATGGAGAAGCGAGAGAAGCGAGCGAAAGCAATGAGACCCAAGAGATTCGGCAAAAGAAAAGAACGCAACAGGCAGACTGGTTCCACTTCCCGTCCCAACAGCCGGCTACCACCGTACCGTACGTTCGTCCTCGGTTCGTCAGGGTCCATCGATGTCCATCGAAAGGGCCTGTCAAGGGTCCAAGCAGGGTCCATCGGAGCCCATGCGAGCCGGACTTGGTCTGTCTGTATGTAGTCTGTAGTAGTAGCACCCAAACGGCACCGCGCCCAATCTCACATGCTTGACTTGACTCTTGCCCAGCCCGTCGGCACACTCGATTCGCCCGAGACTTGGGGACTCACGTAAATTGCTAGTGCAGGCTTCCCTGCCCATCGATCCTATCCCTTGGTATCCGTATCTTCGCAGGCTTAGGTGCTACCTAGCGGCCGGCACCATGCTTCGCGCGAATCCCGACACCATCGCCGCCCTTTGTGCAGTTAGCCTGTGTCTAGACAGCCCCGATGGATGACAAGAAACCACCCTATAGGCGATCGGTCACAGTGATAGTACTAAGTAGCAAGACACACACACATACGCACGCACAAATGGCACGCGTACCTATACTTAGAGATTATTCAACACCCAAGCGGGCAGCGATCTGGATTTTTCATCTAGGCAATACTACCTCCAGCCCGCCTCCTATTAGTCCCGCACCGCGTACAGTAGAAAAAACCGGTATAGAGCATATTATCTCGCCCTCCAGTATGCTATTCTTGCAGTATAGTACACGTACATGCCAGTCCCCCTCGCTCCATAAGCGCGGGTCCGAGTCCTTGCCCGTCCAGACGTACAGCACCAAGGCACGCCGGTGCGTGGGACTAACGCAGGCATTCCGGATTTGGAGCCACATGTCCGTTCTCCTGGCTGTGTTGTGTTGTCCCTAATATATTTATTGCATCTCCTCCCCGCCGTCTTCTGCCTTCCCGAGGGTCCCATATTCCTCAGATCTTCTCTCATACTTAATTCATATTCATTTTTTGTGCAAGCATACCTGTTCATCTTGTACGAAAATGACCCAGATCACACCCATACCCTCACCTCCGGCGTTGCCTCTCATCGGCAACGCTGCCTCCTTCGACCTTGAAACCCCCGTGCGGACGTTCGCTGCCTTTGCCGACAAGTACGGTATGTAGACTCCATGAATTTCCTATAGAACAACCCAAGATACTTACTCGTTGCAGGCGAGATCTACCGTCTTCACTTCCCCGGCAGAACCTCAGTCATCGTCAACAGCCATCGCCTGATTGATGAGCTGTGCGATGAGAAGCGCTTCGTCAAGATCCCCAACGGTCCCCTGGCCGTACGTGTTCCCTTGCCCTGATCAAATCTCTCTCATCCCTTACTGACATCGCTACAGGAAGTCAGAAACGGTGTACACGATGGTCTCTTCACAGTAGGTCTTCCGTATAATCCGCGAGTATTTTTAGTGCCGAGAGACTCACAATCATGTGAAGGCCAACCCTGACGAGGAAGCTTGGGGTATTGCTCACCGTGTCTTGATGCCTGCGGTATGTCATTCTGACCTCAAGTATGCACTATATGTTGTTCACGACGCTAATATGAGATCTAGTATGTATATTGACAACTATAGTGTTCCCCGAGGCAGCACACCTCGAACTGAACCGACTAGCTAACACTCCCCAGGTTCGGACCTTTGTCTATCCGCGGCATGTTCACAGAGATGCACGACATCGCCTCCCAGATGCTGCTGAAGTTCGCCCGTTATGGCCCCAACACCCCCATTCTCGCCTCCGACGACTTCACCCGTCTGGCCCTCGACACCCTCGCTCTCTGCTCCATGGGTTTCCGATTCAACAGTTTCTACACCGAGAAGCTCCACCCCTTCATCGAGGCCATGGGTGCCTTCTTGACCGAGTCCGGCAGACGTCCCAACAAGGTCCTGCCCACTTACTTCTACCGCACCGACGAGTCCAAGTACTGGGCCGACATCGAGGTCCTCAGAAAGACCGCCCAGGAAGTCCTGGACGCCCGCAAGGCCAACCCCTCTGACCGCAAGGATCTCTTGGGCGCTATGCTTAACGGCCGTGACCCCAAGACCGGCAAGTACATGACCGACGACAGCATCATCGACAACCTCATTACCTTCCTCATTGCCGGCCACGAGACTACTTCCGGTACCCTCTCCTTCGCCTTCTACCGCATGTTGAAGAACCCCAACACCTACCAGAAGGCCCAGAGAGAAGTCGACGAGGTCATTGGAAAGGGTCCTATTACCGTCGACCACCTCTCCAGACTCCCCTACGTCACTGCTGTATGTATCTGTTTATTCGGAGAATGGCGAGCTTGGTTAAGCTAACACATTGCTAGGTCCTGCGTGAGACTCTCCGTTTGGACTCTCCCATCACCGGTTTCGGTGTCGTCTCCCAGGAGGACCAGCTCCTCGGCGGCCAGTACCCCGTTGCCAAGGGCGAGCACTGCCTCTTCTTCCTGACCCGCATGCACGTCGACCCCGCTGTCTGGGGTGACGATGCCGTCGAGTTCCGACCCGAGCGCATGCTCGACGAGGAGTTCAACAAGCTCCCCAAGAACGCCTGGAAGCCCTTCGGAAACGGTGCTCGTGCTTGCATTGGCCGACCTTTCGCCATGCAGGAGGCCATCCTCGCCATCGCCATGCTGCTCCAGAACTTCAACTTCGTCATGCACGACCCTACCTACAACCTGGCCATCAAGCAGACCCTGACCCTCAAGCCCGACAACTTCTACATGCGCGCCATCCTCCGTGACGGCATGACCCCTACCCAGCTCGAGCAGCGCCTCGCTGGCTCTCCCATCTCGACCGGAGAGTCCAAGGAGCAGTCCGAGGGCGCCGTCGCCCCTGAAACCGGCAAGAAGCTAACCATCCTCTTCGGTAGCAACAGCGGTACCTGCGAGTCCTTGGCCCAGCGCCTCGCCAGCGATGCCGCCCGCCACGGCTTCGCCGTCGACAAGGTCGACTGCCTGGACGCCGCCAACGGTGCCCTCCCGAAGAACCAGCCCGTCGTCATCGTCACCGGTTCCTACGAAGGCGAGGCCCCCGACAACGCGGCCCTCTTCGTCTCCTGGCTCTCCGGCCTCAAGGAGAAGACCCTCCTCGAGGGCGTCAACTACGCCGTCTTCGGCCTCGGCCACCACGACTGGGCCCAGACCTTCCACCGCATCCCCAAGCTCGTCGACAGCAAGCTCGCCGAGAACGGCGCCACCCGCTTCGCCGACCTCGGCCTCTCGGACGCCGGCTCCACCGACTCCTTCACCGACTTCGAGACCTGGGAGGACAACGTCCTCTGGCCCGCTCTCAAGCAGAAGTTCGGCACCGCCGAGGGCGCCGCCAGCAACGAGTCCGCCAACCTGAGCGTCGAGATCAGCGCCCCCCGTACCTCGACCCTGCGCCAGGACGTCATGGAGGCCTTCGTCGTCAACACCCGCACTCTCACGGCCCCCGGCGAGCCCGTCAAGAAGTCCGTTGAGATCGCTCTCCCTAGCGGCCAGACCTACCGCGCTGGTGACTACCTCGCCATCCTGCCCATCAACCCCAAGAACGTTGTTCAGCGTGTCATGCGTCGCTTCCAGCTCGTCTGGGATGCGCACATCACCATCTCGAACGCTGCCAACACCGCTCTGCCCACTGGCAGCTCGATGCCCGTTCACAGTCTTCTCAGCGCCTACGTTGAGCTCGCTCAGCCGGCTACCAAGCGCGTAAGTACACCCTAACCCTCCCAAAAAAGAACAAAAAAATACTAACCCCTGCCCAGAACATCAAAACCATCGCCGAGCTCGCCACCAACCCCACCGACAAAGCGGCCCTCGAAAAATTCGCCAACGAAGACTACCCCGACGTCCTGAACAAACGCATCTCCCCCCTCGATCTCCTGGAGAAATTCCCCGCCGTCGAGCTCCCGCTCGGCATGTTCCTCGCCATGCTCCCGCCCATGCGCGTCCGCCAATACTCCATCTCCTCCTCGCCCCTCTGGAACCCCACCCACGTAACCCTGACCTTCGGCGTCCTCGAGGCCCCCTCCAAGTCCGGCCACGGCACCTACCTGGGCGTCGCCTCGTCGTACCTCGAGTCCCTCGAGGCCGGCGACCGTCTCCACGTCGCCGTGCGCCCGTCGCACGCCGCCTTCCACCTGCCGCAGAACGCGGAGAACACGCCCGTCATCTGCATCGGCGCGGGCACGGGCATTGGTCCGTTCCGGGGTTTCATCCAGGAGCGCGCGGAGATGATCAGCGCGGGCCGCAAGCTCGCGCCCGCTTTGCTCCTTTTCGGATGTCGCGGACCCGCAAGGGATGATTTGTATGCGGAGGAGTTTGCCGCGTGGGAGAAGGTTGGCGCTGTCACTGTTAAGCGGGCGTATAGTCGGGAGACGGAGGCGTCGGATGGCGCGAAGTATGTGCAGGAGTTGTTGTCTGCGCAGAAGGATGAGGTGATTCCGCTCTGGGATAAGGGGGCCAGGTTGTATATTTGCGGCTCCCGTGCTATTGGGGAGGGGGTTAAGGAGGAGGTTATGAAGCTTGTTACGGCGCTTCGCGTGGAGAAGGGGCAGGAGTCTGATCCGGAGAAGTTGAGGGAATGGTGGGAGGGTTTGCGGAATGTGCGGTATGCTACGGATGTTTTTGACTAAGGCATTGCGTTGCATATGATGGATTTGATGGATAGGAGATATTGATGATTTGGGTTGTTTATTGTGGGAATTTGCAAGGCCTGTTTTTTTGAGATAGGGATAGCGATGGAGGTTTATGTTACGAATTTTTCATTAATGTCTGAGCTGCCTACATGATGTGTGTGAAATGCCACCTGAATGGGATGCCATGAAGTCCTCAAGAGCTTATGACAATTCGGTTGTTTAGTGAGTCTGTCATTGAGTGTCCGAATAATCATATTCGTGGCGGATCGTCCGTAGCATGATGTGCTACACGAGAGGTTGGAAAAGGGGCAACCTGAATCGTACTGGAAACATATGATCTTGTCAATGATCTAAAGACAACTTATTCACAACAAGACAGAAGAATATTATTAGTAAAAACTTCATAGAGTCACGTAAGTCATAAACCGAATTCGTAGTTGGAAGATGCAATCCAACGGTAAACCATAGCCATAGAAAGGGGTTATCTCGATATCCTCATGAAACAAACAACGTAAGCATCGCCTGGACGCTCTGTAGCCAAGGCCTAACGCGCTCTCATGTTTTTCTCTGTCCCTTTTCATTCTGTTCTTCATAGCTGGCCAGTTGCTCACTATCCCAGACCTCGAGCTGCAACGAAGCCTCATGAAGAGACTTGAGGTTCTGAAACGTGTTGATGCGGACCAACTCTTCCGTGGCCAACAGTCTGACCATAGCAACCAAACCCGGACGGCATACCAGTATGGTCTCAATATCGCGTACATTGGCCACGTCAGGGACGAGCACCATGTAAAAGTAGGGGACGTCAGTGGGATGAGGAGCACGGGCAACCTCGGTGTAATCTACCACCGGGAAACGGTAGTGGTGGCTAGAATAGGGGTGAACGTAGAACTGATCAATCTGTTCGTCGAGCTCATGAGTACGGCCTTTCGGGCCAGGAGTATCCGGGACCAAAACGGGTCGTCGGCTGGGTGTGCTGCCGAGCATGCTACCGCCGCTACTGGCACTGCTGGTACTAATCGGGCTGCTGTTCGGGCTGTCCTTGGATCGACGATGCGATTTTGAGCGACAGCGGGTGCATTTGCAGTCGTATAGATGCTCTTTGCCGCGCTTTGAGGCCTCGGCCAGAGGAGTAGACGGGTATGAACGAGCCATTGAGATGAGATTGGGAAAGGCCGATCTGCTGTTTACTTTCCAACTCGTAAGATTGCTTGGTCCAGCTCTGATAGATGCTTTCTTGTGGCGCGTTTTGACCACTTGTTTCTTCTGAGAGTGTTGAGTCTCGGTTGGCAAGCAACAGAGGAGATCCATCAGTTAGAGAGAGCAGACTAATTTCATCTGGCCCGGTCAGGAACATCACCGTCTAATATAGATGGTGATATCTTTGTATGCCTTAAAGTCCCTCTCGAAGGAACGGGTCAGGCACCGAAGCTGTATGAATGACCAGGTGAAAGACACATTGTGCCGTTGCTAGAGTGCCTTTACGATGTCATTTCGATGGCTTGCAGTCTGAAGTCAGCACTGATGAACAGCAACAAACCTATATCAGAGGCCCAGAATAGTCAAGCTCGTCAATGGAAACGCAATGAGGAGAAAAGGAGTCAAAAGCACTTGCTTGTCAGGTCGAGGATGTTGAGAGCGGGTGCTTTGCTTCGGATGTTCGTGAAGCAGCTAAGCCCGACGGCACCTGGTCAATTGAGACATTGCATCTGTTCGACGAGAGAGATGAATATGAGCCACTACCCACAGCGATTTCACACACTTGCGAAGAAGAAGTTGTTTGAGTGAAGATCGTTGAGTGAAGATCGTTCCTTTGTGAGTGATAGTTTATGAGTGACGGCTTACAGAACTACACTCCGTATGTAATTACACGTGAGAAGTTCCTGACTAGAACAAGGTGTCCTCTTTTCCGTACTCCTTAGGTGCATACTGGCAGCGGTCTAAGGCAGCTATCAAGCACTAAAGTAGCTCGCTGCAGCGCGTCCCTCCGGTGCCTCCACAGGGTCTCAGCGTTATGCTTTCGGCATGCATCCCCACTGTACTGGTTGGCTCAGGTTGTCCGTCGCAGACTCGCGGACATCGCAAGCAGGCACCGTTAAGACGCAACGCAGCTTTAGCCTTCTGCCATCTTTTTTTCTCACCCGCCCGACTTTTTCTGCTTCTATCGCCCTCCATCCACTTCCCTGCATTCCGCATCCGAGAAGCTCATTTATTATTTCTCACCGCGAATCTTCTCCTCTCCTTCTCTCACCCTGACATCCTCCGTTCCAATCTTGTACCCGTCTTCACCTCACCACAAGCTTGTGATCCCGTCACAGTCGCAACAATGGCCGGCCTCAGTCCCCAGGTGTATGTCGTCGCCGCCTTTGTCTTACTCAATCGCTCAATTCGTCGCTGGATGCTAATCATGCCGTATGCAACAGTACCAACCTGATCATCGTTCTCGGAATGATGCAGGTTTCCAAGAAGGTCCCCTTCGAGGATCCCATGGTCCTCAACGGAGTCCGCGCTCTCTACATCGCCAGCAACCTCATCATTGCTGCTATCTACGGTTACGTTCTCATGCAGATCAACAAGAAGAAGGGTACGAATTAATCACTCGGTCTACCTTGCGAGTCTTTCTACACGACTTCGTACTGACACGCGATGTGCGGCATAGACCTTACGACTCTTAAATACGTTGAACCCGCCCCCATGGGCTCGAGCGAGGAGGGCAAGCTCGTCACCACCACCGTCCAGGCCTACGACTCGCAGCAGATCAAGGCTTCCTTCCGATCGCAGCTCACCGGTATCGCCATGATGTGCTTCATGCACCTGTACATGAAGTACACCAACCCTCTGCTCATCCAGTCCATCCTCCCGTTGAAGAACGCCTTCGAATCCAACCTTGTCAAGATCCACCTGTTCGGTCAGCCCGCCAGCGGCGATCTTAAGCGTCCCTTCAAGCAGGCTGCCGGATTCATGAGCGCTCTCCAGAACGGCCCTGCGCAAAGTGACAAGAAGTCGGTCGAGGCCGCCGAGCGTTCCGGCCGTGGTGGTGTCAAGGATGAATAAATAATGGGTATTTATTGGGCAGTGCTTTGAATGTGTATAGGTCTGTCTGTCTATTGGTTGTGCCCAAGGACGGCTACCTGGGGTCAATTGCTGGATTGTGCATACGGCATTCTGCATCACCGTTATCACTACTGGTACTGATCTCGAACACAGGTCACTAGTACTAATAATAAAATTACTGTTAATGATATTCAAGGCCTTCATTCGTTTGGACTGCAATCATACTGTTGAGTGTCTGTCTCTTTGTCTCGGGGTTTTCCATTCGCGGAGTGACGGCAGAACAGGAGACGGGACCGAGACCTACCTCCGGCTGGAAGTTGGTTAGGTAAGTACCGCGTTAATGACTTAAATCTCGGTCGCTGCATGGATCTGTCGATTCCGTTCAAGTCCGTGTGCCTGGGCATGCCTCGGGAAGTATCTCCGAATAGCGTTTAATACGGAATAAGGCGGCACTGGACCTTTTTCACCGTTCGTCTACGTCACCAGGCATCCTTCTAAGTTCTCACAATCGCCCGCATCCTTTCATCCGTCAATCTACCTACTCTTCCCTGCTGTTTTCTGCAACCTCCCAACTCACCCTTCTGCGCGTACGCATCAGAAAAGTTTCTTTACCTGATCCTCTGCTTGGCAACGTCTAGAGGATGGGTGATTCGAAAGTCCCTGCTGCCGACACCGGCACTTCTCCCAAGCCGACTGCGACAGTCAGCGCATCGCAGTCAAGCGCAGTTGCTCGTCGCATCGTGAGTTTCATGTCATTCTTCTATTCTGCGGTCCAACGGTTTCAAGTTTTTGTACTCACACACATTCAATCACAGGAAGAGAACAGACAGCGCGCCATAGCAATTCGCAAAGAGAGAGAAGCAGCCCTCTTAGCTCAAAACCCAGCCCCCACAACCTCCGGCGCCATGTCAAATGACCTCGCCGAGATAGGCAGCCACAGACGACTCCGTAGCGATCGATATCCAACCCGCGAGATGCCGTCCACAAGCCGCGATGGTCGCGTTAACGGCGCGTCGCCATCGGGGGAAGATGGTCAGCAGCCAAAGGACGACGGAGGCGCCATCCGACCTGCCCGCAATTTTACCAAGATTGTCGACTACGATCTCAGCAAGATGACAGATTCGAAGGGCGGCTTCCTGAGCACCGAAGACGATCCCTACAACAAAGCTATGTCTTTATCTGGCAGTAATAACAAGGACAACGGCAGCGCACCCGGACGTCCGGAAGGAATGTCGGTACGAGAGTGGGAGAGATTGCAGATATTGAGAAATCTGCAGCGACAGAAGGCCGGTCCATTTCAGCCGGGAATGAGCGTGTTGGCGGACAAATCAAAGCGCAAGAAGTGTCGCGAGTGCGGTAATTTGGAGATTGACCTCGTCTGGGTAGAGGTATTCCGTTGTGCTGTATGCAATGGCTGCAAAGAAAAGTTTCCGGAGAAATACAGCTTATTGACGAAGACGGAGTGCCGCGAAGATTATCTCTTGACTGAGCGTATGTATCACCTTCACACCCCTTTTCCGTCCCAACCTCCTCCGCCTTGTGTTGGAACAGTTATTCATGCACAATGCCTCGCACAGCAATTGCGGACCAAGCTAACATGATATCTTACCAACAAGCCGAGTTGAAAGATGAGGAGCTCCTGCCACATTTCTCCCGACCGAACCCACACAAGGCACACTGGCATGATATGATGCTCTTCCTACGCTACCAGGTCGAAGCCTACGCCATCGAGAAGAAATGGGGATCCGAGGAAGCCCTGGATGCCGAATTCGAGCGCCGCGAGGCCGACAAGAAGGCGCGCAAGGAAGCCAAGTTCAAAAAGGGACTTATGGCCCTCAAGAAACGCACACGCACCGATGCATTTCTGAGATCGCGCAAACGACCCGGTGAGAACGATGATAATGAGGAAGGGGCGGGCAAGAGAGCCAAGTTCGGCGACAAGGTCGTTACCAATCGCCACCATGAGCACGAATGGGGGCGAGTCATTGAGAATGAGGAAGGTAATTCTGTCAAGACTTGCACGACTTGTGGTATGGAGGTTGAGGAGTTGGAATTCTGAGGAGTGAGAAATGCTCAAAGTTTTTTCTTTTGCTTTTTTGGTCGTATTGAGCTCACTAGAGGTTGGATGCCTCATATACATGAAGATACCCCTGATTGCTCATTACGCATACGCATACGCACACATCCACCGCATTGTGGATGAATGGAATTACACGCCTGGTGCAAGAGATGAGGCGATCAAAATTTGTTATAGATGAATATCTTTGTTAATCCATAAAGGTCCAAAATAAAGGAGTAAAACAAATCACAAACAATTTCACTCAAAAAGGATGCTTGCCATTGTGAATTTCAAGGTGACTTGCTGCAGGCCATTATTTGTTTATTTGTAGTCTTAAGCATGGTATCAGTACCTTCTATGCTATGAGCAACTAATAAGCCATAACCACCTCGCCTCTATCTCCAATACTTGCTCCAGATCTTATATTCCTCCTCCGTTCCGCGGAACTTGAATTCAATAGGTGTGATGTCCTGGTATCCTTCCTCTAGTTTCGGCTCCTGGAAACGCGAGAAGAAAACACTGAACGCTATCAGAGGCAGGGCCTTACGAGCCTCTGGATTCAGCTATAAATTTTGGTTAGATCTCTGCCGATATAAGGGGTAAAGGAGAGACACCACTCACAGAATCATTGCATGCCCGCACGAGATCGTTGTGTTCACACAGGGCCTTGGGGACCTTGAAATAGACACAGCGGATAGGCACCTTGTGTTTCCTTGCCAGTTCAACCCATTCCTTACGGCTCTCCGCGTCGGGATTCGTATTATCTGTTCATCGTCAGTCAAAACCCCTGAACCTGAAAAGAAGAAAACACGCACCAACAGCAATCGAAAGGCCAAGCTCCAGACTATGCGCCGCCTGTCCAAAACACTTGGCCTTCGTCTTCAAGACATCGCGATTAATCCGATCATAGAACAACGGCTCAAGATACTTCTTGAAAAAGGTACTCTTCCCGGCGCCAGGCGGACCGCAGAACAGCACAACCTCCTGATCATTCTTGCACTCGAACAGCACCTCCTCGCCCTTATCCTCCCCCGGAAACGGATACTCCTTCAAATCAAATTCACGCACGAACTCCCTCGGTTCATCCTCGAAAAAGAACTCCTCGGGCGTCCAATACGTAATGCGAAGATTATGCGCGAAATCGCGATCCGAGCAACTAAAATCCTTCGCAAGAGCGCGCTCCCCACCACTCTTCGCGCGCGCCGTGCGGCCGCCCGCATCGCCCACGAAAAAACTCTTCTCCAGATCGACCTCGTCCAGCGGGATCCCGTAGTCCTTACACAGCTCCTCCCACATGCCGACGCGCGGCTTGCGGAAGTGGTCGTACTCCGTCGCCGCGTAGACCGTCGTGGGTAGATTGAGGTCCGTCAGGACGGCGGCGCATTTCTGCTTGAACTCCGCGACCCTGTCGCGCGAGGTGGTGGTCTTGGGTTTTTTTGCCTTCGGGTCTGGGTGGAGGGTTAGTCCGGCTTGGTTACTCAAAATCACAATACGGTATCTGCGATGCGTCAGTCCCAGCCCTCCCTATGAAAAAGGACATAAACGAACCCATCCGCGTATAACTCCCGCAAACGCGCCGGCACATCCTCATCCCACCACCTCCAATCAACCGCGCCCGTACTAAACTTCTTCCCCGACGCCGTCGCAATCAACGTCGAATCCAGATCAAACGCAGCAATCTTCCGCCTCACTTCCGTATCCGCTTTACCCAGGGGCTCATACCGTCCAACCAACAAGGTCGTTGGCGCATCCGCATCCCCTACACTCCGTTCCCTCCACGTAGTCCTCTCCTTCGGCTTCTTCGAAACAGGCGTAAAGAAGCTCGCGACGGCATCCTTCGAAATCGCACTCTTGCGCTTCACAGGGGGCGGCGAGATCGGCTTATCAAGCGAAGCCTTCCGCTTGCCCTTGCTAACCGTAGATGCAGACGCAGCGCCGTCGTCCGCCATGCTGTGCAGAGTTGCGCACGGTACAACACTCCTCGTAATAATCTTACTACCAGACGACGAGAGGCCGAAAATCCAGCTCCGCGGACCACAAAGTCGGAGATAAGCGCCGAGGCTGGGCGGCATCTGTCTTAAGTATCGACTTTGGGTGACGTTGCGTGTTACGAAATTCTGGAAGAAATGGAAACGGGAGAGCAAAGTTTAAGGTTGGTGTCTAAGACGGTGGCGCGGCGCGTTTACGTTCCGTCCGGGTTACGGCGTTACGGTTACGGACGGGTGTTTCCTTTAGGTAAACGAGGAAATAGGTGCTACCCCGGCTGTCGCGAGATCACGGGATTTTTTTGCAGGAATTGATTGATAGGTCGGTCACCCCCCTCCATGCGATTTACACACTTACCTGGGAGGTGTGTTTAGCAGAATCACTTGGCAACGAGCTGAAACCTCACATGTACGAGTGGCATGGACGGAATATGTACCTATATGCAATGCATGCAGCTCAGTTCGATTTTTTAAAGGACGTCTCCAACAACAAGATCGTGAAGTGAAATCAGTCCGGAACATGTTGAGTCCAAGGTATAATCATTGGGAGTGTATTCTCTACTTCGCAGTAGGTAGTAACAGTACTTCGTACATAGGTTGTCTCCGCCTGCGCCCGCCAATTCGCCCGTGTTGAAACCATAAGTTGAGTTGAATCTATGGAATTTTTCCTGCCCCTCCAAACACATGTCCTGGCTGTTCTGCAGCCACTGGACCCCATCATGCTCATGTCGCAAGCTTTGAACGCCGTGAAAGAAAAACCAAAAAAACACGCCTCCACAACATCGATCCCTTCTCGCTGCCGGGCCCTGCCGGGCGCGGAATCAGCGGTTTGGACCGTTGGGAATCCCCTTTCGAGGCCCCATCTCCGTAGTCCGACCGTCGTGAGGTCAGTGAGCATCGCTTCAGACGTGACACATTACATGTCCACACGTGTTCGCGCATTTTTTCAAGCGGCTAAAGCACCATGGCATGGTCATACAATGTCGTTGATCGTACAAAGCAATATAGGCCGTCGTTTCCTCGGGCAACTCTCAGCACCCCGCAACTCCATTAGGAGTTCAACCGAAGAGGGTAGCGCCACCGGTCTCAATGGCTTCGATTTCGGCCGCGCTGAGGGGCATTCTGCGGAAGCGCTCGGGGAGCTCGCTGCGGTCGAAGAACTGGCCCTGGGGTGCCGCGACGGGACCCAGTCTGGAAGCAGGCTGGGCGCCAATGGCTCTGCCTAGGGGGCCGTGCTGCTGAGCCGAGACACGGTATGCAGAGAAAGTCGTGGGTGCGCTGCCTGTGCCAAAGTTGGGAGGCAGGGTTCCGGTGGGGGAAGCCGGGTGAGGGTGAGGAGTGTGGTCAACGTGGGCTGGAAAGACATGTCAGCATTGCTTGAGAACACGGTAGATAAGAAGCCCACTAAACGAGGCCTCGGATAAGAAAATGTGGTTCCATGGAGGAACTTACCAGGAATGTTTCGCTTGCCAATGAAGCGGATCAAAGGCGTGCGCTCAATGCCGTGAGCGGTGGCCTGGCGCAGAGCACGTGTCGCAAACATGGTGGTAGATTATTGTGGGAAATGTGAAGTAAAAGGAGCTGTGTGAATGGATGTCGCGAGATCCCTCTTTATCTGAACACTAGCTGTGGGGTATCCGAGGATGGAGCTAGCGGGGGGATGAAATTGTAGTGTAGTAAGAAATTTAGGCTGTCGGTGTAAGGAACAATTCAACCCGATTGACTGGGATGAACTGGAAGTCTGGCGAAGTGAATGCTGAACGAGAAGACGTCGAAAGAATTATGGCAAGTCGAGTCGAGTCGAGTCGAGTCAAGTCGAATTGTATCCGTCTCTACACTGTCGGTATCCTGACTGTGAATTTTTATTATCGTAGGAACGGAGTAGGTTGAGAGGAGACTTCGTAAAGAGTCGAGATCGAATGAAGACGAAGACGAAGGCGAAGACGAGGAATTGGTGGTGGGAAAGAGTGTCGAATGTGGACTGGACTGGACTGAGTCGGAGGGAGGAGGGGAACAAGAAGATATTTAATTGCAATCCGAAGGGAAGAAAGACAGGCACCCCGGCTACTTATCGCCGAGGCGCCAAGGAACCACTTCGCGACTTTAGCTCGGCGGAACCCACTGAACCGGGGTGCTCCGGCTTCGGAAAACCCAAGGTATGCAACAGGTACCTCTCGTAAAGGGCCCCAAAAGCCAAATCCAGGCGGGGCTCGAACGAGATCGTACGGACGGATTACAATTTGCAGCTGCAGTGCAGCAGGAAGCTGCCTAACACGGTGTGCTATGGCTGCAGCGGACACAGTCTGTGGAACGCTTGGCTCGTTAGGCTGGCTAGGTACCTCAAGTACTTGACGTCGCTCGTGCCATGTTTGGCAGGTACTATTGCGTGCTGCTTCCGCCGTATTGATAGCAGAGGCCGACCTTCCAGTTCTTCCGCGTAGGTACCTAACCTTACGAGTACGGATTCAGGTGCTCCTGCCCCTACTGCGCACACCAATGCACCGATCCCTACCCTAACCTTACAGGCCTGCGGCCTGCCTAACAAGCTCCACCGGGATCTCGGTTTCTGCACCTCCACGCGTACTCGTACGAATACAACAGTCAACATTTTCTTAACATTTTGTGTTGCAGAATGCCGTGAGGCCGAGATTCCGTGGAGAAGACCTACACCTACTTAGTGGAAAATCGCAATTCTACTAGGTATTGCTGGAATGACTAGGAATGACCTGCTACCTATGTCGGCCCCGACTCGCTATTCCTTCTCACGATCACTAGCCATCACTCACGCCGTCATCAACCAGGAGTTGTTGTTGTTTGTATGCTGCGTTGCATCTTACTACGAGTTCTAAAAATGGCTGTTTGACGGCGGGAGCAGGTTGCTAGCGACAATCGTAAGGTAGCACACTAGTTAAAAACTCTAAACGGGTTGCTTCTGATTCATAGAAGCTGTTTCTTAAGATAGAATGGAACGAGATGTCTTGAAATCATATGCCAATTGTAAGATGCACGTTTTCAGCTATTTTCATAGCAGTGACCTGTTCTGAATGTGCACTCTGCGTGCATGAAACCGTACTTGACTCTTGACAACGAGGTCTAGACAATGTTCGTTCATCATGGGATGTCACCAAGGTTTGTGTGTCAAGACTGCACGATTGTCCATGTGTCTGGATTCTCTGTCCGGATTCATTCTGTCTGCCCGACAATGAGGTAATGAGGCTAATACCTGGATTGAATTGAATCACTCTGGCGTATCAACGAGCTTCAGCCATATAGGCCAGCCACATTAGAAAGATGGCGGGGTGGCTGAGCCACGCTGCGATAAGATAAGATAGAACCGATCCACTAGGGCAGTCCCACGACTTGGAAAACGGCCCAATCAAATCCCAAAATCAGAATTCGGATACGGAAAAGCCTTGACCCCCAAGACGCACACACAGATTCTGAAATCTTGAAAAAGTGTAGCTCCGACAAGACCGCTTCCATTCCATCGCCCGTCGACACCACACGCCGCCCAACATGGTGAGTCAACCACCGCATGCGCATCCGATCCCATGGCTTCGCTCTTCTCTGGACCAAATGCTCGAGACCGCCGTATTACTTGTCTTACCGTCGCCGCCGCCGTCGCCGTATCGCCTCGAACCGATGATCCCTGCTCCACGAGATCTCCATCGAAGCAGCCGACAATCAATGCGCGCCAGCACAGCCTAGAGGCCCTCGACCATCATGGATGACGTGGGACGGCTATCTAGATGAATCTATATCCCGACGATGTCGAATTCATGGGCAACACAGCGCCAGCACGAGCAAACACGAAACAGACTAGACTCTCGGCCGGTACTCGAGCATTTGCGACGGGAACAACGAAGCCTCGGTGGATACGGCATTTCCAGCAGCTCGGTCAACGCTAATATGCAAAATAGTCGCTCGTCTCCGGGGAGAAATCCCACTTCCAGGTGAGCTTCCCCATACATTTCGCAAATGGCTAGTAGGGACGGTGGTCTGCTTCTTTACGCCAGACTCCCGGGCCCTGTAGCGTTTCTTGAGCAATTTGCTGACTCGAAATTCACAGTTCATCATTCGTCTCCTGTATGGCTCCCAATATACCCGAAATACTACACCCTAAGCGATCTCGATGCAGGGGCGTTTAGAAGTGGTATCAAGAGTTCGGATGCTAACTACGAATACAGCAACACCAACGTTGATGGAAAGCAGAAGGCCCTTTGTGAGTAAACCCGATACCTGGATCTTCGGGATTGGAGGCATCCAACGAAGAAGACATGCTGCTTGGTACATCTGCTAACCGTGCTTACAGACTCCCTGACCTCCATCAAGGGGTAAGAACATAACCTAACCTACGAAGATTGGACTTGGAACTAAATTGTCTGCCAGTATCGGTGCTCGTTTCGCCGACTTGATCCTCAAGAAGGCCGACATTGACAAGAGCAAGCGGTATGCTTGAGCCCCCCAGTATTCCGCCTTGTCATCTATATATCTAACATGATTGTCACAGCGCCGGTGAGCTTACTCCCGAAGAGCTTGAGCGTGTCGTCCAGATCGTCAAGGACCCCGCTGCCTACAAGATCCCCGCCTGGTGTAAGTCACGAGTTGCTCTAGATTTGAAAAATTACTCCTTAACAAACGGTCTCTAACGCTGCGCAGTCCTCAACCGACAGAGAGATATCGTCACCGGTACCAACTCCCACGCCATCTCCTCCGCCGTTGACTCCAAGCTCCGTGAGGACCTTGAGCGCCTCAAGAAGATTCGTGCCCACCGTGGTCTCCGTCACTACTGGGGTCTCCGTGTCCGTGGTCAGCACACCAAGACCACCGGTCGCCGTGGCCGTACCGTCGGTGTGTCCAAGAAGAAGAACTAAGGCAATATGGTTGTGGTTATGGCGTGGATCGGTTGGCCTTCGGAATGGCGTTAAGAGCATGTACCCAATTGCGAACCGCATTTTACTGGATTTCGGCGTACTATTAGTCGTGTGACATGGGCGACGCCGGAAAAGTCCAGAGGGCTTCAGTGATTTCAGAGAAAAGGTTCTACTGCACAGCCGTGAATACAATCATGATGAATTGATCTTTTTCGAGACGACTGAATTCCGTATTCTGTAAATCTACCAGTATTCTGTAATATGGCCTCCTTAAGGCCCTGATACCTCGGGAGAACTGGTCGGAGTTACCAAAAGGGGACTGACTCTGTGAGAGTACACAAATCCGTTGACGTAGGAACAGAATCCTGTTTTCTGTAGCGTGCTAACCATGAGCCTTACTACTCGTATGTACTCGTAGGTACTAATGATCAACCTGATGTTGGTTTAGGTACTACGCAGCAGGGGATGTGGCGATACGCAATATTTCGCGATATCTCGTACGTACAAAAAACCCATCTCCGTGACTCGCGAAAAGCAGCCTGGACACAGTACGAGAGATACTGTCACAATGCGTTATCCGTCTGCATACCTATTCCACCCTGGACGCCAGAGTCCAGAGGTCGCCACAGTTCACATGGCCATTTAGGTACCTAATCTAATCTAGTGTGTAGCATACCGGTACTTGTGTGGGATGGATGTCCACTAAAGTACAGGAACTAGGAATGTCGATCGCGAGAAAAAAAATTGTATCGTGGAGTTTTGACATGTGGTCTTGCGAATGGCGTAAGGATACGGGATATGACGTGACGTGACAAAGTCGTGGTTTAGTTACCTGGCATTAGGCAGCGGTCCGCTGCTGTAGGTACCTACATTGAAGCCTTACGGTTGGGCTGTTACATGTTCCATTTACATAAGAAAAAATCGTCCTTTTTCATTTCTTTTCATGCGACGGTTGTCGACGGGTTGTTGTTAAAAACACTTTGCTTGAAAAAGTGATTGATAAGTACGGTTACGTTTTAGTCGCCAGAAATGATAAGCAAACTCCGAATTCCGGCCGTGATTTTTTACAAATTCTTTTGCATGGGGAAGGGCGCATATGTATGTACGAATTTTACCTTCCAGCTTATGCGAACCCGCTGCGTCGGGACTCGGCGCTCTTTGTCGTGCAACATCTTACGATGGGAGAATACGGCCCGGGTTTGCTTCTTATCAGCCCATTTCTGGGACTTGGTATTGCCAATATATCGAGTTTTCTAACGCGGCCCGACGTCTCGTGTTTTATCGACTCTGTGTTAATGGACATACATACCGCCTCGGAGCGGAAAGCTGAGGTTGGGTTCAGCTTGGGGGAAAGATGGTTCCGGAGTCAGGACGACTTGGCGGAGACAGGAACTCAGAGACAACCTGACAGAAAACAATCCATTACCCTACGTCAGTTAAACTGGTTATCACGGCACAGCTAGCCCCTGTCCGGACTAGATAGGGTGATATAAATGGAGTGTTAAGACAAGAAGGTCCCAACCATGGTCCCTTCTGTGTACGGAATGTCTACGGAAGTGCTACGGAAGTGGTACGGGGAGGTCGGATCTAAAGAGGTTGCGCAAGCCCCATGGTCCAAGGAGTTGCTAAAAGCGGAACCTACTTGCGAAGCTTGCGCACATGCAGGGCCTTCCTGTCACTTTTTCTCATGACATCGTGTAGCGGATGGGTGTTGTTCTGACGTTGATGTTTTGATATGCCTGCGGGTAGTTATCAGACTGCCTGTGACAATGAGGTCAATGTGAAAATGAGGTCAGCTTTCCCCATACATGATAGATACCTACTTGAATCGCTAAAGTGTTGCTATCAAAGTCCGGATCAACTCATCACACCGGACAGAAACCTCCGCTCAACTCACTCACTCGCTCATTCACTCACTTACAATTCAGAACAGTAAATCCCAAAAAATCGCATACACGTGCCAAGATTCCATCGAATCTTCCATCCATGCTGTATCACATCCCCGGCGTATGCCGTCCGGCGAGACGCTCCAACCCCGTACGACAATCAATGCCTCTTACGTATCGTGGGTTATCAGCCGAGACAACTTCTTCTCTCTGGTCAGACGTCAAATGTATTCTTGGATATCTTGGCGGTCGTAAACCGTTTTATCTCCGATATTCCGTATGTGATCCGAGCTGGACCACGTTCTTTGGCTGCTTACCCCGGATTATACCGGTAGGACCTGATAGGACCTAGAACAGGACTTCTTCTAGGTATATGTCGTTCGTATGGGGGATATGTATACGCAATGAATACGCTCTTGAGGCAATGCCAACTCTAGAACATGGCGAGAAAGCAAGATCGGCGCCTCAGTGTCGCACGGCAGCTTGCTTGCCTGGGTCGCCATCCATCCATTCATGTGATCTAGATTTGCAAGATCGCCATACTTACAGCAACGGAGAAAACAGGGAGACACACACGTACGACAACGGACAGTTTCCATGAGTTTTACCCCAACATGGTCCGTGGATGTTCTCCTCACAAGTCCGCGATCGCAGCGCAACAAACCGGTTTCATGCTGTGGTCTTCTTGACGTGCGGAGGTTTATATCGGGTGCGTTTGTCCGCATTGATATGAAAAGGAACGGACTAGATTTTGAACAAACGATTCGATTGAGGGGTTCATGAGAAATGTATTCTAGATTATCGATTCTTGAGAAAAGGGGTCACGTTTACAGGTCGATCATCTTTCTTATGAGTCCGACGAGCGGTCGGTCTTTAATAGGACTTGATTATAATCCGTAGCTCGTCAGAAGACCCGTGAAAGCAATTGAGGTTATCTTATCATTCGAACTTATCTCTAAAACTTAATTTAGTGAAATTCTAGAGACCTAGAATGTTGATTGATATGCTCCCAGGATTCCTATATGGGAACGAGGTGAGAAGATGAGTCTGATCTCACACTCACACTCACACTTCGTTAGGTACGAGTACGGAATACACTCATATGGAATGCCTCGCAAAGACAGAAATAATCAAACAAACTAAGTAGATCAGCAGAATCTTGATTAAGTCTTAAAGTGACTGACCTCTCAATTTTGAATGCGATCTTTCAATCGAGCGTAATCCGTAGCAGTATCTCACCCTCACACCCAGCCGTCAAGTGGGCACAATCACAAGCTTCACTCACCTCAAATTCCACCAGCCCCACCTCACTTCCCTTCACCTTCACCCTCACACAACAACCACTCAAAATGTCCACACAACCCGCGCCCTCAAAAAAGCGTCCCCCGCGCCCAAAGAAAAACCCAATCGAAGCCGCCATAACAACCTGGCATGCCACGCTCTCACCAGACTTGAAAGCTCAACACGACCTCGCCCGTCTCCTCGCCGAGGCGCCGAAGAGATGGACGGCGTATGGACCGCTGGTCCTGTTGCCGACGGGGTCTTTTACGTCGGTGGCTTGGCGGGCGATTCTTGAGCCTCGAGCCGGCTCAGAGGATCAAGCTGAGCTCTCGAAGCAGAATGAGACGGCAAACCAAGATGAGACGTCCAACCGCGAGGAGATACACGAAGCCGCAAAAACCCTCTGGCCCTCCCTCCTATCGCAAATCAGTCCCTCCTCCACCCACCTGGCCATAAACGAAGGAATCCCCCTGCACTCCAAAGATTCCACCACCTCATCCTCAAACAAGGAAAACATCCTCCGCAGCCCCAGCGGTCTCCGCATGATCCAGGGCTCCTTCGGGCCCCCCGTAACTTCCACACCTCCCTCCACAAGCGACTTCACCGCCGCATTCTGGGTATCCACAAAGCAAAACAGTCTCACGCAAGTCTGGGCGCCTAGATGGACAATGTTCAGCCGTGGGAACATAACCGAAAAAGCGCGCGTGTTGACTTTTGGTTGTGGGGTTGGGAAGATTGCGGTTGATTTGTATGCCGGTATTGGGTATTTCGCGTTTAGCTATGCGAAGCTTGGATTCCGGGTTTTATGCTGGGAGTTGAATCCGTGGAGTGTTGAGGGGTTGAGGAGGGGGGCTGTGGCGAATGGGTGGGGGGTGAGGGTTATTCGGTCGCAGGACGTGAATGATGCGGTTTTGAGGGATGTTCTTGAAGGGGATGAGAGACTTGTTGTGTTTCTTGAGGATAATAGATGGGCTGCGGAACGGGTTAGACGGTTGGATGAACTTGCTGGTGGGCAGAGCTGGAGGATGAGGGATGTGAGACATGTCAATATGGGGTTGTTGCCGACGTGTCGGGATGCGTGGGAGACGGCGTGGGAGGTTGTTGCGGAGACGAGGAAAGTGCGGTTGCATCTGCATGAGAATGTGGGTGTTGCTGATGTTGAGGTGAAGAAGGGGGAGATTGAGGCGTGGTTTAAGAGTAGGGCGGGGATGGGGACGAGGGTGCGGGTGGAACATGTTGAGATGGTGAAGACGTTTGCGCCGGGGGTTTGGCATTGTGTGTATGATCTTTGTGTTGAGAGGGAGGAGGATGCTGGGTTGGTAGATGAAATATCACAGAAGACGTTGACTTGACTCTGAACTTGCACATAGAATGATATGAGTTCGTGAGGTGAGGATATGAATCCTGTGTTCATTACACATTGTGCATTATTACTTTGTCCTGAAGCATATATACCTCCTGGTCTTCAATCCTCTCAGACCTCTTCTCTCTGGTGTCATCCCCAGCAATATATCCCGTGCATATACACATTACTTTCATTATATACACCCATAACGTACAACCAGGCATCCAGACGCCATACCACGCTCAATATAAAACAATGCGAATAGAACAAATACTCGACGAGGTGTTCGAGAAGTAAAGGGCGACGAAATGCATGCAAGTTCAAACATAGTCGTCATAGTCGTGTGTCGGAGTTTTCGTGGTCGTCATAATCATCATCAGTTGGATCTCCTGAACTTGGACGGGATGTTCTCGTGCACAATGGCCATGCGATCAAGCGCCTCGAGTCTCTCTTCTTCATCTTCCATCTCTTCGTGCTTGCGGAAATGCTCAATGTCCTCAGGGTGATTCAATTCTTCAACGGTACTGTCCTCATTGTGGTACTTCTCAAAGTGGTGGATCTCGTACTCGTACTCGTCGTCGCCATGGTGACCGGGACCAGTACCGAGGTCCGGAAGCTCACCGCCGTTTGCGATAAAGGTCGTGAACTCCGTGCGCGAAACGGAACCGTCTTTGTCGGTGTCGAGAAGATCGAGCAATTGGCGCTGTAACTCTTCGCGCTTGGAGGCGGGAACGTCTCGATTGGACTCGTCCATTAGACCATAGGTGCGCAGCATTTCATCGACCTCCCAACGGCCATTGGTGTTGAAGTCGTGCAAGCCGAAGAAAGAGGACGAGTCGAAGTCGGTGATGTGGTGTTCCTCTGTATGAAACGCGTTAGTCAATCCATTGATCATGCATGCAATTGGTGCTTGTCGCATAGTAAACAGGATGTTCTTCACGGACCGATCATGTGCTTCAACATCCAATTGGCGCCCTCAGGGGCGACAGGTATCTGGTCATGGGCATGGCCAAGGACGCCAATGACGCCGAGCACAGCAGCGACTGCGATAACGGTGGAATGCATCTTGATTGAGCGCTTTGACTTTGTCGTTTGTCGTTTAGATACAATGTAATGGTGCGATCAGCAATGCGACAATACGGATTACTCAAAGGTAAGAATTGGACGTTGGCTGGTCTTTGGAGAGGAAATGCAGGACAAAGGGTGAGTGTCGAAGAGTGCAAGGGTCGATGGGTTCGATACGAGTCCGGACTCCGAATCGGATCTGACAGAATCGGGGCTACGCGACGCCACAGGTTGCTCTAACAAAGTGCTCTAAAACGCGGGTGGCTTAGAGGATGTTGACGCTGTAAAGTCGAGCTTCAGCTTCGTATTCAACAGCGCCTCCTTTTGCCTCCCAGGCCTTATCTTTCCCGCCGCCGAACTCAAGCGAGTCCTAATATCGCCATATTCCTCCCTCAGGCGAGCTGCATTGTTGAGCGTGTTTCAAGGCAAGTATTCCGTGTTGCTGCTCACTGGCGCATCGGGTACCTACATGCCTGCCGTCCTGGCAATCAATAATGCCGTGATCACCGGGTCTAACGGGGCAATCATTGCAAACAGTCGGTGTAATGGAAACTGAGGAACTGAAGAATAAACCCGGATAATCACAGTGACTATCGAATAAACAGCGACGGCGAATAGTAAAATATCAAAGTGTCGTAGCTGATATGTTAGGAACTGAGTGTATATGTGTGATGTCTGGTAAGTCTCCATATGAATGGTCACAGCGTTAATCGGAGGGGATTGTTCAATGTTCAGATCACCGATGACTGGTGAGATCTATGCTCCCAGGTTCTCAACTGATATGCAGGTTTCACATCAAGCGAGGAAGAACATTCCGTATTCCGTGTTAACTGTCCGGAACTGAGTGCGTACGGATGTCTCCTGGCGGTTTGAAGTTGGAGCATTCCAATATTCCGTATGAAGACTGTGAAATGGAAATTCGCGAAACGTGACCAAAGTTGATACACTAGTTATCAACCAAATTAGGAAAGCCTGAATTGGCCAAATTGCAGAGTGCTGCTCGAGCAGAACAACATAGGTAGGTTGATCACACGTGTGAGATAGCTAAGAGTTGATGAGAAGATGGAAAGCCGATGAACTGCAGAGAGATCTATCGACTCGATCCTTCATCTGAATTGACTTCTGCCACCAGTCACGTCAAGCCACAATCAGCCACAGAAACTGCGCTGGCAGTTGCTATGGCGGTAGCTATTTCGTAGGTAGTCGCGCCTAGCAAGTTGACTCCAAATTCAACATCAACATCAACACCATCTCTCAAGTCGACATCACAGAGTACGAGTTGTCAGGCATCTTCTCGTCAAGATGAGCCGCACGTTAGAGCCAACATTGTACTCTCTGCTGCCAAGCTCGACCTCCTTACCACAACCTCTGCTCGAGCTTGCATCGTCTCTTCTCGCCCAGTCGCGTCACAGCGCGGGTGCTCTCAAGGTCGACGAAGAAGTTGCCCGGCCATATGCATGCGCCCATATCGCCTGTGAAAGGCTCAAGATCTCTCTCGATCTCCCGCCTATCCAAGTGCGCCCACCTATTCCGCCGCGCTTGTACAAGCGTTTGTACGCTCACCTCGACAATGTTCTCCCCGCGACGTTGATAGATATGCCAGGGCGCATACGGACGCCAAGTGCAAAAGCAAGGGAGTCGGGTCTTTTCAGTAGTGCTAAGAGGACACCGTCTCGCATTGAACTTGCCAACGAAACACCAACCAAGAAGCGCACGCCTGCTAATCCTAAGGGTGACAACTCACCCTCCAAAACTCCCTCTAAAACACCGTCGAAAACACCGTTGAAACTCGCACCAACACCTACGCCGCGAATCCCTGCAAAGCGGAAAGCTGGAGGCTCGGAAAGCATCATACCCGCGTGGATACGACCGACCATTCAGTTACTATGCAAGGAATTAGACCAGGCGAGCATTGGCCGGACTGTTCTCGCCGGTATGCAGACGATTATTGCACCACACGGCAAACGGACCAAAGATCAGTGGGTTAATACACATGTAACGGCGTTACTAGCAGGCGTGTATTGTCTGGTTGCAGGGCAGCTATATGTCATGGTGCAGGGCAAAGACCTAGACGACAAGCAGTACTCGAAAATGCGGAAGTCGGTCCTCCACATTTTTGATCATGCACAGGAGAAAATCACTCGCGAGGGAATGGACGAGGATGAGCTGTGGCTCGAGTGGACCGATATCACACCCAAAGACGTTGATAAGGCCATGAGTGAGATCATCAAAAGGGGCTGGCATGAGGAAGAGTGGTTCGCCGGGTTCGAACAGATGCTCAAACGATCTGCGCCAAGGTCGGAAGACCCTGCTCATGATGTCGACACAGATGAAGAAGACGGCCATATCAGTGCGAGACTGCATATCCAGAGGCCTGATACCATGCTGCAAAGTAAGTGGGACATGACAGACCAGAAACGACGCGACTATAATGAATGGAGGGACGCGATGCTACAGCAGATCGATGAGATCGAACAAGCGCAAGCAGAAGTTGCGGATACAACCGCTGACTCGGCAACCTGAACGACGGTATCCATGACACGATACAAAGTTCATTGACCATAAGGGGCTTTGCTCAGAGTCAGTAAGGGGTGCAATGGCCCGAGTGCCCGGGAGAACCACTGGGTCAACATCATTCTCAGCAGTAGAGTATCCTATGCCCCAAGTTTCCGTGTGCATTACTCGAGTCGCGTCTTTATAAAGTAAGCCTATATGAGGACTCCAGCGTAACGATGACCCAACATGAACAATTCCTTGCTCACTGAAGCCACCATAGATAACAGAAATTCTTTCATGGGAAGCTTCAGCAGACTATATGAACATTGCAGATTTACTGCATCGTACACTCGTCGATAAGAATCATTATCAGCTGAACTCCAGGTTTCCCGTTCTCACGCCATAGTCGTAATACCGATCGTTCAGGGAATTAATAGGAACACATGGTGATTCATCAGGAGTACACCAAGATACGATAATATCTCATTTACTTTCCCCTTTCATGCTTTCAAGCTGCAAGCAAACATACTGCCGAATATGAACTCGATGCCCATATCCTTCACCGCCAACATCGGAGGGGATAGAAACTGAGCTGTGAAAGGGGACGCATCGCCTCTGTGGAACATGATGCTTTTTTCAAATGAGGATAGTCAACATACACATACAAACGCATCGCCCAACATGCGAAACAATCACACAAATTGCACACAAAATACGCAACCAGGAGGTTTTCCATTCTCCCCCCTTCCCCTACTCCAACTCCCCCCTCAACCCCCAAAATCATCGCGAATAGTCTGATAAAAATTCCCCAACACCCGACTCTCCTCAACAGGCTTATCCGCACTCGCATCCCGATACCTCTGCTCCCCCTTCCCAATCACAGCCGAATGCTCCCCCTCTGTATTCCGATGATACAACCGCTCCAGAATACTGCCCGCGGACCCCCGCCGCGCATGATGCGGCTGCATCCCGAACGGCTCCCCGCCCGGCGATGCGTCGTCGTGCGGGTCGCGTTTGCCCGGCTCCATGACGACTTCGATGCCGCCGTGGCGGCCGTCGTGGGTGGTGTCGGCGCGGGGCGGCGGGGTGCGCGCATCGGCGGGGCGGAGGGCGTGTTTGAGTTTGTCGATTAGGGCGCGGTCGCGGTTTCCTGGCTGTGGGGGGATTTATCAGGTCTTTCTATGGGTGTACATAGAAGGGGAGACGTACAGTTGTGTGTTGGGAATCGGTGTTGCTGTGGTCGTCTGATGGCATTTTGGCTGATTGTCTTGTTTACAGGAAAGGTGACGATGATTTTGGGAGGTTTGGGAGAACGAGCTAGGAGATTTGGAACGAAAGGGGCTGTTTATACACGACATGAATGGGATCGTCTGATAACCCCCATGAATCATGACATCAGGCACGTAGCAGTCTACATCCACTACGGCCAGGAGGAATCGAGATCTACGTCGATTATCTATGAGGATTTGACTTTCAATGCTCTCCGCATCCGTTCTTCGCCACCACGTGGGGACCCTGATCAGTCAGCCAGACAAGACGTCCGGGTAGTGCAGTTGTCCGGATAGTGTAGTTCAGGGATGGAAGCTTTGGAGTAAGAGAAGAAGCTCGCCACGAAGGCGATTGAGATCACCGGGTCGTCTTTAGTTTACGGACTATAGCTTCGATGTCCTTCGAAGAAGATTCGATGGAGGGTTGTACGATTTGGAGTAGCATGGCTATAAGTGCGAAATGGTTATGGCTTGTCGCCACTGATGTTGCGACGATCGGATGCAGTGAATCGGAACTCCAACTATCGTGATTTAGGTGGTTGTTTACAAACACCTCAACTCCAACTGTGATGAGCGGAGTCGAAAGCCAATAGGAGCTTGACATCTTTTTCAGATCCTTCGGTATTCTTTACTACAATCACAGCTACATATGATGGGAACAAGTAGTCAAGCTTCATCTGACATCGTTCATTCATACGGAGAGATGAACCTCATCAACTGCGACCGGGACACATCGAGCATCACGATACGTATTCCGTAGCTTTCTTGATGATAGAAAGGTTTGCCTCTTTTATTCCTTACCGGCCTATAATGAAAGAAAAGACATAATTCTGCATACCTTCGTCATGGAAATAAGTTGAAAAGTAGAAAAAGAAGGTATAAAATAGAGCAAGAATTGATGAGAATGAGAAGATCGCATCGGAACGTCCATTGAAATGATCGTGAAGGCAAATGTCCGTCGGAGTTAAGGCCCCACTTTGCCAGTGCCCACCACGTGCCAGACGTCCTGGGGAGCTTTTTCACGGTCGACAATTGGCTGGGAACTTTTGGCAGGGCAACTCTCAACTTTCACTGCGTTCTCATTTATCATTGAAATCAGTAAACAACATCGCCAGTAGAGTAATTGAAAGCATCTTGTCAATCATATTCTACGTTTGTCTGATTGTGTGAATTTCTCGTCGAAATGAGAATCCTCGAAGCACAAAACGCCGTCCTGACCAACGCCGAGGTCTACAAGTTCCTCACGGAGCAGGCCAAGGAGTACAAGGAGCAGAAGCGTCGCGGACCAGCGAATCTGGAAGGAGTACGAGGAGAGGTATGATATCCAACATCTATCACTCATTCATATGACTTACACGCACACAGGTAATCAGATACTTCGAGACCTTCCCCGGTCCTCTGAGCCAGAAGCCTCAGCCCTTCGATGTCGCTGCCATCCCGCTCCTGCTCAAGAAGCTGCAGCCCTACAACATCACGCGGGGTGAATGCATCATGATCGTCAACATGCGGCCGACCTCCAACGCGGCGCTGAATGCTGTGCTCGAGGATATGGGCGAGCGCTACACGGAGCAGCAGCAGGAGGAGATCATTGGCATTGTCATTGAGGTGCTGGGCGAGTTCCCGCCGGCTGAGGAGGCGGAGGCTATGGAGACTGATTGATCTCCTTCTCGGATGAAATAATAAAAGCGGATGAATGGATTTAATTATGAAAGACTCGGCAACACTCGAAGCGGCTCACGGGAGCCGAAGATTACATCAACCCGCACCCGCCGTCGCTCTGCCCGCCTACCTCCGTCTTCGTCTTCGCTGCCGTCGTACAGATCTCCTCGAACGCCAACTTGAGCAGCTCGCCCGTCACCGCCGAGCACTCGACATACTTATCCGCCCTCAGCGCCTGCGCGGCTTTGTATCCTTCTTGGGGCAGTAGGATACCATTAGGATCATCTTCAGAGCGCAGATCCCTTTTCAAGCCGACGATGATAATGGGAATGCGATCGCCCCTGGGAAAGATGGTGCGGACTTCTTTGATCCACTGCAGCGCGGGTTAGAAACGGGATGGAAGAGTCAGAAATGGAATGGAAGAACGAGAAATGGCATGGAAACGAGAATTGGAACAGAAGAAGGGGAAGAAAGGGATGAAAGGACTAACGACTTGTTCCATGTTGACTAGACTCGATCGCTGGCTAATGTCGTAGCATATGAGGATGAGATCGGGTTCCGTCAGCAGACGCCAGTTCTCGGGACTCGCGGTGTCGTAGAATTCAAGACGGTATGCATGTCGCCTGTTGCGCAGCTCGAAGATGAAGGGCTGGTCTATGTCGCGTAGTAAGGAGATGGGTGCTTCGCCGTCGAGGGTGTGGATGCCTTTGCTGACTCGACTATTCTCATGTTAATTGTTTGTCTTGTGATATGAGAGTGAGAGATAAGGGTGAGATGAGATTGCACGCACGAGAGAAATGTTGTCTTTCCTACTTTCTCATCGCCGAGTAGCAGGATTCTGACGGTGTGTTCCTCCATTTTATTGGGATTAATTATTATTGCACTGAATGGGTATCTATGTTTGTTCATTGAGATCGAACTCATGAATCTGGTGAGTGAGATAGGAGATGACTCGCCTCTGCACTAACAGCGGCACGGATCTGGGTCTCCCTGCGCATCGACTTTAGTGAGCTTCCTTCACAACCTCAGCGCAACCTGTTATCGATAACCGACTTCAAGACTTTCTTTGTTCAACAATTTCAACTCAACAAGAACCAAAGAGCTTCATTCAAGTCAAATTCATACGAATCAATAAGAAAGAATCAAGAAATGAAAAGGATAAAATTTAAGAATATTTATTTCATTTTATTCGAAAACAGAGGAGAAAAGGCGCAGACAGGAAAGCGCCTGTATGTGGTCCCTCGGCGCCACTCATCGCAATTGGCATCCCCATCTCGGCGGCAGATCGGACCAATTATTACACCTAGTCATCACCACATCGCGCATCACCAGTATCAACAATACCAGCGCCAGCAGCGCGGCGCAATGCCATAGTCGGGTCCAAAGCAGCTTCTACTCCTCACTCACACCCACATCCCCAAACCCCCTCACAAAAATGGACAAGAAGCGTCCGACCGAGTACGGTCGCTGGACCAAAGACGCGCTGATCAAGCGCATCCAAGCGCTCGAGCGCAAACTAGTCGACGCCGACGTCCCCTTACACTCAGAGCCCGAAAGTTCTCCCGCAGAAGAAACTGAGACGGCGCCCAAGAAGAAGAAAAAAAAGGGCGTCGTCGACCCCACCAAGTACTCCACCCGCCTCGTCGCCCTCAAGCTCGCCTACCTGGGCAAGAACTACGGCGGCTTCGAGTACCAAGCCAGCGGCAAACTGCCCTCCATCGAAGAGGAGCTCTGGAAGGCCCTGGTCAAGGGATGCCTCATTTTCCCCGAGAACCCGGACGAGGTCAATTTTGATCCGTGGGAGTACTCGAAGTGCGGACGCACGGATCGGGGCGTGAGTGCGTTTGGGCAGGTCATTGCTATCAGATTGCGGAGTCGACGGCCGTTGTCTGCGACCGAGGAAAAGGAGGGGGAGAAACCCGAGTTCAATGATCTACTCGATGAACTCCCCTACGCGCGCTTGCTGAACCGTCTCTTACCCCCCGACATCCGCATCCTGGCCTGGTGTCCCACGACACCGGCCGACTTTTCCGCGCGCCACCACTGCCGGGAGCGGCAATACCGGTATTTCTTCACGCAGCCGGCATACGCGCCCTTACCGACAAGCTACGAGGATCCGAAGGCGCGGCGCACGCCGAAGGATGGCTGGCTGGATATCGAGGCCATGCGCGACGCGGCCAAGCGGTACGAGGGCGTGCACGATTTCCGGAATTTCTGCCGTATTGACGGGAGTAAGAGCCAGCAGAACTTCGAGCGACGGATCTTCGCGAGCGAGATCGTCGAGGTCGAGGATGTCGAGACGGCGTTGCCGTATTTGCATGGTGCTGATTTCCTGCCTTCTTCTTCTTTGTCCCAGTCTCAGTCCCCTTCGTCCTCCACAGAGGTTGGTGAGAAGAAAACTTTCCCCAAGGTCTACTACTTCCACGTGCGCGGCTCCGCCTTCCTATGGCATCAGATCCGGTGCATGGTCGCCGTCCTCTTCGCCGTCGCACAGGGCCTCGAGGATCCCTCTGTCGTCGATAAGCTGTTAGATGTTGAGGCCGAGCCCCGACGGCCGGCGTACGTCCTTGCGAACGAGACGCCCCTTGTTCTCTGGAATTGTCTCTTCCCTAAGGACCTCGACGACCCGACGCGTCAGGACGGTATGGAATGGGTCTATGTCGGCGAGGACGTAGTCCCGAATGCGCACGGCCCCTCGGGCCTCGTCGATCACATGTGGGAGATATGGCGCGAGCGGAAAATGGACGAGTTACTTGCGGCGCAACTCCTTGGTATTGTGGCTACGCAGGGCGATATTACGCGTAGACTGAGCCAGCCGAGTCAGTTGTATGCGCCGATTTCGCATCGTGTTTTCGAGGGTGGGAATCGGGATCGCAGTGTTGGTACGTATGTGCCGCTGTTGAAGAAGGATAGACTGGCCACGCCGCAGGAGACGTATGATAAGGATGCGAGGAAGAGGGGGTTTGAGAGTGCTGCGCATAAGGAGGAGGTTTATGCTAGGCAGAAGGCAGAGGCGGAAGCTGCTGCTGCCGCTGAGGCGGCGAAGGAGGCGGGCGATGCTTAGATCATGCTACGTTGGACATGTTCATAGATTACGAGATATGTTATATGAAGAAAAGGGGTCAAGTCACTGATCCATAGATATCACATAGAACCACAACCTCAAATTTCAAAACTTCCAAATTCAAAAAGGGGCCATCGGCCCGGGTATCAATCGTCATCTAAACACCAAATCTACACTCCCCTCCCCTTCCCATCCCCCCTCTCCCCATCATACAAACACTCCCTAACCCCCCTCCAAACCCTCTCGACAATCGCCTTGCGCGGCAAAAGCGACGGAAAAACAACCACAACATCACTCTCCCCCTCCACAACAATAACAAGATAATACCTGACCTCAAACCCGCGAAACGCCTCATTAATCAGTACGTCCCGGATCTTCTCCGTCGGGATAAAGCGCGTAGCCGAACTCCCGCGACTCATCGTCTGTATGCCCAAGCCGCGGAGCACGAGGAGGGATTCCTCTGTGTGCAGGTGGTGCGAGAGGGCCCAGAGGGTGGCGAGACAGAGCGGGACGGCGACGCGGGGATCGCTTGTTTGCGCGAGGGATAGGGCCGTGGTGAAGGGGGGCGAGGTGAGGAGGGGATGTGTTAGTTCCGTTGTGCCGTACGGCGTTTGCGTGAGGTAGGTTGCGTAGAGGAAGAGGAGGATCATGGTTGTTGTGAGGCCGCGGAGGATGTTGATTGTTAGGAGGGTGAGGCGGAGCGCGAGGGTTGGTGGGGGGAGGGTTGAGACGGTGAATTCGGCGGCTGTGGGCGAGGGGCGCCGGATGCGGAGGTAGGGGGTTGTTGTTAGCATCATGGCGGTTTGATGCGTTTGTTTCCGGTGAGGTTGAGGTATGATGATTTGGTAGAGAAGTCCAGATGCAGTGTTTCTGTTGCTTGGGATTTGTTTGGTTTAATGAAGAGAGTGTAAGTTGATCATCTCGAATCAATTGGGTCTAAACGAGTGAATGAGACTAAAGAAACTACCTCCTCGACTCCCTGCGCTCACGACGCCTGGACAGGAGATCCATGGTGAAGAAGAAGATGTCGCATTTAACAGACAGAACGGCGATAACGTCACGCTTGCACCCTCACGCGTGAGTACGTAATCCCAGCACCCGGCAGCACCTGCCCACCCGGCACGGAGTCGGCAAAGAGTGGGGCATCCCAGCAACCAATGAGAACACGTTCCGTCCAAGAATCCGAGGGGTACCATATAAGCCCAAACTCTCGCAGAATTTCTTAACTGTAATGGTTCAATGGGTAGAAGGCGCTTAATATTCTCATTCCGTCATACCCACTTCCATCAGAACCCCCGGGTCGCGCCCAGCGCAAATGCCGCGGTGGTCCACTATCCACTTGGGTAGCCAGTGTCGACTAGTGGGCCCTAGGAAATGGAGAGCATACTTCAGGGAGGCTTCACGCTGCAGAGTATCTCCCCCGTCGCATGGTGTGCTGGAACACGTTGGACCTGGGGATATGGGGTGGTGGTTTGAGATGGAGATTGTCAACTCCTTTTTTATTTTTTTTGCTTCTTTTTCTTAATTCGTTCTGAAAATGATCAGAGATTCACGGGATATCTTGCGCTTCGTCGTGGGATATTTTTTTGGAGTTTTCGTGTTCTTTTTGACTTGAAGAAAAGCAAAAAAACACTGCTCGTGCGCGTGTTCGAACCCACGCCCGACACGTTTATCCGCCTCAGTGAGCTGCCAGTGCCTCCAGCCTGCTACGCCCCCTCTTCAGGCCCATCAGCACACCAACAATAGGAACGGGAATCATTCACACAACATCGCATCACTTTCGTTACGAACAGAAAGACACTTGTGAAGACAACGTTCGAATTCACCGAGCCGATCGACTCCAAGACTACTTGACTATCTACTACACTACCTATCAGAATGGCCCGCCACCCACAGATATGCATTTTAACAATGACCGTATGATAATGCTGAAATATCCCCACCAGTGTGATATATGAGCAAATGAAAAGAAGAAGGAAGAAGAAAATCCAAGAGGTATTGAGAGAAGAAAAAGAGAGATGCCGTGAGGCAGTGATGTTCTATACCAGACAGAAAAGGAAAATAGTAAAGAGGAGAGGGAAGAGGAGAAGAAAAGGGATCAAGCCTCCCTTTCAGCCATCCCTATCGTTTCATCGTACGGTATGTACTGTTCGTGTGTTTCCACCACCCAGCAGAGGAGAATCGGCTCAGCAATTCCCGGCCTCAGACCAAATACTCTGGGAAACACACTTGATCGTCATTCTGACCCTTGCCGCGTGGCATTTGTTATTCTGATTCCATCCATCCACTGGTATCAATCGCCTGTTCTCCTTCAGCTTGGTATCCTTTTTTTCTTTTCTCTTTTTCCTCGTCCGTGTCGTTAATCATAACTCAGCAAATTGGGGAAATAAAAGTCAGAAGAAATGCCCGCCTTCTGCAGGAACTGAATGCTGCGCTAGCTATCCGTGGACAATCAGCTCGCTGGATGGGAAGTGCGCAGTCCGCGTTTAGTTATTGCACAATAAATCATTGGACCAAGTATGCCAATTGTTGGTTGCTATATACCGCTTCCCTGTTGATTTGGCTTGCAGTTCGACAAGGAAGCTTTTTGGGGGAAAGAAGACCACAGGTGTATCGAATCAGAATGAACATTCGCAGTAGGCAACCGATGGTCAAGATACACCAGTCTCTTTGTGCTCAACCGCCTTAGATCATCTCGCTGCGGTGGAGACCACTGCCAACTTCCTGTTGTCGCTGATACGCCATTCTTACTTCGCGGGGATGACGCTCAACGGGCGGGGAAGCCATCTGAACGGGAGGTGGCGGAGGTGGAGGGGG
Source organism: Xylariaceae sp. X167 (assembly GCA_028637775.1). NCBI lineage: Eukaryota > Fungi > Ascomycota > Sordariomycetes > Xylariales > Xylariaceae > Xylariaceae sp. X167. Next base: position 230,893 of record JAJFDK010000008.1, read on the forward strand.
AATGTTGTAGTTCCCAACTGATGGAGGAGGCACACTTTCGTAAGGTGATGTTTGCTCGGGAGACTTAGTGCGGTGTCCAAGCACCGAATTACTCCGACCACGGCTGCTCGGGAGTATGCGCTCGGTAGCTCGGGTGAACCGACCAGCAAAGCTGTTGTCGTTGGCGCTTTGATTGCGCGAGTGGTTACTTCGCAGAGAAGGAGGCGCAGGCGGTGCGATAATCGGCACGGTGTATTCATGCATTGGTGCAGCAGACGGGACCATGGATTCTTGGTCTTCCTCGTCGATAACGATCTCGATAGAGCCGGAGCCCGGTGGACTGCCGTATACGGTCGGTCGCAGTCCGGGTATCGGTGCAGGGGGCGGAGGTGGCGGGATTGCCAGATGCTGCAATTCCTTCAGGACCGGGGGAGGCGGTGGTGGAGGCGGAATTTCATCGCGTGAAGATGTCCTCGCATGTCTTCCACTACCAATTACCTCATCAATTCTTTGCATCCCACCCGCGGTGTCTACACTCATCTTTCTCGAATTGACAGATCCTCTGCGTGGCAATTGATTGCTGGCTTGCATGCTCTGCTGGAAGCCGCGATAATTGGAAAATCCTACCGGCATACCACCCAATGGCTCATCCGGGATAGGTGCGGACATGCTTCTCGGGATATCGGGTCTTGTGGGAGGTGAATAAACAGTAGAAGGAAGCAGCGTCGGCGCACTCTCCACCGGCATTGTTATAGGCGAATTGTTCGATAGCTTGTCCGGTGAACCTCTTCCAGAAGAGGGCGGAGAAGCCTTGTAACTTTGATTCGAGGGGATAGGGGGAATGCTGGGTCTCCTCATATCGTTTTGGAATTGCAGTCTCATGACCTTGGGAGTCGCAGGAAGACCGATCATGTGGCCGTTAGGGCCACGCGTGTTGAACCCCTTTCGCATCGTGCTATCGGCGGTTTGGCACCTGGGGGGCAGATCGCCAGGAGGAACAAACGTCGTCTGAGGAAGCTCAAAAAGATTAGGCATTCGGGTCGAAGTAGGAGATAGCTCGTCGGGATGAGGAATTGGCGGCGCAGAGGGGCGTCTGGCAAGGGATTTGCGACGCTCTTCAAGCTCACGAGCTGCTGCTTCTTTCTTCAACTGCTTTTCGAGTGAGATCTGCTTCAAATCTCCAGTCTTCGCCTGAACAGTCCGTTGAGGATGGCGGGACGGCTGGGCTGGTAGGGGAGGTTCTTCATCCGCAGGAGTCTTGTTTCTCCTTCGGCGGCTTTCAGATCGATCACGACCCTTTGACATGGCAGGTGATACAGTTCGTCTAGTGCTACCACTACGGTTGTGGCGATTCCGGAACTGCTCCTGTGCTTCCACGGCTGCGCGGTAATCGGCCTCGTCATCTGATCCGGCGTAGAACTGTAGCTGGCTGGACATGGGTAATGGGGACGAGGGCGATCGCACGACGGAGCCGTCAGCCCGACTTTTACTGCGACCGCGAAGGTCAAGAGCCGGTGGACGTCGCTCGCCGCTCCTGTTTCGGCTAGCACGGCTTGATCCGCGAGTTCTTCGGGGCGACAAGACCCGTATCTGGCTCGATTTACGAACGGTGGAGGGCTCGTATGAATCGAGATTCAGTGGAACAATTGCCTCTTCACTTCCCTGTGAATCGTTTTGCTTCGGGGTGCTGAGGTTGATGTATTCTTCGAGAGGCATGTGGACGGGAGAGGTAGGAGAGCGCTTGGCTGGCTTAGGTGTCCAATTTCTTGATGCTCCTCGCCCTCTCTCTTCTGAACGCTCCCGAGCCAGTCCCCTGCGACCCCTGCTAGTTTCGCGACTGCGTTGTCTTCTGGAGTAGTCCTGTGCCGCCTCCAAACTGTGGATATATTCAGTGAGACTTCGGTTTCCTGCGCCGGTATAGTTGCTCCGATAGCTTCGTCCTGCACTAGAAGTAGACGTAACAGAACCTGCGACAGAGCCAGGTCCACGGCGACGCGAGGGCCAGTGTGGGCGTGCCGAAGATAAAGCCGATTGTTCAGGAGACGTCACATCGGCCATGGCCGCGTGGATAGAGTCCAGCTTCAGCTCCATGCCTTCTGGCTTACGGTCCCGAGCACCGTTTCGACTTGTGCGGCCCTGTTGCATCAAAGCTTCGACAGATTCGGGTGATGGAGAAGGCAAAGGTGGTGCTTTCTGAGTATAAAACTCTCTTGCCATCGAGCTATCTGAAGATGCCTGTGACTGGGAAATGCTAGCCTCGTACTGATCGTGTGAATTTTGTCGAGAGTGTCCCCTGGGGTCAGACTGTGTCACGCTCGGCGCCGACTTATCCTTGGCCGCGTGGTACGAGAGATCATCAGCAGCTACTTCTCCGATAGAAGGCAGTCCTTGTCTACCGAAAGCACCGGCGTCGATGGGCCGTGCCGAAGACGGGGTATTGAAGGCACTACGCTGTGACGGGCGAAGAAAAGCTGTACTTGGGTCACGACCGCTGGGCGAAAGAGCAGATTCGGCAATGGGTGTCACACCGGCAGCTATAGGGGTCTTTCCACCATCGTCAGCTGCGAAGAATTTGGCTTTCTTTTCCTTGTCGTTGAACGAAGTGATTAGTTTCAAAGCTGAGGTTCTTCCAAAGTTACGCTGAGGTCCGCGGTTCAGTCCAGGAGGAGACATAGGGCTCATTGCTTGAGGGACGGTTGTATGGATGTTTGGGAAAGTCAACTGGGCAGCAGATGGCGATGTCCAGGGCTCCGAGGACTCGACGCCGGTACAAGCAAAACTAAAGGAGACATGTCAGTAAAGCTCCAGAATGCAAAGAAATATGGGAATTACCATCGAATTGCCAAACCCTGTTGGCTGTGTTGGACAGCAAATTCACCCCATTTCTTGACGACTGCGGCTTGACGCTCCCATACACTGGGAAAGAACAGGCAAAGCAAGACCAAAGCCTCCAAATACTTCTTGTGCGATACGTATATCTCAATCGCGTCGTTGTGGTCGCCCATGCCTACCATGATAGTAACAGCGGCATGCACATCGCCATTTTCGAGGAGCCGCTGCACATAAGCACGGCCAAGCTTGTGCTGCGAGGCTTGGCCACCAATTCCGCTGAGCGCGAGCAACATCCAATCTGAAGACGTCATGTTTTCGGAAGATGCAGTCATCACGTCAGCGTCGATATCACCGAGCCATTTGGCAAGTAAAATGCGAGCCGGAGATCGAACCGGGTGACGTAGCATCTCGTCGCGAACAAGATCCTGGATTTCGCCGTTCCATCCAAAGATAATGCTGAGCATTTGTCGGCGGAGATCGTCATTCGTCAAGTGGAGCTGATCGGCCAAGGGCGTGTGTTTGTAGGGGATATCATGGAGGCGACTCCTGGTATACTTGAAAAGATCGTTGACTCTAGATTCATCGGGGCTGGGTAACACCTCATTCCGTAGTCTCGAAGGTCGATGTCTGGATCTGGAAGACGATGCAATAGAACCGGGACCAGCACTGCTGAGCGAGTATGCATCTTTGTCGCCGTAAGGAGGCTTAGCCGAAGAACGAAGAGACGAGTTGGCAGAAATGTAAGTGTTCTCCGTCATCCCACGCGATCGCACTGACGGCTGATACCGGCCCTGTGTGGCAGACTTGGCTGAAGATTTCGAAATGGTAGAGCTCTGTGTAGAAACTGAGCTCTGTGACATATATCGCTCCTGATCGTAAGAGTCAGCCACGGGGTCGGCTCCACCTCGAACCATCCTAGCCAAAGGTGACATGTGGTCGTCGTCACTCTCTGAGATATCAGCGTTGATTGGGATGGATGAGTCGGACTCAGTGCCAATGGTTACGAAGCCATGCTCTGGCTGGTCCTCGATCGACACGGGCGGTGACGGCGGCAAGAGGTTGGCTGGATGCTGGACATTGCAGACCATCTTCGACGGCGTACTGAGATCATACTGCTGGACCGTGTTGTTGGCTCCGAGAGTGAAGAGGGTCGCGCCGGGGCCGTAGACGGCAAGACCGCGAACAGGTTCGACGGTTGGGATGATGTCGTGAGTGATGTGTTTAGTCCGGACATCCCACGATAGAGTCTCGCTATAACAGATTGCGTTAGCCTCAAGCATCATAAGCGCGCGCGTAGCCGACCTGCATGTGTAGTATGTACGTATGTATGCTATATGTAAGTGTGTATGCATGTATGTATGACTTACTTATTGGAATACTGGATAATGCGGCCGTTCTTTGACCAGCCCATCCAGTTGGGGCCGTCCTGGAAATTCTCGTTCCGCCTCAGGATTCGTACAACCTTGGCGGGGCCGTTATTGTTGAACGACTTCGCCACGCTCCAGACCCTCAGGTCGCCATCAAGCGTCTGGACTGCCAGCATGTCCGCCTTTTGCCGGGACGAGGAGGCGTGCCAGGCGAGAGTGACTATAGGAGAAGGGGCTCTTGATGTGCTCAAGCTGTGTAAGATCGTGAACCTCGGTTGAAGCGTCGCAACGATTAGAGAGCCATTCTGGTACCTGCCAGAGTCCAGGGGTCAGCAGAGTGTTCAGATTCCAAGGCAAAAGGAGTCAATGAGTTACCCAATGGCAAAGGTTCGGCAGTCGGCGGCAGGCGCCAATGCGGTTATAGGAATCTGGTCGATGGTTCGCGCAGATATATGTTCTGAGGTGGTGGGTTCGAAGAGAATGACGTTTCCCTGCACATTGCCTGATCTTGCGATTAGAATTCTGTACGAAGTGATCGTAGCCAAGTCGGCTCGAAGGCGACTTACCAAATGCGACATTTCCGTTGTGCATCCATGCTGCGCAGGTGAGATTCTCATACGATGCGAATCGGGCGATCTCATCGCCTGTCATCAAATCCCATACAATGGCAGTCATCGACTCGTCGTAACTCACAACGAACCTCCCAGCGCCCATCTCACTTTGCGTGTCAACCGCAAGCAGATGCACTTCGGCTTCATGACGGGAGAACCGTCTCTCGATCGTTAAGCTGTCATGACGTGCGACAACTACTGAGGTGCCCTCTGTAAACCGGTTAGCTGGCAGAACGGCAGAATGTCCCGATTGGACTTCATACGTACGTCCATATAGCAGCAGCGAGGCTGTCGCAGCTGTGGGCTCAAAATATCTCATGGGGACAGTGAGTGAGTTGAATTCCCTTGGCTCTGAGAGAACAATGCCCTTTCCTGATGACCGGCCTGCAGAGCTTAGGGAAGCCTTGCGGTGGCGAGAGGTCGCCTGGTGGCTCGCGAGCGTCATTGAATCCATATATCCTGGAGGGTGTAAGTGAGCACATGAGCAGTAGAGCCGAGGATGTAGTGTTTGTTGCCGTTGCCTTTGCCGTTGCCTTTGCCTGCCTAACCAACCAACAACAACGGACGTCCCATGATATTGCTATGTTACGCGAGGAGTGACTGAAACAACTCACCTCGAGAGTCAAGTGATATATGCTTCGAGCAGAAACCTCCAGTATCCTAACCAACTGGTGCGCTACTTTCTTTTGGGCTCGTACATATCATGCACCACGTCGCCTGCTAGTTACCGGCTCTAGGTATCTTCTCCACGTTCCGTGCACGAATTGTGACAGGTAATACTTAAAAGAATTAAGCACACGAGCGTCGTCGCGGGAAAGAAGAAAAAGGCGTGGGTTTCACGGGCGCTGACCTCGTACGCAGCACAAGGTGGAACCAATTCACCTCTCTTTCTTCTTTGGCTGTCCGGCGCCTCTCCTAGTCCGACCCGTTCGCGGTGACCGAGGAGAATTTACGAGTCCCGAGCAAAAAAGACGGAGGCAGGGACGAAGGGCATAAGCTGGTAAACTGGCCTGGTCCGCACACCTGATGCCTCGTGGAAGCGTTCTATCTCTTGCAGCGGTGTAACACTGTCTCTGACTTGGATAGTGTGGCGTTGGCGCTTGACCCTCGCATTAGATCTCGTGAGAGTCGAAGCGAGCGTATGCAAGACCGGAGCAATCACAGATCCAAAAGGGCAAAAGAAAGAAGGAAAACCATAACGACTGAGCTCTTGGGGGGAGGCGAGAGCAAAATATGTAATAGGAGTCGTGTATTCGGCACGAAAAGGCTAGCGCCTAAAGAGCGAGCAGGTTCTGCGCTGTCAATGGCACATGGCGCATACATATAATGTATGTATGTACGCAGTAGGTATGGATTATACTACCTACATTCGGTTGGAAAAGCACTGGGCAAAGCGGGCGGGCGGGCATATCTAGAGCGGATACGGACCGGCTAAGCCAAGGTCTGCACCGCGCAGGGGTTCTCTAGCCATTTCGACCATTACCATGCCGAATAGGCAGACAGGGAGCAGGTAGCGGCCCAGGGTAGTGACGGAGAGGAGGCGATCGAATTGACTGACAGAGCTCCGCAGCCAGCGACTACTGGCTGGATTTTGCAGTAGCTCGCGACCAGGGCTCTCGGCGAGGCACGAGTCCATGACGATAGTCGATATAATTAGCTTCACCTCTTCTTTTCCTTTCCCTCTCTGTGCTCGTGCTTATGGGCTTTTCAGTAGCCCCGTCACTTGACAGCAGAACAGTGGCACGGATTGGAGAGGATACCAGGTTGGCAGCAAGTCAGGTTGTTATGGGATGGCATGGTATGGGATGGGATGGGATGTTAGGTTGCGCTCCGAGCCATGATCCCGACGGCTCGGCTGTCCATCATGGTATGTAGTCATGGCAGCCATGGCAGCGATGGACAGCCATGTAGCAGATCACCAGAGTCAGAGAGAGTCAGAAGCGAACACGACACGACGGCATGCCGGGGACCAGCTAAATCTGGAGTAGCTGCAAGATCGGGGGCTGGGTTGAAAATTACGACACCAGCCTCGATGGGGCCCTCATAATTTTTTTGCGGGCGTTGGAGACTGCATTTACCGCTCCTTATTGGGCATTGCCTGTGTCTGTCTTTTCTGTGCGTTCACTGCGCTGCAATCAGTGCATTCTTACTCGTACCTGTAGCGGAGCAGAGCACATGGGACTGCTCTACGGTACATGGAAAGTAGGTAGCTAGTGACTGGTAGGGATAGGTATTTCGTACGTGGGACGGACGGGTTAGACCAGCTAGACCAGTGAGATCAGTTTAGATCATTTAGGCCATTTAGACCGGATCCTGTCGACGCGATGTCGCATAACGATAGGTTAGCAGGAGACAGTACACGAGGAGGACGGCAAGTCTCCTGCTCGAGATGCTGACCGGCGACTCTGGTTGGGCGGAGGAGCAACGTTAGCACGGCACGAGCGTGAGTGAATAATTCGTGAAGGATGTGCCAATGCGAATAAATGGCCCAATGCGAGGAGCTCAATGCCAATGACAATGCCCATTGTGCTTGTGCTTGTGCCAACGAGACGTCCCTCGGTTCCTGCTGCTCCATCATGGGCCATGATCCATCATCAGTTCGAGTCGAGTGGGTGCAGAATCAAAGCGCCAAAGGGCGGAGATTGGCTCTGAGAGGCCAGGGATGTTGTTGGGATCATGTTGGGCTGCGCTGCTTCATTGGCCGCGACGAAGTCCCAGGCACTCGAGCTCGGCGGCAAAGGGCGTGATCGACGATGTCATTGGCCGGAGCCGGACAGGGGAGGGGCTACGAGGGGCCCTTAGAGTTCTCACTTATAGCGGGTGCTCGCGAGTGTATAAAAAGTGCAGCGAGCACAGAAAGATTTTATGCCTGGGCATTGCGGTTTAGCACTCACCACCAGCTGTCGTGAGTGCCGGCGTCACTGCCTATTCCGTGTTAACGTCCTCGTACCTTACACTAGGAGCGCAACCTTGCCTACAGCGGTAGCACCTGCTAATTATCACCCTTCGGATCACTATGAGCTTAAGCCCTTAAGGGCATCGCTTGAACTCTCGGAGAACCTTCACGGCCGAAGATCAGATTTTAGCTGCTGTCGCTGACTTTGTCGTCTTTGGCCAGAAAAGTCATCCGTACATACTCTCACTTTGCACCACCGTGGCGTCTATTGTACCTCCAGACTACGTCGGATATCTGACACCACATATGTAAACTGCTCTCTATGTGACGGACTACATACGGGATACCTTATCTATCAGCCGTTCTCTGCTACGAGCGAACCAAACGCGTACGCTAAGAAATCTGCCTGGGCATCTATCTCAAGGCCTGTCGCCAGCTATCGACGGATGCACCACCGCTAACGTCCACCTGCACAATACCGTTAGTAGTGTGCCTAACTACCAGGTACGAGTAGGTTCCAGGTAGGTAGGCTGTGTGCCTGGGCATCTACCTGGGATGTTTAGCGTGCAGTAGGCGTCGTGTCTAGGTAGGGTCTTGCACGCTAACTAAACCACCGACTGAACTGCCCTTGGGAGTTCACGGGAGAGTCGAGACTTCGACTTCACCACGTTCAACGGCGCCATACCGTAGTGTAGGTAGGCAATCCATCTCCTTGAGGCCGGTTTCTGACTCCAGGTCCGTGCAGAGTCCACTTGTTTGCTTGGCAGTACAGCAACCTTCTCTCCTGCAACTTGATCGCGTCATTTGTGAAGAAATCAGGTACTGATACCTTAAGTGGCGTTTTTCCGATATTCTGATTCGACTGTTGGAGGGCACGGACCTGGAGTCAGAAACCGGCCTCAAGGAGATATCCCGTAGAGTACCTAGCTCTGGCCCCGCCTCGCCTTACACTACTGCAGTCTGCTACTAATTAAAGGATCCTCGCAACTAGTGGTAGTGTAGGCATATCACCTACTTTTTATATCCCGTACCCACTCGGTCTTTGTGGAATACTAAACATCCTCACCTCCCTCGGTCGTGGCACTTCGTACTGTACGGATTACAAGACAGACATCACGTCGTCGCCATTCGCTGTCGTCATACTGTTGTGTGTGAAGCTCGGGCCAGCTCTTCAGGCAACGTGGTCAATCGACACCGCCTCTACGGATGACAGAAGGACTGACATACAGACAGACTATTTGCGATAGACTGCCGACAACAGACATAGACTGGGACATAGGGAGGTAGGTCGAACTCCTCTCGATATCACGGTTATCATGACCCCCCAGATACGACTTACATACATGACGGTTGCCGGCATACTCAAAAAGTACTATTGCCTCACTCGCGTGGCTTCGTACTCTGCCAGTACGGAATGCAATGCCTATATACACTCACCGCATGGAGCTTCCCGTGCCAGGACACAATCTCCCGGTTTTGAGTCTGCCTGCATGATGCCATGCTCCATGCTCTATGCTCTATGCTGTGTGAGAACCCCCGCAAAGGCTTGTTGAGAGCGCCGACTCTCCATATTGCGCTTGCCCTACACTCCGCATAGCTAGCCCGTGCATTGCAGTTCGGAGTCCATCATGAACACGGCATGACTAGCTGGAGGCAACTCGACGCGGCCGACAACCGGGTGCTTCTCAGACAATGGCGCCTGGATTGCTACTTTATATCCTTGGTGGTCGCCTGCTGCTCAACCAGCCAATCTATTCCAAGCCGGAACATGATGCTAGAATCCGTGTCCGGCCAGATGCACATGGGAGAGGAGAAGTCAGTCACCTGTGCTCTCACGGGTAGATCTATGGCAGATTGTGCCTGGTTTCTCATCAGGTGCATACCATGTCTATTAAATGCCCTCACGCCAGTTGGACTCCACGATCTGTATTGGATGCGTCACATATTCTGATTGGCTTGTCGTGGATGGTATTCCAGATGCCCGTTGCCTTCGTCTCGGCCCCCTATCTACATACACATATCTTGAGCGCGATACGGGAATTCTGGGTTTCACATCGACCTTGCATCCCGTGAGACACGCATGGAGCTGGACATTATGATTGGCACACTCATGTTCTGTGCTTCTATGGGAATCTTGCATTGTGTTCTGACTTTCCTGCAACTCCATGTTCATCCATGCGCGGTCATTGGCCTTGTCGTCACATACATGTCCCGTCACCCCCAGTTGCCATTCGGCTCAAGTCCGATGCAAGCTTGGGATACTTGGCCGCCATCTTCGTACGGAAGTGGTAAAATCATGCTTACCACTACTGCGGCGTTACCAACAATATGGCGATGGACCCCTTGCATGAAGGGATCCTGTCGTCATACCCAAGGGGCCGACCGCAACTCAGGGGGCCGTCCATGACGACTGGTGGATATATAGACTAGAGAAGGGGATCGACTTATCAAGGCAATATTGCCTGTACGCACTTGCGGTGTGCGGGACACGGATTTTCATATTGAGCAGGGTAGCATCTCGCACCCCCTCCGTCTCATGATGGCGATTCCCCATCTTCGCTCGTGGCATTTACATGCCTGGGACCATCTGTCTCGTGCATTGACCTCCTGTTTGGTCGATGCACGGACTGTTGAGTGTTTGCGCGATGATTCAGCTGTGCGGCCGAGACAAGACATGTAAAGTGAAATGAACAATGCTACGCTAGGCTGACACAAACAAAGGGCCTGCAAGGCTACGAAACACGGCGGCGCTGCGACAGCCAGCCCGAGACTGGATGGATGTCTGTTGCAGGGTGAGTCTTTCCCCGCAATGATGGGAACATGAGAACGCCATTGATCACCTCAGTATGGCCGGATAATGTGTACTGATGGTCAGCTAGCATGCTTGGCACAATCGCGTTCTACTGCCCCTTTTCCTTTTTCTTTGACGACGGCTGCACACAAGACGGGAAGGAAACCCTAGCTCCCGTGCCGCTACGGACCGCTCTGGAGTAGGCATACGAATGTACCTACATATAACAAGCTTACTGGGCAGATCAAGTTGGATGGGCTCGGGCTCACAAAATCCTCCGATAGGAGACGCCAAGTCCGGTATCACGATAAACATCCGAGTCTTCCTCTTTTCTTCTATTTCGATGGTGTGTGGTCATTTGCACTTTGATCATCGTTCACGAACATATTCATGATCACGAGCCTGACCGGTTCAATGATACAATTGACATGGTAAGAGGCAGAGATTCGTTGTGTGAAACCCACGATGAAGCACTGACCAGCGTCAAGTGAGATGGATAACTTCCGAGCCGTTGGCGTCACGGGACTCAAGTCTTGCTCTGACTGGCGGTTGAGCGTGGGATAGATTAGGCATGTGATAAGCCCATCCTTACCACACCCCGTTCAAGCTGAAGCACAGCGACACAGCAAGCGAGAGGATTTACTGGTTGCACAGTAAGCCCTCATGTCGCAGTCACTTGGCCCAACAAGCTAGAATGTGTGATGGGCATGCCGCCACCACATTGTGGGGTGCATTCACCCTCCTTGAGAAGCCTTGGGGAGCCTTGTCCTCGGGTTTATAGTGCGCCGATAACCCATTACTTTTTGCTCGAGACTCCCCCCGACCTCTTATTACTCACAACTCAACGTTCACCAATCAATTTGGCACGACACACAGAGAAATGTGAGAAGAGACAATGTCGGGTTTCTGGCCATACCAACCACCCCAGTCCAGCATATCCCGAGTGAGCAAGTCGACTGGGTGTTCAACGGCGAACAAGGGCCAATCAAGGCGATCTCGGACCTTTTCGAGAAATGATTGTCGCGACGACTCACGATGAAGAGCAAATGTGCTACCTCCGACCTGTAGTAAGGTGGAATTAATTGGGCGGCTTACGGTCAGGTATAAGTCAGCCAGACGAGTTCTCGTCACCGCTCGCAGGCTACAGCCAAGGGAATCCAAGACTTCATCAGTCGGTTCTACCGTGAAGAAGAATGACCTACAGAATGTCGTCGTCCTACACAGACTTGGTATGGTTGCTGATGCCTCGGTAAGCAAATCTCCACACTCCCCTATTCTGTTCCCTTGTCCCCCATTTCAAATACATTTGCGTCTACGGAGTAGACATGGTACATACCTGGTGTAGATACTCCATACCCCGTCTTTATAGACAAAAGTTCCATTCACCGAAAGGGAACATACGTCGCGGGTGACTGGGCCATAACAGCTGTTTTATCCTAAAAGATGAACGGCCAAAAGAACGCCGTTGGAGGAATGCGACGCTTCGAACCGAACCGACGTCAGCGTTTCCATGTTACGTTCTATTCGCGTACGTTCAAGTAGAGTCAAGCATATCCTGTATGCTACCTATCGGTTCACCTTCCTACCTGCCATGTATAAACGTGAAGCATTCACACATATGCTCAGGTTCCCTTGTAATATCTGTAACTCTCCGACATCGTTCTCTCCCCGCACCGGACAAGATTTGTCAATATGTTCGCGTGGATGGTGTATATCAGGTTTTTGTTTTCTTTCTGTTGTGCATTGTCTTTCGGCTATAAATCCATCTCCGAATCTTCACGTTCACCCCCTCCTCTAGATCTGTCTGTCTATCTACTAGGTATCTGTCTGTCTGTCTGTCTATACGAACGCCATGCCTTACACCAATCTACCCTATGAGATGCCGCCGTGATGCAGCACACAAGTCGGTAGGCAGGTAGGTAGGGTAAGGGTTTCAACAACTCCTCATTCCGACTCCCCCTCTCGTTCCCCATGTCTCTGATCGTATTTTCGATGCGCACCACATATATAACCAACTACGACCTACCTACCCAACATTTATGATTCCATTCACACCCCCAGCAAGCACATACATACTCACCGCGCATCTAGGTAGGTCGGTAGGTACCGTGCAGTACTGTGCCTGCATGTAGTAATACAAACGAGGTATGGTACGAAGACAACCACCGCGTATGCACAAGGCATCAATCAATAGTCCCAGACAGGAGAGCCTTAACACCACCAAGAGAAAACCGAACAGGCGCCTTATATGTATTATCTATCTAGCTATCAACCTACATACAGCTACAGCTACAGCTACATGCGTATACATATACCTATCCGCTTCCAGGGCGGGCATCGGAAAGATTACAGCTGTATCTCGCAGCCGAGACACACACACATACAAGCGCGTGCAAATTTTCTTTCTTTCGTGGTGTCTGTGTCGGCCTGAGTTGTCTGCCTGCTTGCGTACCTAATCGTTGCCTACACACGCACATATCGTAGACAGCCTGCCTACAGAATACGGGGAAGCATGGAGATGGTGTATACTCGAAGACAAGTACGGAAAACGCAAACCCGAGACAGAAAAGCAATGGGGTCTCGAGTCTGAGTCCGAAGAGGGGAGGGGAGTTCGGTGTCTGGCTGTTACCTGCCCAACCGGTGCGCGTAGCGAGGCTCTGCGGGTATTTAGATAGATTATCTCATCGGTAGGAAGGGATAGAATGGATGGATGGATGGAGGGTCAGTAGGGCAGATAAAGATAAAGATAAAGAGATGGAGATGGGAATCTGGTTACATAGACGACTGAAATGCCTATCTCTATCTCTCTCGAGTCGAACTCTTCCGCGAGAAGCGAGGTGTAACACCACACACTCCTCATTACCTCCTTCACACACACGCATTAGGAGTAGAGATTCACACCGGTAGACACGAATTCAAACAGTTATCGCTCATCAATTAATTTCCTGTCTTCTATCTACCTACTTAGTTCCGTAGTAGGGCACTTTTCCTTTTCCTTCTTCTGTCTGATCTGTCTCGCCGAAAGCCACAAGGTATCACCACCTTCCAATACATATGTACGTACCATGACCGGGGGTGTGGTCTCCAATCCTCCCGACGATGTCGGGGGGTAGTTGCTTTTTCTTTCGCTCGCTCTGGGGTTCACTGCGGTCTTACAATGGATTAACACGATTACACGATTAAAGATGATTAAGACGAAGAGGATTAACATTATCAAGGCACTGGAACGAAGACGATTAAGGCACGAAGAAGATGAACACGATGAAAACGAAGACGAAGATTGAGTTATTTATGTTTTTTATTACGGTGTTTATTGTAATTCTGTATGTATGGTATACACTACCGCCTAGAGCAGGTAGGTAGTAAAGGTCCTCAAAAGCCCAAAAAGAAAAGAGGCCGATCGGAGGGGGGGACGAAAATTTTTCATTTCGATTTCCCGAATATGTGTAGACGTCTATGGGGATGACGTTTGGAGCCGAGAAGGGGAGGTCGCATTCATAGCGACCTTGTCCGATGCAACGGCGATGATGATGTATGATGATGGTAATGATGAAGGACCTAACCGCCGTGAGGTCTTTGCGAGTCTTTGGGTATCATATTGGCGGTTTGTTGTTGATTGTTGGGGGTATCATATGTAAACAAATAAAGAAGTGTGTATGTTATGTAAATAATGCCTTGTTTAAAATGTCGATAAAAGATGAAGCAAGTGTTTTTTTCGCACACAGAATGTGTTGTGCCGGGTATCATGCGTTTCGCAGCCAGAAAATAAAAAGGAGGTATCCAATAAAACAAAAGAAGAAGGCGTTCGTCATCTGTCGTCTGTTAGTTATCGTTCAAATCCCTTTAAGTAGAAAGAAGTAGAAGACTTACAAATCGTGCTGTCGTGGAATCATTATTATCTCTCTCGTCTCTCCCTTATTCACTGATGGGCGCCATCGCCGCCGCATCCTTGGCCTTGGGACTGCTCTTCTTGGGCATGTTGACGCGACGCGAGCGCTTGCCCTGCTGCCGCCGGCGCTCCTTCTCGTTGAGCAGCTGCTTGAGGGCCTCGCGCTGCAGCGCGGCCAGCTTCTGGCGCTGGAGCTCCTGCATGGCGAGCAGCTCCTGGTCCGAGACGTACGGCGAGGTCGAGGCCGTGCTGCTGCCGCTCGAGATGCTCTGGGCGTCGTCGCTGCTGCTGTCGCAGGGGAAGAGGTCGTCGTCGGAGAGGTACGAGGTCGCGCGCTCTTCGACCTCGGAGTCCATGAGGGAGGATCGCTGCGGCCAGGACGGGAAGGCGCAGCTGGAGTAGTAGGTGGAGTCGCGGGAGAGATAGCTGCTCGGGGCGATGTCGAGAGGCTGAGTGGTGGAGCTCATGGAGCTGTAGGAACCGTATGGGCTGTACATTTTGATGTGTGTGTGTTGTGGATGTCTTGTATGTATATCTTCTACTCGAGTTTCGTAGTATCGCGAATGCCTTCGTGTGTTTGGCAAGTAGAAAATCTTCGATCGGATATAAGTCGCGGTGGAAGATGACTTTTTTTTTTTTGCGCGGAGCAAAAGTAAGACTGGAGAGTGGAGATGGGAATGGCTGTGTATTATAGAGACTCTTGTTGTTGAGTCGAGTTGAGTCAGGAACTCCGTGTGATTATGATCACTGATGGTCGGAAACACGAGGGAGAGGACGGGAAGCTAGTATCGGATCGAGATGACTCTGATATATATGTGTGGCCGCTGG
This sequence comes from Xylariaceae sp. X167, assembly GCA_028637775.1. Classification (NCBI taxonomy): domain Eukaryota; kingdom Fungi; phylum Ascomycota; class Sordariomycetes; order Xylariales; family Xylariaceae; species Xylariaceae sp. X167. The sequence continues at coordinate 246,086 of JAJFDK010000008.1, forward strand.
CTACGACTACGACCTACGAGTGCCAATGCCGGCATGGAACGTGCCCACCGAGGGAAGGGTACGGGTAGGGTACCGGTACGAACAGGGATAGTGAGGACACGGTCAAAAATTAGGTATATCTCGGACCCATGATTCAAGTGGATTTCATGTGGATTCATCTCCAGGGTGTGTGGTGTACTCCGTAGCTGGACAGGGACAGGGGTCAGGGGCCAGGGGGGGAGTAGGAAATACTTCGGTACAAACCATGGGTCCATGGAGGGCGTGAGGCGTGAGGCGTGAGGCGTGAGGGTGTGAGGGCGTGAGGGCGTGGGAAGACGTGCAGGGCGTGTGATTCAGGGCGTGGGCAACCGGTCTGACTTCTGCCCAGATTCCCCGTGGCACATCTGGCCCGTCTGACACAGAATCTCACATCTCACACCCCCCCCCCCTCCCCCGGTCTCCAGTTTCCAGTCCCAGTCTCAGTCTCCAGACCAGACTCAGTAAACCATTCCCATCCATTCCCCCACGCCGCCCTCCTCCCAGGCCTCGTCTCCCCCCCAAGATTCCCAAAATCTCCCCAAAGATTGCCAATCCCATCCCATCCAGGCCCCCTCCTCGACGACTTTGACCGCCTGTCATGCTGGCAACCCGTCATGTAACCCAGCCGAAAACTAGTCAGCTCAGACCGCCTTGAACCGTTCCAGCGTCAGCTCGGCACCGTTTTGCGTCGTCCTGCGTTTGTGGTGTTGTTCAGTGTTCGTTCGTTTGTATGTAATCCGTATCGACTCTTTTTATTTTTTGTATTTTGGTATGTATTTTAAATAAATCTCTTCACTCCCCCCCTCCTGCCCATCCCCCATCCCCCTCCTCCATCAAACCGGGACACTTCCCGCGAACCAATCGAACGAACAGGTCACAAAAAAAGCCAAACGCGCGCGCACGCCTCGTGTTTCTGAAAGGGTACCACGCACAACAACGCACACACACACACGAAAGAAAGAAAATCCAAAAAAATAAATATAAAAAAATATATATATCTCAAATTCTTTTTTTCAATATACCGATACTATTTGGTTTGTATCTTTTTTGTTTTCTCTTTCCTTTTCTGTTTCTTTCCCTCGTTTTCCCTTTCCGTCAACATCATAATTTCCTTCCCAGACAAGCTTGGTCCCCCCCGTCAGGGTCACGCTGCAACAAAAAGAAGTGATGATTACGCAGTACCGACCTGGGCGTAACGACTAGAGCCCAGCTGGCGTAGTCTACTTACCTATCCGTATGCCCGTAAGAAACGGGTAAGTGAACCGAGGGAACTCGGTACGAGCCCAGAAAGGACAGCGTGACCTGTGACCCGAGTGACCTTGCTTGGACCAGGGCAAAAGGGAGGCGATACCTATCCCAGAAGGCCGAACGGGGACCAGGGCAGCAAATGGAAAGAAAAGAGGTTTTATTTCACAGACCAGGTCAGGAAGAAAGGAATCGTCTTCCGAGCAGGCACGATTAGAGACGGGCGCCTACACTATGGGACTGGGGGGTCCCCCCGGGAAAGGTAGGTAGTAGTATTCTTCTCTGATGAGAACAGGTCTTGCTTGGTAAATAGTGCTTTCCCAGCATCGTGGACGGTGGGCCACGGATAATAACCCCCCTGCTTGTCAATTCTAGCGCCAAGAGAAAGAGAAAGAGAAAGAGAAGAAGTATCCCGTACTCCGTACGAACGCTATCGTCAAGCTGGTAACCCAGCTAGCTAGCTAGCTAAGAAAGCTGGCTGAGCTGCTGTGGTTACATGGGCACTGCTAGTGTCTGCCTGAGAGTGTTGGTTGTTGGTAACAATGGGGCCGGCTAAGAGAGCGACTACGGGCGATAACCTGGTAACCCACAGATAGACCACCCACGGATCCAAATTGTCAATCACACGTGTGGTGTAAGGATGCGTCTCTTTGGCTCGCAACGCCAGCACTAGCACTAGTAGTATTCCAAAGAGAGGAAGTCACAAAACAGAAACAGCCGCGTTGATGGATCTTATCTTGCACCCTACCGTAGCATCGAACCGAAACCCGTGCCTCGTCAGATCCTTGGTTCACCCGTCGTCCGTTCTGCTGTCCAAGTCACGCAGCCGACGGACGAGAAGCAAGCAAGCAGGGAACAACAAAAGAAAGGATAGGGAAGGGACGAAGACAACGCCATGCGCACCGGAATCCATGGGTTGTCGAACCCGTTTCAAATCAGACTTGATACATTGCGCCGCATCCCACGGGCCGGTCAGACGCCAGAGCGCATATTCAGGACCTAGTTCCGACACAGAACAGTGAGGGTGAGTTACCCGTGAGATGGATCATGTTCGGGTGACTAGCTAGCCCCCCTCCATCGCGTGCTTCCGCCGGCTAGGTGTAGCCGTAGGTAAGGTAGGTAACCGGACCGCTTTCCTGTCCCGCTACACAGCTTGTAAGATGTGTCTCGTCTCGTCTCGTCAGTCAGTTTCGATGCTATCTATCATGAGATACTGTATCTGGAGTAACTACGAGTACGATGGAGAATGAGAGACAAGGCAGTAGTATCATGAGATACAGAATCAGCAAGTTTCTGGAAAAGAAGAGGGTGTGTTTGTTTGTCTTGTCTTGTTCGCGATGTTACCTCTTGAGGCACGTCTGCATACACTTATCCAGCTGTGTCTGTTAGTGTACCATTCAATCCGTTTGACTGGTGAAGAGAGCGAGCTGGTAACGTCTTTCCTTCCGCTGTAGCACTTTTCTTTTCTCTCGTGTTCTTGTTCTTCTTGTTTGTGTTGTTTTTTGTTTGCTCTGCTCGTCGGACTCCCTTCTCGCGTTCCACCACCCCCTTGATCGATCATATGCGACCTGTTCTTTTCCAGAATCCCCTCAACCTGATCACAACCAGCAAAAAGCATTGTCCCCTCCGCAACTACTCGTACTAATCAAACGGTCCCCAACGACCGAACGGATTACCGGTCCCGTCATCGGCCGTGAGGCGCGCGGGCGCCGACGCATGGCATGGCATAGCAGGGCATGGGCAGCATGGCTTTTTTTCTCGCATCGCATCATACCAGTCGCATAAGGGCCAAATCATAGGCCACCAGCGCTAACACATGGCAATCTCTAACTCACTCACCCCTCTCCGCGTTCTTTTGTTTCTTCGTGCGAGCAGCAAGGTCGTGACAGTAATCTGAATTGGTCTGAAACCCGGGCCTTTTTCCTCCTCCTCGGCGCGATGGCAGCCTAAGATGGCGCACGCGCCCGCTGACTCTGACTCTGACTCTGCCTCATCATCCCATCTGTCTCTCTCTTTTGCGCCTTTGCTTTGCCGCAACTGCGAACTATTTCCGGCAGTTCACAACTCGTAGTTAGGTACCTAGGTAGTCTGAGAGCATCGCCTCTCCCGTCGACTCAAAAAAACTACTAACTACTCAGTTCTCTAACCTTGTTTTATTTAGAGATGGTGTGGTTTCCCCGGCTTTTGGTTTGCCTACCGTAGAGTAGGGTCGAAGTAGTTCGGTAGGGCGGTAGATAGATACTTCGTAGACTAGGTAGGCGAACGGGAACTCAGACTAGACTACGGCTTGGACTAAGAGAGACCGTCTAAGCTGGTTAATGTACTTTTGTCACGTAGAGCGTGGTCCGTGATGATGGGAAACGTTTCGCGTGGGATTTGAACTGCGTAGGCACGGATTGTTCTGCTTCGAGATAGGATTGTCTCCTCCCCCGTATGGCATGGCATGGCATGGCATGGCATGATGGCATCAGGGCCCCAGGGCTATTTTTGACGGGATGGTGTCACCCAAGCCCAGACTCCATCCATCCGTGGACCATGGGGTAATCTTACGCTTCCCCAGTTGTTACCAGCGCCGTGTCTTCGGTTACGGGCAGTTACGAAACTAGCCAGCAGCTAGTCAGGTTTAGGAAGGTCGGGTTTGACTCGTTACCCAGGACTACGGGATTAGCGTGTGATGTGATGGGCGGTATCGCTGTCGCTCGCTCGCGTGGTTTTGCTACTGCTATCTCGGAGATCGCTATTATCCCCAGTTTATTGCCGTCGGTGATGCACGATTCGATTCGATTCGACTCTAGAAGCCACGAGGAGGTTGAAAGCAAGCAAGCAAGCGCGCTTGCGAAACCTCCATCTCGGCAGCTAACGACGACTACCGCTACGGGTTACCTATCATCATCATGACCTCGCGCATTGCATTATCATGTGCCTTAGCTAGCTAGATAGGTATCTAGTATGTAGACAGACAGCTTAGCTTGTGATCTTCAAGATAAGAAAAGAAACAACAGCTGGAAGAGAGAGCTGGAAAGCCGGGCTTGAATCATCGTCTAGGTATCTTTCTTCTTGACCGCAACTCTTCCTCCCCAATCCTACCAATCCGCGCTGTCTGTTATCTGATATGGTCGACCAGACCGCTGCCGTAACACCCATCGGTCGTATCGGGAACCACTCGTGGCCTCTTCGGAATCACACGCCCCCCAGCCCGTCAGCCTCTATCTACATACTCTTCCATATCTTTCTAGCTGCGTAGAACAAGTACAGTACTTTGGTGATCGGCATCTGCTCGCAATTGTCTGCCCTACGAACGGGGAGGAGGGGACCTTCTTTTTCCGTTCTGGCTCAGATGCCACCGACGCATCGCGTGGCGTTGCCCGCCCCCCCCCCCCCCCCCCCCCCCCCAGCTCAACCAACACCGCCTCCCCCGAGAATAAGTAGTGTGTCTCCGTCATCGTCGTCGTCGCGAAGTGACGCATGGTGTGTGTAATCCGTACAGAATATATATTAAGGCTGGGTTGTACGAATGAATATGTTGCTCACGGGCGTTTATTGAGAGCAATCTCTTGCGAACGACTTTGTTTTTCCTGACATCCCCCCTTTTTTGATGCCGACCCGATTAATCTCCCTCTACCCACCGAATCATAGAATCCGGGGTGAGAAATGCAACCTTGATTAGAAATATTGCCGACATGGCGAGAGAGATGCGACGTTTGTTAGTAATATGTCTTTCCGATTCTACGGATGGGATGATTCATTTCGGAATCATTGTCAGCATCGCATCGTCGTCGCATCGCATCGCATTCAACATGTCGCGATTCCGGTGTCGGTACTCTTCTTTTTCTCGCCTCACGATGTTAGTTCCGATGACCCATCTTTCAGCTCCCGTCCTTAATTCTCTGATATTCCGGACCGGGCAACTGCAGCATGTACTTTTCTACTCTAGTGTCTCCGTCCTATTCACGTTGGGCCCGGCAGTGCCGTGAGAGGCATTATAAGCGATTCCATCGTCGCGCAGGTGGAACTCCGTTCGTCTGTTTACGAAGTATACATACCCGCCCTACTACCTGCTTTGGCCTGCCTTTCCGTCTTTAGGAAGCAAGTAATATGTACGGATTAATGCGTATGGGCTTTTTTTTTGTTTCTTACGAAGATGAGGTTAGTCATATGCAGCAGCGTAGACGGTCAGGGCCATATCGGGTCTGAAGAGGCAGCCCGCAGGTCCGCAGCCCGCAGATCTTACCTGCCGATACACCACAGTCTGACATGCTATACAAACAAACAGATTCAATGGATATTACCTACGTAACTTGCGTAATCCATATTCCGTAGGCTTCTTCCGTAGTCTTCCGTACATCTACCGAGGTGTCGAAGGCGGTAAACCACGTCTTCTAGAACATCTCGACACACGCCTTAATTAGAAACAAGTCTCCCCAATCCCCATCCCCTAGCCATGCCATGCCAGATCAGACCAGACCAAGCCAGGGCCGTGTTACCAGCCCAGCGTGTCGGGTAACCTAGCATCGACACTATCCCGGGTTCAGGTCCATCCGTAACAAGCCAAATCCCATGCGGTACTTACAGGACGCATTACCTACGAGGTTACTACCCAGCGCGACGGGTTTTGATCCCCCCTGATTAGCGTCGTAATAGGTTGCAAGCCCATCCCACGCCCATAGGCCCATAGTGCACGCGCGTAGCGTGGAAACAAGGCTGTTACCGGTCTTCCGTAATGAAACCAACCCGTCTCCAGTTAAAGCTGGCTGCTGTGGGGAAAAAAACAACGCGCAAGAGAGAGAGAGAGAGACATGGCCGTGCGTCGTTGTCCAGGTGTTTGCTTGTCTCTGTTCGGACATAACGGCCGTAGGGGGGCGACAGGGCTTCGTCTCTGCTCTGGGAAAAGCAAACGCCTCCCCTGTCCGACGGGCTTTCCTATAGCGAGAGCCACCTACCGCATCGGCTGACCTCTTTGTCCAACAACAGAATATCTGGGGAAAAAAGGGTCTGTTCCATTACTCCGTACTTCCCAACGCCTTTTTTTTTTCGCCAGTGATAGTGTAAATAGTGGGAATCCGACCACTTTCTGCACATGTCGATCCGTACACTAGACGGGGGAAGAGAAGAAGATGCTAGATGGAATGGATATTGTATCGTAGATAGATGGACCAGATGTCTATTGCGACGCCCTGGGTACCCGAAGAACGGGATTTGAAGCCAGACGCCTTTGCCTTCTATCTCCACGTCCCATCGTCCCATCGTCCCTTACTACGATGCGGATCACCGATTCACGGGTTATGTACGCAGTAATGTCGTCGTAACGACATAAAAAAATCGCCCTAAATTGATTACTACGACTACGACCTGGATCGTACATATTTATCCAGCTTATCCCGCACATATCTCTGCAACTCACCTCCCTACCTATTCCATGCCCATCGTATCGTATACGATCCCCCATCTCACACATTGCTCGACACTACGACTATACACCCGTAATAAGCCCGCCCATGGTGAAAAACCAAGATTCTAGCGCGCAGCACGATGGCAAGCAAACACCCTTTCGCAATGATCCTCCGGGTTCCCCGTCAAGGGTGTGTGTGTGATCACTGATCGAGCGATGATGAGATTAGAGATTGAGGCATACTATCGTAGTTTGAAGATGAAAGTGACGGGTTCCCCCCAGTCCGCCCAGCACACACCACATTACCGGTAAATTGCGATTTCAAGGAAAATATTTTTTCTCTGGCTTTCTCGGGTTGTGATCGAGGGCGGACCTTAATTAAAAGCATACGCCGATGACCCTGTCTAGTGCGCCAATTTCCCAAATCGCAGGCTTCGGTGACTCTTGGGTTCACGCGGACTATGTAGCTAGTAGGGGGGGAGTGTACGATCAGTTGGTAGAGAGAGCATCGCAGCGACAGGCATGTCGATAGGGGTTTAGCACGAGCGTCGCAGACACTAGGTAATATCGCGTAGGTCGGAGAATGCTTAGGGTTAGGTCAGGTCCAGGGCCATGTCGAATCGAGGTGGTCGATGCGAGTCTTGAAAAAAGGACACTTCATTCTCACCTTCTCCTCGGTGCTTTTCCGTATCCATAGTCTCCCCGAGAGATAAAACCGACCGGATCGCCTCGCAAAAATTCTTCTTGGCAACTAAAATCTGTCGTGCAGATTTTTCTGCTGTCTGTTTTGTGCCTCGGGACAACTGACGCGTACCTTTCTCTCCTCGGTCTAGGAAGCATTCCCAGTTTCGCCGGCGCTAAGTCAAAGAAAGAGGATAGTGACTGCCCTTGCACGTTTACGGAATAGGTCTTTCCCAGATACCTGGTACCGGTAAACCCTGGACGCCACGCCGGCGACCTTGGGCCTGATACACTAGCCGCCTACAGTAGATCAAACAACGAAAGGAAAAAAAAAAAAAAAACACACACACCCCCATTGCCCGCGATATAATGTGACCGGGTTTATCATGCCCATCGTGGGCGTGTTTTTTTATTAGTGTTATATATATCGGATCATAGAAGGGGCCGTGCGGTTGCTGTCGGAACCACCGAGAAACGCCGTTATTGATGTGTGACTAGGATTCCCGAGGCAGAGAGGAGGAGCAAGATGGATTGATGGATGGGTGATGGATGGATGGATCGTGGGAGGGGAGCTGACGCGAGCTGAGGCGTATTTCAGTTTTTTTTGCTTGCGTGCATCTTGCTCGTGGGTATTGTGGCGCGTTCGGTTGGTTGGCTTGGCTCTTGGCTTCGTCGCCCCAGATTCGAAGCGCGCAAAAGAACGAACGAACGAACCGTTGGCACTTGGGAGGATGCCTGGTGAGTGGCGATGTGGCTCGGGAGTTTGTAACGACACTAGATGTTAGCTGGATGTAACAAGCAACCAACCGGGCCGTTTGTTTTCTCCATTCCCTCAGCTGTGGTTGGTTGACTACGAGTTACGGATCCCTTGGACGGAGTCTGGGATGGATGGACTACGAGTTGAAGTGAAGACAGGTCGAAGACAACTACCGTGATCACGGAAGACAAACCGGATCGTCGAGATCGCAACTCGTTCTCGAAGACCTCTCTAGACTCGATCCAAGAATACCTAACATTTCTGACAGAAGAAAGAAGTCGACAACCTCGATTCCCCTGGCCACGACCAGACCACGTCTTCGTAACACCCTCAAGCCCAAGACAAGACAATAAAGCTGTCAGCCAACCTACCAAAACCCACGAGCTGCCACATTCAACGTTCCAGGCTCGCGGATCTATCACAAGGCGGGGAATATATCGTACCCAGAATTTCGTGTGTGAGTCGTGACATGTTACCTACGAATGACGGGCGATCAAGCCATGGGCCCGTCCACACACAATCCACACCTGGCTCCATCCAGACGGGACCCGTTCCCGCGCCAATGGTCCCAGTCCAAACGCGACGGGGCTAGCATCAACGGAGATGAAACCTAGCGTTAGGGATTTGGGATTTGGTACAGTTGCCACGAAAAACGACCAGTCAACTGTTGAGCCTCTAGGGAGGAACCACACCTATCCACGCTGCGAGAATTAAAAGACAAGAGGGAAAGAAGGAGAGAGTCTAGACTCTCTGGACGAATACGAATTAGCCGCAGATTGGGCTAAGCCCGTAGTGCGTATTGCTTGCTGCCATTTCCGGATTTTCGGACTACGCTACCAGTGCTCGATTCTAGATTCTCATCCATCGCTAGGGAATCGGGGGTGTGAGAGTTACATTCACAGACACACACTACGACGGCTTCGGTTCGTGTTCATTTAAATAAGTAGAAAAAATTTTCGTTCTTGGGAGAACTGAGATGTGAGAGAGGGCTTCGTATGAGGTATTTCGTACCTTGCTGGCGTACACCATGTAACCTCCTGAGTATGTACGGATTAGTAGGGAGGGAGGGATGAGTTTGTGTGGTCGTAACAGATCTGATGGTCGTAACAAGACGACGCCCGTCTCACGCAAACGAAACCGTTTGCATCGCATCACGAACCCCGTATGCTCCCACACCGAGCCACACGTATCCGTTCACCTATCTATCTACTCGCATGAGATCTCCGTGATGTAATCACCTCATTCGCAGACACGGTAGGCGTGCAATTCATAAATAGAAAAAATAAATAAATAAATCACCTGCACGACTTCACAACGAACGCCTCACGACCCGAAGAAGAAGCGCAGAAGGAAATCCATCGTGGTCGAGGGATCATCAGGGGTTTTTACTTGCGTCGGTAATCCGTTCTTTTTTTTTTCTTTTTTTTTGTTTATTTTTTACGATGCGTTCGAAAACCAGGTACTCCTCGTCGCTGGCTATGCCACCTATCGTATGAATTGTGTGTGTGTGTGTGCGCGCCCAACCCTTCTCTCTGGACGGCACGCGCTAGGTACGATATGTGTGAGAGAGAGAGAGCGCGGGATACCCAGTTCGTCGTTAGATTCAATTTAGGTACGCGCATGGGGGTGGTTCGTGAACGGGTTACGTGGTGCCTTGTCTCTAGCTAGGTAGTGTTGGTTACTGGTCGCCGTCGAATATACACGCCCCCCTCCCATCATCCCATCATCCATGCCCCCCCCCTCTCGCACCCATGCCATGCACGTTTATTTTCAGATGCCGATTGAATGGTAGGGGAGGTGTATGGATAAGATTGGCTTGCCAGTGTCTACGAAGGCCGCATCGTACGTAAATACACAACTGGGACTGGAAGGGGACCCGAGCGCCAGATTTCGCTGCCCATTGCGGGCAAGCGGCCCTTCGCGCCCTCGACACTACTGGGAGACTAGAGGTAACTGTATCGAAACTAGTCTCGCGGATGGACGAGCCGGACAAAGAGAACGAGGGTTGCATCGTTTACCGGAGGGGGCACGGAGGAGACAGATTTTCAAAGCCCATGATGTCGCTGTGGCCATTGCGTTTGGGGGGGGTTTTGCGTGTGCGCGTTAGGTCGAGATGGGCTTAGAGGGCGGTCTTCGGGCGGGCTCGAAGAAGAGGAAAAGCAAACGCCGCGAATAGGAGCCTTTGCGCAATACTCTTCTTGCCCGATTCAATATCAATCAATCCCCTTGTCTGTCTATTCAGCTGCGAGGTGGTCACTGCGTCGTGAAGAAGGTGTTACGGATATCGTAGTATCGTGGAAAGATACAGTGATCGAGAGTCGAGAGGCGTTGCGATACGGCTTGGCAGGTCCGCATCGAGAAATCGGATGGCTTGCGATGCAATGCCATGTTGGCATTTCGATCCATCTCGTTCTCCGTGCTGCGCGCTGCGCACTACCTACATATTTATACGCACACTAGTAGTAGGTAATTGAAGGAGGGAGGCAGGGGAATAGTCATCCGTAGGTAGTCGTTTGTAACAGGTAACAAACAAAGTCTGGATCCCCGTATTGACATGACAACCAAGACGTGAGAGCCAACCAGCCAAACACCATTCTTGGCTGACGCCCAGCCCAGAACGACAAAACAACAACAACAGCAAACCACCATGATGACAACCAGTCAGACTAGTTATTACGAAGTTCATACTAGTGTATGTAAATCATCCCGTGTGTGCAAAGATAGTCCACCTCTGCTGCTCCAATGGCCACACCGCGAACTCACCCCGCAAAACCAACTCGCTGCACATCGCATCGTATCGCTTCTCTTCCCCCATGGTCCCAATCGGGCATGTATCAACACACACATTCTTTTATTTCTAAGAATAATATACCCATTTATTTACGTTAATATCGAAACTCACCGCCATGACATGCATACGCACCCGGACGTCGCTACCAATGGCACCCTGCTACACCGGGCCAGCAATCACTCAGTCTATCGGGCAGCGTTACTTTTCTTTCTTTTCTTTCGTTTCTTCTTGCTGGCCCGGCACGCTTCCCTGGATGCCTGACATACACCATACATAGACATACGGATACATACGCAACGCACATCCATTACACGTACAGTAGAACACGTAGGATATGTAGCTGATCCACAACTCGACTCATTCACTCCCACACAAACTGATGTTCTCGACTCTCTCTCTCGGTGACGAGCAGCAGCAGAAAAGGATCAGCGAGAGGACCTTTGACACTAATGTCTCGCTCGCGTTAGTTTTTCTCGGGGGAGGGGCTGGGCTGGTTTGAGTCACTTTTCTGGTCTTGTCCCCCAACCGAGATCATCATCACCATCACTACCTACCTAGTCCGTCGCGTAAAATTTTCCTTTCGTAGCATAGGAAGGTCGTTCGATCACCTGTTCCTTAACCCTCGTTACGAGAGAAAAGTAAAGAGCTAGCGCAAGCAGCGTAGGATGCATTTCATCATCGATCGACAGACTTGCTTCCCCTTCGCAGTAGTTAGGTCAGTTCGGCACGGGTAGCTATCGCAACGTAGGAACGAAGGCGGAGAAACAGGAAACCGGATGACGACAGCGATGATGACGATGATGGTGGGAAAGGAAATTTTTGCAGGTTTCGCCTACCGTAGGTAGGTAGCATCGCGTAGCCGTAGCGTCGTCTTTTTTTCTCGTCTCTTTTCCCTTTTTTTCTCTGCTCTTTCTCTTTGAAGTCAAGTTTCCTTCCGTTCGTAGTCAAGTCTAGAGTTGAAGAGTCAAGTTTACTCCCGTAGTCGAGTTTCGAGTCTAGAGTCCAGACAGTTCCCCGTACGTTCGTCTCATTCATAGGGCATAGCGTACGTAGGGCTGCCTTGGCTGGACAGACTCCTCCTTCGACTCGTCCCCTACCTACCATTTCCATACCTACATGCGAGACGAGACGAACGACGGGTCCCGACCCTTCGTCCCGACCCTCTGAGGCATTTCAAATCACATTCAGCCTCCAACGACGTCATCGTCATCCTCCTCTCTCTCGTCTCCAAGTCGGCCTAACCAAGGCACGTATTATGATCCCTTCAACCTTAATCAATGACTTATCACCAACCCCCAATAACTATAGTCGTTATAGGTAGGTGTGCGTAGTCGTAGGTCAGATAAGTATTCTAGAAGCCCTCATCGAAGATATCGACTCACGCCCCTCCCCCTTTCCAAGTACATACGAAATAAGAGAAGAGAAGGACGCGTAAAACCGTATCAAACGGAATAATAATCGTCGTCCAGCCCGAAATGGGCTTATTGGGCTGAGATCAGCAACACGGCGTTCGTCAAGGTACGGTACGGATGAAATATCCCATCCGCTCTGTCTTCAAGCTTGGGTTTTTCCCGGGTCACAAGGGACGAACACGCGTGCGTGAGGTGAGATGGCAAGTTTCAACTGCAAATACGAGTACTTAACACTTCCCGTCCCGTATTCCGTCGACAACACGACGACAACTGATACAGACCTGGAACACACCTACCGACTTTCTTGCTGCCAGTTTGAAGCAAGATTCCATGGTACCTCGATGACGGGCGTTTAACAACAACGAACAACAACAACGCCCATTATAGGTAGGTACTTACCTGTCTACTTCTTACTACGAGTAAACAAGTACCTACATACCAGAGGGGGTATATCCAACAGCGTCATCGTCACCACCGGCCCGTTTCCCTCTTATCCCCGAGGGTTCTTTTCGCGCTTGTCACACACATAAGTTCCCGCCGAGACTCGAAGCCAACGACGTCACAACCTCACGAATAAAAACTACCCTACCAACCTGGCGCGTGTGAAATTTTCCTATCGCTCTCCGCTGCCGGCAACCTCGGGAAAGACTAGCAGTAGCAGCCGCATGGTCGTTCGTAGATAAAGTCGCGTTTGTACTGTACAATGTCGTAGATAGGGAATGGAATCTCTAATCCATACATCCCACGTGCATGGGGGTCGTAGTATCGTAGGCAAGAAAAAAACTCTGAACATGGGTGAAGGTATGAGACCGGTATGAGACCGGTACGGAAGAGCCTTTTCTCTCATTCTCGTCCTTCCTCTCTCGGTCCAGTCTCTCCTTCTCGTTTTCCTTTCACGCTTCTCTGACGTACCTACGGGCTAGCAGCTGCATTAGCACGACGTGTTAATATTTCACACCATGTAGGTTTGTATATAAAGACACTCTGCTGCGTAAATAAAAAGGCGTGCGCATACGGACGAGGTGGAGAATCGGTGATAAACGCATGCAGAGGGTGTACGGAAAAGAAAAAAAAAAAGAGACCACACAAAAAAAGAAGGGAAGAAATCTGCGAAGCGAGAGAGAGAGAGGATGAGACCTTGCCTGCCTAGCTAGCACCGACGTGGGAGGTGGTTGGCTAAGATGTGGAGTTTTGTTGAGTGCAGAAAGCGCGCAGCAGGGAAGGAAAAAAAAAAAAGCACGTCGATGGGGTTCCCGGCCCTCCGTTCATCGCTCTGCTGCAACGCTTCCTTCGTCGTGTGTTTTTCTGTCGTCTCCTCCTTTCTGACATCATCGTCCATCACCACGGCTACCTACGTAGCCCTCCACACTCCCCAGAATAGGTAATTCCTATCTCCGGTATCGATGTCGGATTCGGAGATCAAACCTTAGATCCGGGGGTTGGACGACTCGTGATCGTTTGTTTGTTATTCCCCGGCCACCTGTCTGTCTCTGCTGCAGAAACGAGCCCAGTTTTTTTATTGTACGAGTACATACGCGGAGGCAGGAAGGGCTGTTCCCTTCTGGATATGTAACGCCGTCGACCTACCTTGGGTTTAGCGTCATGAAGGGGAACCTTTTGTTCCTGTGACCAACTTGAGACGGCTGGCTGTCCCTTGTTGATTGGCTTGTCTGCGGGAATGCGTTGTTTGAAGTCTCATAAACCTGTTGGCTGTGCTGTTGTCTGAGAGTCTTCTTGACCGATAGGTTTTCTTCCCGTTCCTTTCAAGCGAATCCTCTAGTCGCGAAACCAGGGATCAATTTAACGACAGCGTGAACCTCGTTTATAAATAGGTTCTTTTTCCTCGTTTGGCGCTGCGGCGTGTATGTACGTTGGTCAGCTTTTGTGCCAAAGTCCTACCGTATTTTCCAGGGGCAACTGCTGCTGCTGTGCGACGTGGACCCTTTTTCCTTTTCTCCTTCTTGTTGTTTCTTTTTTTGACATTCCCCTTACAGGTCAACTACTGTCTCGTACATACGTCAACGTGCAAGGTGCACACCGTGGACCTGGAGAACATTGAGCAAATCGCTGATCATGTCTCTGTCTCTCTGCCACTACTGAAGAGTGTCTCCTCATAGAGGCGGACATGACCCGCCCAAACCCCATGAAGAGCTGATCATCCGCTTCCGACACAACGGCGTCTGTGCCCCGGAGGATGGACAGTCCTATGAGCAGACATGAGGCGTTGCAGGAACCGCCCACGATGTCCGGGGCAACGTTGCGGTGATAGACGCCTAGTGGCGGGCCTCCAGCGATCCGTGTCTGCGTGTCACCTCCCGGTGCACGACTCGTTCCCCCTTTCCCCCCCTTTCCCCCCTCCTCACTCCTCCTGGAGATTCATTCAAGCTAGTCTCAAACTAGTCGTGTAAGTATTGTCCTCGATCCGCCCGGGACACGATTTGGCTACGGTACGGGTTACACATAGCTAGACGTCGACGAATAAAGAGAACCGCGCCGGCAAGCCGATAGGTTCTGCGGAGATAACCTTGATGCTACCATGCTGGAAAGTGAGTGGTGAGGGGGGACTGGCTATTTCCCCGCTAGCTAGAGCTCCAACTACATACCTTCCACGTATGAATGGCGTCAGCAATGGCCAAGACGCCCGTTGCATCTTGCTATACTAGTAGGTTTTAAGACGACCGTTAGCATGGCTATCGTAGTCCGTAACTAATGGGATATCATGCCGGCTGAGCAACAGTCAACCCGACGACTGTTCAACAAACCTGTTTACCATGTCCGGGACGTTACCTTCGAGGGAGATGCAGTCGGCGATGAGGGGGAGTAAACAAGCGAGGACCAGTCTCGGGTCAGAGAACTCATGGCGGTATGGTGGCTGAGCTGACGAAAGCTCACGGTGCAGCAGCAGTACGGAATACTTGGGCTGCTTCGAACGACGATCGTCCTGGTAGTATTCAGACTTCAAGACAGACACCCGAGAGTTCATCTTGGCGTCTGCGGCCTTGCACGTCATGAAAAACACCTTAACCGGGTGTGTCGGCCCCGAAGAAATATGGAAGAAACCCATTCGTTTCTAGAACCAACATCCGTCTCTTGCCGAGATCTGGTCATCGTGATAGGCTCCCGCCCTCACATCCATCGGACCGAAGGCCGTCATTCAGAGCTTGGGCAGAGATATGTGCTCTTTCATGCCCAGCGCAATTCGGCGATTTGTTTAACGGGCTCAATCACCGCGAGGGGAAATGACGTGCCGAGCTTCTCAGAGACGAACACGTTCGTCCCAGGTTCTTATAATGGCCGGACTACCTCGATTCGACGGCACGTTTTTGTTTCAATATACCTATGTCGTGTGACACGATATCGAAACCTGGTTTCGGCAAGTTCGATATCCGACAAGCTGGAGAGGTCGTGGAGGTCGTGGAGCAAGCCAGTCACATATTGGTCCGAGATCGCGAATGGAGCAGTATCACCGTCCATCTCTCCCCAGAACATTTTGACAAGTTCCATGTCTGACATCAGTTTGAACCCAAGCGAATGGTTCATCCATGTAAGACGATCAGGCCATGGTGAAGCCAATTCTGTGTGTCGTGGTTACACTGACAGAGCCAGCAGCGCAAGATAGGAGCCGAAATGGGATGAATGATTTCATACTCGTGGTGTAGAGCAGTAAGCTCGCATAACATACGCCCTCGCATTTTCATTCCACGACTCAGGCTATTCCTGATTTCTAGCGGGAATTGACAACTCATCATCTCACTGACCGATAAACTCCGTTGCATGCTATTCGAGGGTCCATAAGATGTTCTCGAGATGTACATCTGGGTCAACGTCATCTGGAAGAGGGTCAGGAAAACTGCGATAGGGACTTGTTCTTTGGTGGAATTGACCTATGATTGAGGGTATGTCTTGCTCGAAAGTGACCGGGTCATATTCTGTAAGCCAATCGGCATTTTCACATTTGGCAACAGAGGTATATCGACCCCTTTTCAGTCCGAGTCTCATTAAGAGTTCATGTGAACACGGTTGGAACACGGAGGTTTGAGACAAGACAAGATACTTGGAAACTCGAAACGCACCAGCGGATTATAGAGAAACGGTCTTCACCGTGACCAGAAGACAAGATCGAGGCAACCTTTTTTCGACGATCCGATGGGGCATAGTTGTAGTGAAGACTGGCAATATATGAATAGTGTTATCTCAACATAATACTTGGGATGAAGGCGCGTAATTGAGACCGGCAAACAGAAAACAGTAGTTCCCAGATGTTCATTCCCAAGTGGTGCTTCTCATCTTTTGGTGATATCCGAGCAAATGCGTTCGGCATGGAAAGTCCTGCTCCTCGTGTGCTTAGTAGGTATAACTGTTTTGAAAGCGATGAAGCACTTTGGACGTTGACTTTGGTCGAGTAAATTGGTTGTCGCTTCAACTTTTGATCTGTCAACTCGGTTCTGCGTGATCCATTGGTTGTGAAGTCGAGCAAGCTTCAAGAAGCCAAATTCACTAGAACGTGAAGCTATCTGTATTGACCAGCTTATAAGGGGCGGTCTGCTGTGATCAAGCTGGTCAATCATCAACTCTGCTCGTCATCAGAGGTATCAGTAACCATAGATGGCCGAGATACTCTGCTGGCTATGAAAGATTGTTCTGAATGAGTGTAGCTTCTTCTCCTACTCCGATCATCTCTTAATATCATATTCATTGAGGCCGAGGTTTTTAGCCGCAATCAGCCAAACAGTCGTATCCAATTCCAATCATGCCTGATATTGAATGACGTTTGCGACCTTGAACTGAGTGTTGCGAGTTTGATGTTTCCGAGGGGAGGTTCACGTGACGTTCTGTTGAATTGTACTTTGAAAGAGAGAAACAAGCTATGGTCTTTTGGCCTGTCGTATCATAACCATAACAGTAGGTTTGTTGATCTGGCAGCAGGTGCATAACATCGATGATGCATTGACGTGCTGGAATAGAGGCTCCGTCACAAACGAGAGCAAGCCAATGTCGATTGCCTGGGCGCCTTCACAGAGCATTCCGTAGCGGAAACATCCAAACCTCTGAGATGGATTATACTCAGCTTGGGTTAAACCCGGATCTTCTTGAAAGGAACGAGTACGTGAGTCTTGAGACTCTGTTCCATGTTGAATCCGATGGTCGCCCTTTCATCAGACAACTGCGAGGCACCGACTCATATGTGAAGCGATCGTTATCTGCGAACTGAGTGACGCAGTCTGGTTCTAGATCAGAAACAGCGTAGAATCCTAGATTGCACGCTGTGGCGCAACACTAGTATCAAACGTGTTTGCCAAAACCGGGTGGCGGACGGGGAGGAATGCATCAGTTTCCACCTGAGGGAAAGTTTCCATAGAGACCAGTTTGCAGGCCTAACAGACAAGAAGGAGGCAAACGAAAACGCACAAGATGATGGGAACTAGAAATCTGATGATCACTCACTCATTAAGCAAAGAAGTCAGGAGCAGACAGAGCCTTCCTTGCCTTCCTCCTGGAAGGAGTGTCCCTTCTCCGTGCTTCGTTCCTTCTCCTCAATAACATGAAACCTTACCGCCTTGTTTCACTGTAACTTAGTTTCACTCGCTCTCGCCCTGACTGCGCCTGGGAAATTTTGAGAGCCGCTTGACCTGTAATATGACGTGTTGCACGATAGCGTTCGTTGATATTGACTGCAAGAGATGAATGGATTGGAAACTAGATGGCGAACATGCCTAATCCACCTGTCCCGTAAAGGAGTGAAGCTGGGAGCTGGACTATCGAGCTATGCCGTACCCCAGATACTGAAATTCTAGCTAAAGATTGATTCTGGGGTAACAACGTTAACAGTCGACAAATGCCCCGAGAACGACTGCTCTCAGACGATGTAATTAGCTAGGCCAGCAACAAGAGTGAAGGGAGTAACTCACCGACCCCTGACAAGCTTGATCCAGCTCATCGTCCCAGCAACCGTATCCTAAGCATCCAGATCTCTCCGGAGACAGAACCCTCACCATTCAAGTTCATCTCGGGACTCGTAGGCTCACAAGTTGGATCAAGTCCGTCATGCTCAACTACAGCATTGGAGGTGGTAGGTTGCAATTAACCGCTAGATCGCCAACATCAGTGTAGCTTCCTTCCCCTTTCGACGACAACAAGGAGGAAACTAACCGAAGCCACACTAGCACTGGTAAACAAGAGCACAGTGGACCGGACATTCCATTTTAATCTGCAGAACACCAGACCACAAATCACGAGCGTAGACAGATACTAGATAGCACAATGCAGCAATTGACGGATTAAACTTTTTTTCTTCTTATTGGATTAATGGGCGTGACTGAGCTGCCACTAGACCTTTTTTCCTAACGTCGTCCGGACCGGTCGATTTCCTGGGACGGTTCCAAGGAAAGCACAACGACGAAGTCGCGTAGCCGTATGCCATCTATGTTTCATCGCCGAACATGCCGTGAAAAGCGTGGCCTAGTCGGGCGGAAACAACATCTCAGGCAAGGGGGGTGTAGCCCAGAGAGGGACAATGGGATTTAAAAGGTATTACGAGCCCCTTACTCCGGCTTCTTCGCGGTCTTGTCATCATCATCGCCCTCGAGCGCAGGCATCTCCTCGTCGTCGTCATCCTCATCGTCCTCGTCGTCGCTTCCAGCGCCAGCGCCGGCACCGGCACCAAGCTTGGAGAAATCGATGCCACCAAAGTCACCGCCACCTGTGAAAAGGAATACATGGTTAGAAATGATACTCGTTGCAAAATAAACGGTGAATCCGTAAGGAAGATTGGAACGGCTGAGGGTAAGAATCAATTACGTACCCAAGCCTTCCATTCCTCCAAGACCCATGTCTCCCATGCCGGGCATGCCGCCTGTGTAAGAGAATAGGTTAGCTTTACTCTTCAAAGACCGCGGCAGATGACTATGAATACTTTGTCTGCGACAAGTATCATATCCATATCAAAGTATGGAACCAAAGAGCTTAGAAAGCGGGTTGTTCACATACCCATGCCACCGAACTGGGAGAAGTCCTCCTCAGCAGCCTCGTTCTGCTCATCCTCGTCAACCCACTTGTCGAAGTCGGTCTTAAGGAACTGAACCTTGGCGGGGTTCTTGAGAAGACGGTCCCAGTATTCCTCGGCGAGAACCTTCTTGCGAAGCTTCATCTCAATGTTACGGGCAGTGTGGTGGATCTGGACGTGGTTGGTGTCGATCTCGCCGAAGAAAGTAAGTTCGAGGTGGTAAGTGCGCTTGAGAGTGTTGGAGTGGCCGTGGAAGGTCAACGAGTTAGACTCGACGGACAGCTTCATGTCCTTAGCGGGGACATCGGGGACAGAGATGGTGAGGTAGATGAAGTTCTTCTCAGGGTCAGTGCTGGAAGAGCGCTGGGCCCAAAGGACTGCAGCAACGGCAAGCTTGGTTAGCTTCTCAGATCATCATCGCATCACATGTAGCGGACAAAGCACACTCGGCGAGGGCCAGGGGATGAAGCTGGGATGTCGGCGACACGAAGCTACATTCTAGCGATCGCATAGAGAGGCATGCGGCTGGGATAAGTAAAACTGACCTTCGGGAGTGAGCTGCGACATTTTGATGGGGATGGATTGTGCAGAAAGAAGAACGCGTGATACGGCTTGCTGGCGAAGACTCTTGAGAGATCTTAAGTATCAACCTGGTGACGAGAAGAGTGAGTGAGTAACGAATCCCGTAATCGAAGGCGATGAAAGAGGGGAGCTGTTTGTAAGTATACTTTGTTTGCTGCTGCTTGTTGCTGCACTTCAGAGGTTTGTGTGTGTGGATTAATGTAGGGAGGAATTGTGTTGTAGCGATGAGGGAAAGGACAGAGAGGCTTCTTACCGTTTGGTTTGGTGGTTTGGTTGTGTCAAGCTGGAAAAGTAGAAGTTGATTAGGCAAAGACAAGCTGTCACGGGCGGGCTGTCGCTGTCGAGCTCTTTTTAAGCAAGGCGATAAGCAATGAAGCTAGGAAGGCACGCAGAGGCTCAGCGTCAAGTCACAGGCAGGTGCGGCGCTGTTGGCTGGAGGCGGCAGCAGCGATTTTGGGTTTGGTGATGCAACCATCTGAGACCCCACTAGAGCCGGGCCCCGGTTTGATTCTACGAAATTCTTAGAAGCACATCGGTCTGCTCTAGAATCGCTCGTCCCTATCCGTACCTCCTGCGTACCGTATGGATTACGGACGCCGGCTTTCACATAACACAAGCACAGCACACATGATCACCAAAGCCAAGGAAAAAAAGAAAAATGAATTCATCGGTGTAACTTTATTCGAATTCTTGAATTCGCATCTTTTCTTTTTCTCTTCATCCTCACTTTCACATATTTTTTCAGATTAGTAATGAGAATGGGAGAGCTCTATGTAGGGCTGAAGATCATTCAAGAGCGACGATGTCTGGTACAAGTTCCATACTTCCTACAGTGTGTCATACAGTACGTTCACTAAGCATCATGCATCGAATTGAAGTGAATCACGCAGTGAAGCATACAGTATGCAGTCCGTACTGATACGGAATACGCATGCGGACAGTATCGGTACTCGGTACATACGATGGCGGGGTTGTTGCGATACGCGCCGAAAGTTCAAAACTTCGGGCTGGCACGCACTAAACGCTGCCGCCAAGCTCCCGACCAGTGACTGCACATCATGAACCCCGCGCATGCGGTCGGTATGTACCTCACAAGTACCGAGGTACGGCTCACAGACGTACAGAAGAGGTGACCACCGCGGCTGGTGAATGGCTCCAGTGCTCCACACTCAATTCGCAGCCTTGTTAGGGGCCCATTAACGCCAGCCTCGGGGGATCAATCGTCTTATCTCCTGCCTAATTGTCTATCGACGCTACTAAGCATCCCTCACAACGTCATTACGGGCATCCCACGATACTACCGTCACAAAAACAATCCTTTCTCCCATACATTAATTAAACAACCGTCCACTCATTTGCACCGCCCTTCTCTGCTGTCGCCCGTTGTCCTGTCACCAAGATGGAGAGCCTCAAAGCTCTCTTCATCAAGCCGGATCCCAATGCCCAGGTAATTCCATCCATGTTCGCTCATCCGGCCCTTCCCGTCCCCAGCCAACTCCACGAGAGACAAGTCGCATGAACAAACCCACGATGAGAAATAAAAGAAAGACAATTGAAATAACCCATACTTACCGAAAATCCCCCCTATTTTCCCAGATGCGAAAATGCAACCAAATGATCCGCACCAACCTCCGTAAACTCGACCGCGACATCACCGCCACCCGCCAAGTCGAGCTCAAAACCAAAAACCTCATCCTCGCCGCCGACCGCCGCGCCTCCCGCGACCCCTCCCGGCGCGCCCAAGCCCAGAAGGAAGCCCGCGACTTCGCGCGCGAACTCATCCGCATCCGGCGGGCCTCGTCGCGCCTCATTACTTCCAAGGCCCAGCTCAGCAGCGTGCAGATGCAAGTTAACGAGGCGTTTGCATTGCGCAAGATCGAGGGCCATATCAAAGCGAGCGTGGGCATCATGAAGGATGTAAACTCGTTGATCCGGCTGCCCGAGCTCGCAGGCACCATGCGCGATCTCAGCGTCGAGCTCATGAAGGCCGGCGTCATCGAGGAGATGGTCGGCGAGAATTTGCCGCTGGATGGCGATTCGCTGTTCGAGGACGAGGAGATGGAGGCCGATGGCGAGGTCGATAAGGTGCTGGGTGAGATCCTGAAGGGCAAGATGGAGAATGCGGGCGCGATTCCAAGTGCGCCGATGGCGGCGGAGCCGACGGCCGCCGAGCTGGATGAGGACGAGGAGGACCAGGAGGCGATGATGGATCAGATGCGGAACAGGCTCGAGGCTTTGCGGAGTTAACGTGCTGGTCACTGTATTCCCACTGTGATTATCTGCTGTTCTTTCTGTTTCTCTGTCATATCCTTCGTCCTTCTACACCTCGTACCTACAGTTTGCTTCAAGAGATCGATCCATGAGGTCACCATCGGCGTTTGGGGAGCGGGGAGTTTCGACTGGGTTGGTTCTTTTTTAATGAGTGGCATAATTTGCGTTCTTGTTCTATTCGAGATTGAATTATCTCGGGATATTCATAGGGGGAATAGAATTTGAAAAAGAAGAGCCTCAAATAGGGGCGTATATATATACAGGCGCGAAATCTCATACTCGTTCCGTCCACACAACGCTCTACGCGATGATTCAATTCTATTTTTCCATATTCGAATTATATTGAGCCGATGAATCATCTAAAAGACCACCGCGGCGTCGTAGACACACGCTCAACCCCCTGATCATCAGCCGTCCAATCCCAACTCGTAGCCGTGAACACCTCGCGCGCAAACTTCTCCGCTCCCATCGCATTCTCGAACCGAAGCCTCTGATCACCCGCCAGCGACCTCGTAAACCGGAACGGTCTCTCCTCGCTCTCCCCATTCATCTCCGCTTCCGCTGGCATCCAGGCGTTAGCGACGCGACTGCTTTTCCACGTAGCGCGGGAGATAGGGACGGAATTCGCGGACAACAGTCCCTGGACGAAGTCGAGAATGGGCAAGAGACGGGTGCGCAGACCGCAATTCGTGTGGTTCTTGTCGATCTGGTAGGCAGGACATTGGCGGAGGGTAGCGAGAATAGTGTCGACAGATAGCGTGGCGGTATCGGCGATGTTATCGAGTGATCCAGGGGAGAAGTCTACAAGGAATAGCAGCCCTTTGTTCGTGAGGAATTTAAACATCTCACCGAGCTGGTACGAGTCGCAGGATACGCTCGAGTCGTAGCCAAGCTGGCATTGGCGCGCGCTGCGCGAGGATGTGTAGAGGGTTAAGAAGTGTCGTGGGACTGAGGCGAGTGTGTTCAGGATGCAGGCGCGGCGGTATTGGAGTTCCTCTGTGATGAGATGTGAGTTCACGATGCATGTACGCACAACAGCAAAAAGACAGGGGAATCTGTATAAGAAAAGGGGGCTAAACTCACCCTCAAGACCATCCTGCAAATGCCACCAAGTAGCATTCTGCGCATCCCCCTCCTCCTCACCAAACGCACTCCACCGACAAGAGCCATTCATAATAAGCTCCTTCGTCGCAGCCTGGAACTTAGCCGGCTGATTCAAAAGCCACGAGACCAGAATCTTCTGCCGAAGCACATTCTCATTCGCGCGACCCATCGCACCACTAGAGACAAGTCCATCGTCACGAATCGGCTTACGACTCGTCAACGGCCACTTGAATTTCAGCCCTGTCGCCAGGTACTTAGACACGGCGACGGCGCAGTCGAAGCGGTCTGCGAGAACAGCTAGTGTCGTCACGAATAACATGGTGATTTGCGCTTGGGGCGTCTTTGCATCACCGCCGTGTAAGATGCGCAGGAGGTCCGAGAATGCGGCCTCGCGGTGTGCATTCGATGTGACAGTGTCATCATCATGGATCTCGATCCAGGGGAGATCACTAACGTCCGCCTCACCCGGCTTCACGTTTTTAAGTGATAATGCAGCGAACGCACTCGCAATATCGCTCGCCTCCTTAAACCGCGCATCACCTAGGAGCTTATCGAAGTACTTAGACTGCCGTCTCAGCACAGCCAGATCCACACGGAACGCAAGCCGAACTTTCGCCTTTGGCACAGGCTGCTGCGGTTCTTTCAGACTCGTAGGTCTAGGCTGTGCCGCCTTCCGAGCCAACTTGATCGTATCCTTTGAGTTCTGGAAGGTGACATCTAACACGACATCACCGTGCTCCGAGATGACAATGACCTCAGGAGAGAGCTTCCCCCGACCGGGCCCCTCTGATGAGGCATCTCCGTCCGCAGTACCGCCCGGGTCCTCCATTTGGTCTGTCTCCTGTGTGAGGCAATACCTGGGGGACAACAGAATATGAGGACCTCATCAGCTTCTGTTCTGTGCTGAAATTTTGCAGCCCCTTGTTTCGTCGCGACCTTGGGCGTGAGTGGTCGGTGCTTATGTGGGGGTCGATGACGATGTTGGAGATCTGAGAATTTGGAAGCAACGCGTCTTCTGCTTTGCTTCAACTCATCGTATCTGTGGCATAGAATGACAACAGCAGTTATGAGTGTATGAGAATGATTTATTGACAAGGTATCTCGATGCTATGCCTATTCCGTGAGTTGTTGTTGTTGCATCATGAGAGCCCGATCGGATCGACAGAGCTGCTGCCCGTGATCGTAGGATTAAAACTGGGTCTCTGGCACTAGGCCAATTGTGATCTAGCGTGATATAAAGCACGACATGGGGAAGATGACACCATTTTGGCATGGAAAAAAAAAAGACCAACCACCTCATTCAGGGGATGAACGTGCTTACATCATGTTGATTTTCACAGTAAGCAGCTCGAATGCTCCTCACGCACCTTGATGCCGACGTCAGCATGCTATTTCGTTTTGCCCATTTGACAGATATCGTATGTGCCTTAACAATAATAATCCTCATATTGCTGCCCCTCACGTCACGTCTTCCTACAGTCAGGGTGGGAGCGGGAGTGGAAAATGTCATGCATCATGCCATCCATCACAAGTGGATGGAAACTTTTATTGGTGTATGGTTTACCCGAACCATTGCCTGTCTTCATTCCGTTTTCTAGTCATTACTACATTATTTTCGTGATACCTTGAAAGGCACAATATGCGGCCTGCCTCCCTTTTCCCCTTGTGGAAGGTTTCAGACCCCGAAATTTGGCAAATTAAGCCAGCGTCATGATGGGGGACGCGTGCGACTCGGCACCGTCCTTGTTGGTCTCGGTGCTCTTCTCTCGGTCCATAGAGCTAGATCCAGCACTAGTGAAGCTACGCTTGGCCTTGAGAAGGGGCCAGTGACCCTTGACCTCGCGGTATCGCATGAAACCCAAAGCCATGATGATGACGATCCAGTAGACGTTGTACGAGATGACCGATCCGTAGGTGGCAGAGTTGGTCCAGCCGAAGATGGCGTTGAGGATACCCCAACCAGAACCGCCGTTGAACTCGGGACTGCAGCACTATAGGGGTTGTTAGCCATTGAAGCACTAGACGGTGTGAGGGTGACCCAATTGCACTTACGTTCACATGCCAAACGCTCTTGTCGATATCGTATGATCCGGGTCCAGTGCCGAGCTCAACAGCATCACTGCCGACGATGTTGTTCCATTCCTGAGCCTCGAAGAACCAGACAGCACGAGAGAAGAGACCGGCACCGACAAGGTAGAGAAGGCAAGTGGAGATGACGAGGAAGAGTTGCAATCGAGTAGAGGCACCACCCCTATGACACGTGTCAGTATGCTTGTTGAAGAACGAATGAGTTGTCTGTGTCACTTACTTGTAAAGGAGGTAGCCAACGATACCACCAACGATGAGGCCGATGACGACAGGGAGGGGCACAGCAGTGACGGGAGCCGAGAAGGAGACACCAGCGATGAAGACGATAGCCTCGATACCCTCACGCAGAACAGTGATGAAGGGAAGCACGAACATGGCGTACTTCTCAGCCCACCGCTTCAGCTTAGCGCCGGGAAGAACAGCCGTCTCAGCGGGGGCTTCGATAGCCTTGGCTAGCTTGACGCGCCACTTCTCCTGGAGCTTGCCGACGCGAAGCAAGCCGACACCCATGACGCTGATGATGACGGAGGCGACGAGAGCAAACGCGCCTTCGTAGTTGTATTCACTGGCAGCCCAGGCATCGCGACCCAATGTGTAGAAAGCGCCAATGATACCACCAGCGACGACAAGGCAGAGGAAGAAACCAATGCCGACTCCGAGCCATACCTGAATGAATGGAAGCCGTCGTTAGTATCAATTGTACGGAGACCAATTGGGGTAAAGGGTTGGGGTTGGTTCGGAGCTGAAAAAGAGGGCCGGGGCCTTACCTGCTTGACTAGGGTCTTGTAGACGGCGACATTGCGGTTGGGGCCGTCGAGGGTCTGCTTGAGGAAGGCGAGGAGAACGGAGACGATGATGACAGTCTCAAGCGTCTCGCGAAAGACGATGAGGAAGACGGGAACGGAGAAGACGTCTTTCGCCATGGTGACTTGACTCTTCAATCAATCGATCCAATCCTTGACACTCGAGGTTGCAGTGCAGGTCAGGGAGGAGAGGAAGGGTTGAAGTTGGCGGGTGGATTGAATGATCTGCCGAAGGGAATGGGGACGGAACAGACTGGCGGAAGGGGAAGGACTTAAGGACTTAAGAGAAGAACCAGGCCAGACCGGCCGGGCGGATGCGCGATTATCTATTCGATCTGATAAGACTGGCGTTGATCTGATAAGACAATCTGATAATTCCGGCCGGAGGGTGGTGTGGAGCTGGGACCATGCAGACCATAAGCGAATACGACTTCACTACCGCGACAGCTGCGAATTTGTCGTTCGGGATGCGAAAATCCCGGGCGATGGGCCGATGAAGAGGCTACGTATGAATTTTCGAGGGCCGTAGGATTGGCAAACAGGCCGGTTTGAGCCAAGATGGTC
This sequence comes from Xylariaceae sp. X167, assembly GCA_028637775.1. Classification (NCBI taxonomy): domain Eukaryota; kingdom Fungi; phylum Ascomycota; class Sordariomycetes; order Xylariales; family Xylariaceae; species Xylariaceae sp. X167. The sequence continues at coordinate 272,794 of JAJFDK010000008.1, forward strand.
TAGCAATAGGCCCATGAATCGCGTCACCTAGCAGTGTCCGGAGCGGTCGTAGTACGGTCGTACCTGTGTATTCCGTACCTGGTCGGTTGTGGGCTTATTGGGTGCTTGGATTGTACGAGCTACTCCCAGGCACCGTGTCAATGGCGATTCAGTGCGATCGCGGATGAGGAGAAAGGAAGCACAAACGGCGGTCAATTGGTCAATCGAGGAGAAGGAAGCAAACAAAAAAGCTCTTCGACGACTAATCAATCGTTCCTTCCAAGCTCCGATGTTCAAGCTGGGACAGCTCGAGCTCTGTTCGGGTCGGCTATTTGTGCCGATTTACGTATGATTTACTTACTGTTGCCGTAATTTTCTCGCTGCAGAATGCGTTCCGTAGCCCCTAGCGAAGCCCCTAGCGAGAGCCCCTAGTCCCTTGGCTAGCATGAAATTCTAGTGCCTAGCGCGGGTCTTCGGGTCTTGGTCGGGGCTTGGTGTGAAAAATTTCGCGCTTATGGGCTGTTTAGATAATCGGATTTAGGCTTGACGCGGCTAGCGGCGCGGCGGTATAAATTTTCATCAGATAAAATTCCGTAATCACAAAGTCCAGAAAATAAACCGGCTAACCCGGCTTGAATCCTCAGCGCAACCGCGTGAACCCCATCATACGTTTGCACTGCCTATTCGAGAGAACGACGGACGAGTCTGCTGCAAACTGCTGCAGAACTGCCAGTGGCCGAGGCTGAATTCTTACCAACTGGCCTACGGATTACTACGGAGCTACGGAAGACTTGCCGTTTACGGTGTTCCAGAGTTTTCCGGATTCTCTAGCCTAGCGTTGGCACGCATTGGCAAGCGTTGGCAATTCCGTAATCCGTCATCTAATCCGTAAATGCGCAGTGACTCAAAATCCGTCAGGATTCTAGAAAGCAAGTGCAAGCGTGCCAGTGGGCAGGTGCAAGTGGCCACTCATGCATCCACATTTGATCTAATCTGATTGATAAGATTTGATCTTGGGAAGGTACATTGTATCCGTGCACGCCTCCAGTCTCCAGTCTCCAGCTTTTCGTCTCGGTCTCGCTACTAGGTAGTGGTACTTGCCTCTGTAGGTACCTAGTCTCACACCCTTCCCTTCCCTTTCCCTTGTCCCTCTCTGATTATTCCCTAGCGGCTTATGGCATAGCCCTGGAAGCCGTCACGTTGGGACTCCCGTCAGTTTCTTGCGCTCGAACAGGCCACACAGACTTCATTAATTCCCCTCCTTGCATCCTTTTCCCACCTGCGAGCGGACTCGGATTCTGTCTCTGGAAAACATCGAGTTGGCCTTTTCAACCATCGGTCTTCGTTCTGCTGGTTGGTGGCTCTCACAATGAATTCCCTCATGAGATTCGCCGCCACCACCGTGGCGTGGGCATCGCTTGTCCCGCAACTCGCATCCGCTGCGACTGTCACTCACAACTTCGATGTTTCCTGGGTGACGGCCAATCCTGACGGCGCCTTTGAGCGGCCTGTCATTGGTATCAACGGCAAATGGCCCATCCCCCAGATCGACGTCAATGTCGGCGACAACGTCGTGATCCATGTCACCAACTCATTGGGTAACCAGTCGACCTCGCTGCACTTCCACGGTCTCTTCATGAACGGAACTACCCACATGGATGGTCCCGTTCAGGTCTCTCAGTGTGATATCCCGCCCGGATCGAGCTTCACATACGACTTCACCGTAAGATAGCGCTGCTTTTCTGTCCCGTGCTTGACTGTCCATGGCAAGCTGACTGACTGTTGCAAAGGTCGACCAACCCGGTACCTACTGGTATCACTCACACACAAGGGGTCAATACCCTGATGGATTGCGTGGACCTTTCATTGTGCACGACCCTGATTCTCCTTTCAAGGGTCAATACGATGAGGAGATCGTCATCTCAGTGTCAGACTGGTACCATGAGCAGATGCAAACCATGCTGCCGCCCTTCATCTCCAAGAGCAACCCTACCGGTGCTGAGCCAGTTCCCCAGGCTGCTCTTTTCAACGAAACTCAGAACCTCAAGGTTGCTGTGCAGCCCGGAAAGACCTACCTCGTTCGCATGGTCAACATTGGCGCTTTCGCTGGACAGTACATCTGGTTCGAGGGCCACAACATGACCATTGTTGAGCTTGATGGAGTCTACCACGAACCTGCCGAGGCTGAGATGATCTACATATCAGCCGCCCAACGATGCAGTTTCCTTCTGAAAACCAAGAATGAGACCACTGCAAACTACGCTTTCGTTGGAAGTATGGACACGGTAAGTTGAATTGATGAACGATTAAAAGCCATGCGTAGCCCTATGTTCTGACCGCAAGCATAGACCCTTTTCGATACCATCCCTCCCGGATTGAACTACAATGTGACTGGATGGCTTACCTACGACGAGTCGAATCCTTTCCCGGTCCCTGCTTTTGTTGACGAGCTCAACCCCTTTGACGATATCACGCTCGTACCGGTTGACAAGCAGACTCGTTTTGGTGAGCCAGACAAGACCATCGAGCTGGATGTCATCATGAACAACTTGGGAGACGGAGCAAACTAGTATGTCCTCAAACATCCCCCTTTTGCCAGACGCGTAAGGTAGACTAACTCCATCATTCTAGCGCCTTCTTCAACAACATTACATACGTAGCACCCAAGGTCCCAACTCTCTACACTGCGCTTTCGGCCGGCCAAGATGCAACAGATCCCAGCGTCTACGGCACATACACCCACTCCTTTGTTCTCGAGAAGGACGAGGTTGTCCAGATCGTCGTCAACAACCTTGATTCTGGTCGCCACCCCTTCCACCTTCACGGCCACAACTTCCAGGCCCTTCACCGCTCGGAAGAAGATGCCGGTACTTTTGAGGAAGAGGGCGTTACCGAGGCTGACTACCCCATGATCCCGATGCGCAGAGATACATTTGTCCTGTATCCCACTGGCAACATTGTTTTGCGCTTCCGTGCTGACAACCCAGGTAAGAAGATCCCGCCTCCAATCGTCCTGCTCACACGTCATGATATTCTTCCATCTCCCAATCCTCATTTCTGCTACTCAACACCAATGGTGCAAACTCGAAAAGAGAGATTTACTAACAACTCGCTTACCAAGGTGTTTGGCTCTTCCACTGCCACATTGAGTGGCACGTAGCTTCCGGTCTCCTGGCCACCATGGTCGAGGCCCCTCTCTCTCTTCAGGAGACCATCAAGATTCCCCAGGACCACCTCGATGCCTGCGCTGCCGGCCATGTTGCCACCACCGGTAACGCCGCAGCCAACACAGTAGACTTCACGGATCTCAAGGGCCAGAACGAACCCCCTGCCCCGCTTCCCGCTGGGTAAGTTGAGCTCCAATTATCTTCCCTCCAGCTCTCCCCTCTCCGGTTTATCTTTTCCCCTTCCCTAAAGTGATGCAATGACTGTCCATCGAGCCCCCTTTTTATTTTCCCGGCTCGAACCTTATACATGAAAACCTTGTCCTGCAAACACTATTCTTTCTATAAATACTCTTTATATGATGAAATTCCAGTGGTATTTAGTAGACTAACAACATTCTCTCTTGAATAGCTTCACAACACGGGGCAAGGTTGCGCTTGCTTTCAGTGTTCTGAGCGGTGTTCTCGGCGTGATGACCGTCATCTGGTACGGTCTCTCGCCTGACCCCGCGAGTGCGCGAGGAGCGAAATGAGCGAGTCGTACGGCACGGCACGGCGCACAGCCAAGCAGCCGCCAATTCTCAAATCTCAACTCTACTCAGGGTGAGCCCTCAAAAGAGTGGGCAGTGAGAACGTCGCAGAGGGAATGATCTCACGTGTTTTTTAATTCGTAAAGAAATCAACGAAGCAAACGAGATAAAATGGGAGCATGAATGAAAGCTTGTAATGTGTTTCATGAATTTAAGAGAACTATTCACCAACCGCGACAGGAAAGAAAAAGACGCCTTCTCTGTATATCTAGACTGCCTCGGCTTTCAGTATGTGTGTGCATACATAGAGAGTTGCGGTGCATACCCAGGTATATAGATTCGTGTCAACTACTGAAACGCAGAAGAGCAAGCCGTTGATAACGACGATAATTGAGAGCAACGTCTTTTCTACTCTGCCAGTTACATGATTCCATTGTCAGCAAAGAATGGCCGAGGATAATCTATCCCGTAGCATGATAATAGCCCTTAACATGATGAAGGAAACGTTGTCGACTTTGTAATCAACACATGGCAATCACGTTCATCCACGTTCTTCCTCGATCAACCTTGATCGGTCTGATTCGGCTTATATCAACTTTAACCAAACGTCCCCAAGCACCTTCCTCCAAAGATGTGATCGCTGCCTATATGAGGTATCACTCAACATCTCTCATCACCGTCTCACGATACCGGTTCTTGCTGACAGTAGACAGAGTAACGATGCACCATGCACCCATGGTGACAGCAACCCAATCAATACAGGTTGTCACTCCGTAGTTCACACAACGTTCACCCGTGCCCATGCCCGCCCTGCTGAAGGACATGTACCGTATCTGTTCTCCCGCGCCATAAACCTCTCCCTATCATATACTTCCATCTTGTTTGATCCCGTTATGTATCACGTATCACTTCCCCTCGTCACGTCCTATTCCCCTCACGGAACGTCTTATTCTCCTCACGTATCATTCTCCTCACGGAACGTCCTATCCTACCATCCATGTCGTCCTATACTACCACCCATCTCGACTTACCAATCATTCCGTTTTACATATCAGTTCATTCAACCGGGCTGGATCATACCCGTAATTCACGCACTCACTCACGCACGCACCAGCAGTACCAGCACAACCACAGCACCGGCAGTAGAAACAGTACCGGTACGATGAGTACAACCGGAAGCAGCACAACCGGCGCTATGAGTACAACCAGAAGCAGCATAACCAGCACAACTACCACCAGCACATGTCTACCTACCCGTCTCACGAATGTAGTCATCGCTTCCACGACGCACGTCATATTCTGTTTGTGTACTGAGGTGGTAACTCACTGCGTCATCATCCACACCTTTGCCTTCTCTCTCTCTGTCACGTGAAGTATCCCTCCCCATCACATGAAGGAAGTCAAAGGTAGGGAGGTTACGTACCGAGGCTTTCTCATCTCTTGACACATACTCGCCAGACCGAATCTTAGGTTCTGGTGAGCAGGTAAAACGAAGTGAGAAAACGAGACGAAGCGGGGCAACCAGACGATACAATGCCCATATATCTGGTTTCAGATTCCTCAGATCTAAGGTAAGTCGGAGATAGCTTGCCAGTGAGTGCTGAAGCTTTACATGGAGCGACAATCAATTGACAGCATCCGCGGAACTGTCCCGGGTTAATACGGGATATCATCGAATCCGACTGACTCGACCGCAGTACGGATTATGTGAGCATCAAAACAACAAACCAGCCATTACAACTGGGGCAAAACCAAGAGACACAAATCACAGCAGAAAAAACGAAACAATTGCTTTGGTAATTAGGTTGCATTTCTTTGTTTACAGCCAACATAGGGAATCGATCTCTTGAGTTAGAAACTCGCCTCACGCTCTTTTTTTTTAGATATACACGGGCCACTAACTCTTCCCCTGGCATCTTTCTATTTTAACATGACTAGACAGACCCAAACCAAGCTTCTTACGCGGACTTCTCCAGATCCGCGAGAATCTTCTCACCCTTCGCCTGAGCAGAAGCGAAGTCACCAACCATGTAGAAAGCACCTTCGGGGAGAGAGTCACCCTCACCAGCAAGGATGGCCTTGAAGGAGGCAATGGTGTCCTTGAGGTCGACGAGCTTACCCTCGATACCAGTGAAGACCTGGGCGACAGTGAAAGGCTGGCTCAGGAAACGCTGGATCTTACGGGCACGCTCGACGGTAAGCTTGTCAGCTTCCGACAACTCGTCCATACCCAAAATGGCAATGATATCCTGGAGAGACTTGTACTCCTGGAGGATCTGCTGGACACGGGTGGCGGTCTCGTAGTGCTCCTCACCGACGATACGGGGGTCGAGCATACGGGACTTGGAGTCAAGAGGGTCGACAGCGGGGTAGATACCCAACTCAGAGATACCACGGGACAAGACAGTGGTGGCGTCCAAGTGAGCGAAGGTGGTGGCGGGGGCAGGGTCAGTCAAATCATCAGCAGGGACGTAGACGGCCTGGACGGAGGTAATGGAACCCTTCTTGGTGGTGGTGATACGCTCTTGCATACCACCCATGTCGATGGCAAGAGTGGGCTGGTAACCGACAGCGGAGGGGATACGACCGAGCAGGGCAGACACCTCAGAACCAGCCTGGGTGAAACGGAAGATGTTGTCGATGAAGAGAAGCACTAGAAACCCGTTAGTCTTGTGGCCCTGTATGAGATAATTTTAGCAGACTGCGGGGGACCACATACCATCCTGGCCTTCCTGGTCACGGAAGTACTCAGCAATGGTAAGACCAGTAAGGGCGACACGGGCACGGGCTCCCGGGGGCTCGTTCATCTGACCGAAGACCAGGGCGACCTTGGACTCGCCGTCAAGCTGAATGACGGAGGTCTCCTGCATTTCGTGGTACAAATCGTTACCCTCACGAGTACGCTCGCCGACACCAGTGAAGACAGAGTAACCACCGTGAGCCTTGGCGATGTTGTTGATCAGCTCCTGAATGAAGACAGTCTTTCCGACACCAGCACCACCGAACAGACCAATCTTTCCACCACGAGCGTAGGGAGCAAGCAAGTCGACGACCTTGATACCAGTGACGAGAATCTCAGCGGTAGTAGACTGCTCGACGAACGCAGGGGGCTCAGTGTGGATGGGCAGGGTCTTGTCAGTCTTGATGGGACCACGCTCATCGATCGGGTCACCAGTGACGTTGATGATACGACCGAGAGTGGCGGGACCGACGGGGATGGTGATGGGAGCGCCAGTGTCGGTGGCCTTGGCACCACGAGTGAGACCCTCGGTACCTAACAAAAAATGAGCAACCCGCCGCGAGAAAATACGACACACTCCAAGTCGGACTTACCGTCCATGGCAATGCAACGGACGACATTTTCACCCAAGTGTTGCTTTAACCCAGTCAGTATCGAGAGCAAGAAGAGTTCGTAGCTCGGCATGGAGAACCTACAGCAACCTCGAGAACGAGCTTCTGGCCCTGGTTGTCTGTGGTGAGGGCGTTCAGAATGGGGGGCAGCTTGGCGGTCTCGAACTTGACTGTTCACATGCGTGTTAGTATCTCGTAGAGCTTGACATCGAAGCTTGAAGCTTCCAAGCTTCATCCATGGTGGCATGGAGTACTAACCGTCGACGACGGCACCGATGACCTGCGGAGGAGGAGGCTGTTAGTTCCGAAGCGCTTTGTCAGGTAGCTTCGGCGGAGCTCGGCCGCCGGCAGCAGGACGCGGAGTGCGAAGTGAGGGGCATACCTGGTGAATCTTTCCATCTCCAGCGCTCGTGGTGCTCGCCAACCGGGTGCTGAGAGGGAATCTGGAGGTGGGCGTAGCTACGCGCCGTGTAGCGGCCGAGAAGGCCGGGCGGGCGAGGGAGGAGATGCGGCTGCTCGAACGGAAGCACTGGTGTCAGCTCAATTGACCTCAATTGACATGGATGGACTAGACGACGCCACAAGAGGCGTATCCGGAGACGTGTACTAACCCCTTGAACATCTTGCTAGATGAAGAGCAGCAGTTGTGGATGGGAAGGGTGAGGAGAGGTGATGGTTCTGCTGGGCAGGCAGAGAATGAAGAAATGGAGGTCGACGAAGAAAAACCGCAACTGCTCTCAACGCACTAAATCGATCACGTGACGCGGACTCTGGCAGTTTTGCCCGGACCTGTGATGACTAACTATGCCTAATGGGGAAGTGTGGACACCTTACCTGTAGCTCTCTGGCAGCTCACTGGCGGGCTTGCTGGCGGCTCAGTGGGCAAGTGTGGGCGAGGTCCCTCTGCGATCTGGGGCGGAAATTGCATAACCGTAGCAAAGCTATCTCGGTGCTAGGGAAAAATGCAGAAAATAGGCAGAAAATGCCAAGGCATGAATTGTCTAGTGCGCATTTCGCATTCTGAAGCTCCGGCATATCACGAATTTACATGTTTCATGTTTCTTACAGAATACCTACCTACATACGACCAAAAATATCTCATCATGAAGCTCCGACGGCTCTGCATCTGCTGGATTATATATTTTCGAATTACATTAACATATATGTAAGGATGCAAATAATATAGGAAGGCATTACCTGTCTATCGGAGATACATCCAGGTACAGCAAAGACCGCCGCAGATGAGATACCACGACAGTTCGGTTTTAACCAGAAGCAAGCTGCTACATCCAAACGCCGATGCCCTCGCGCCTAGGTAATGACGGGTCCTGGTACGAATAGTAGATAACTCCGCTCATATGTATGAACCCTTGCTTCCGGCAGTGCGCTGCCTGACGAACCAGTCGCCCTGCATCGTCTAAACTCTTACTCGTCGTCACGAGTCCTTTCTATATAAGTAAGTCGTTCACACATAATACATGATAATGAGCGAGCCTAAGCCCATCGGGCCTTCACTCACGACGCAACCCGGACATTGTCTCCTTGTCGCCAGGTTTCTTCCTGCTTCGTCCCCGGCGTCAGCCAAGCAGCATTACTACTCCCTCTCTGTGCGTTTCTTCCGTTCTCGTCGCTCTTCTTAAGTTCTTCAACCGTGCCGGGTGCCGGGACAGAACCATTGCTAGCAAAGGGGAAAGATGGCATTCCATTCGATGTACTCTTAGAGGCATCATAGATGGAGTCGCCTTGACCCGATATCGATGCGCCTGTCGTTTTGTGCAATGGAAGCAACGCGTCATTACGACCTGAACCTGGGTTAAGGTGTCGGGCTCGGCGGTCGGCCTTGCTGCTGTTGTTTGTGCGGTCATATAGATACAAGCCGAGAAACGTAAGCGCAATGCCCACGGCTTGTATGGGGGTTGTGGAGTTTCCGAACCACAAAATCGCCACAATGATGACCCACACCCGTTTGATTAAAGATGCGACTGAGTAAGTAACGGGCGAAACGAGAGATAATAGAACGAACGCAAGAATGTTTTGCGCAAAGTGGAAAGTTCCGTTAAATAGGAACTCAACGGCCAGGCGACCGTGATCGAAGGAATTAGGCTTGGTAGACAGGTCTAAAGCCCCATCGTGGACCAAATCGCGAATCAAACCAACACCCTCGCCCCAAAACCAAATGGGAGAAGTGAGCAAGAACGCAAGCCCCGAAGAGTAGCACAAGAGATTCAGCTTGTCCAACTTGCGGGACTTGGCGCCTTGTCCGTCTGCCTCCGCCTTGGCAGCTTCATTAAATAACTTTTTGGAAAATATGTTTTGCGTGACGAAGATTATGGTGGCCGCTAAGGCGTAGAGAATGCCGACTATCTCTCCCTTAAAAGTATGGTTTGATGAGCAGGCCAGAGTGACACCCAGAGTGAGCGGCACGAGTGAATAATAAGTCGCCTTTGGGTAGCGAATGTCAAAGACGAAGCGGTATGCGAAAACGGTGAAAAGGGGTGACAGCCCCTTTACGGTGTGGACCATGGAGACGGGAATCTTGGAGGTTGCCGTCGAGCTAAAAAGATGTCCTCCGATCTGGAAGGCGGCCAGAGGCAAGGTCGTATTGATGACATCTCTCGACGGGGGTCGGATGGGATGTTGCAGAGCTGGTACCGATGACCGTAGCTTGGGGAATACGCTCGCCAGCCACGAGAACAGTAAACAGTAGAATGCGACCAGGAAGAATTGTATCAAGGTCAGGGTGGCAGGCTTGTCGAAAGCATTGAGAATAGATTTAGAGGACGTATTGGTCAGGGCGGAAGACATGTACCACATAATACACAGGGCCTACACGATGTGAGGTCAGTTGTTGACATTGGGGAGGTTGGCGATCGGAAATCATCACATACGACGAGCTTGGCAGAGACGGGGGCTTTCAGGGCATCGGCGATCTCTTGGGCGTTCTGACCGACGCTTCCACTGCGCCCCCTGATAGTCCGAAAGGCTTCACTGATGCTCTTCTGTTGACCATGTCCTGCCCGCGGTGTGATAGGTGTCGCGGGAGAAGGACCCCATCGCACGGCTCTAGATGCGGCGGGCATCCAACGATCCCCATTGAAGCGGGCTCCGCTGTTGAGCCCGATGCCATAGCCATTGAGTCCGGGGCTGAATGGCCGCCCGGCCAGATTGCGCATGATCGGTGAGTCAATGTGATCGGGGAACTTCTCGAGGCCGGAATCAGGATCGTTATCCCCGTCTGCCGGGGACTTTCCGTGGATAGATCGCGAGATGGAGGACTCCCTGGAGAAGGAACTGGAAGCGATTGAATGTGGCATGGTGAGTATTTAACGAAGGACGATGGTGTGAATGAATAGATAGAAAAAAGTAGTATGAAGAATGCAACGAGCGACGGGAATTTCAGAAGGAAACGGATTGAACGCGTGTCTGAGACGGCGGACCGTTACAGCGTCATTTCTATGGTTCTTGTTAGGATCGTAGCGAGGATCGGCTGGGATCGTGGGACAGTCGTTCTGCTTTAGGCGAGTGTCTTTCGTTCGTTCGGTCGCTGTTCGTTCTACCACAGGCCGGAGGTGGTGAAATGTTGTGTTAGCGAAAAGATCAGGAACATTTTAATGGCAGGCAGTGGTAATCCGCAGGTCGTCCGTACGTGGACATTCGTAGGCGCTTCGTACCTCTTCGTATAGGCTGCAGCACACCAAGCATCCCGAGTCGCAGCTGGCCAATCACGTGCATCGGTTTGGCCCATTGGGTGGGGTGGCCCGTCAGATTGGCAGGGCAAAGCTCACTAGAAAAGGTACCTACATGCGCTAAGAGTGGCGGCCCTTCAGCACGGGGCCCCCTGATTTCTTGATTCTGGAATCTGCAGTGAGCATCCAACCTTCCTACCCTAAACCGCTTTGGGCTTTGCCTAGCCGGAATAGGTTTAGTCTAATATGACGATAAGGTCGCAGGTTTGGATGACCGTTGGGTAACAAAACGGAGTTACCTGCGGACTGTTTCCGTCACATTGCGAGAAGTTTCGGTTTTCCGTTACCTGTGTCTGGACCAGCACTCGTAGGTGCCTCTTCCGGCGACGCTATCGTAGGTCCCTGTGCAGGTGCCGACACGAGCACTGTCTAGGTGCACTTACTTCATAGCTTAGGCACGCTCATAAATTTACCAACCGTGTCAGCCTCGCCATCGTCGCAGCGAACAACAACTCTACATCGTATATTTTGTCTCCATTGCTGCTCATAATTGAATCTTTACGCCTTTTCGAGACGCCAAACGAATTGCATTTTGACAGAAAACTCGGAATACTATTCGAAACCTCTTTCTTTTAAATTATTCCTAGGGGCGCCAACCCCCCAATATTCGCAAAATGGCGGCTCCTAAAATGACCAAGAACCAGAAGCGCCGCGCGAAAAAGAAGGCCGATAAGGCAGCGAAGGCAGAGGTAAGCTGCTTCTTCCTCGCCGACGCGTTTGACACGCATACTTATTTCTCTCAGGATTCATCGAAAGACAGTGAGACGCCTCAAATCGAGCAGGGCGAGAATGAGTCTGAACCCAATAGCAACGACGTGACGACAGAGACGAATGGCGCAACCACGCTCGAGGTAAAGAAGGATGCGGCGATCACGGAAGATGCGCCCGCCGATGGACCCCTAGACGGCTATGATCTGGATGCGGAGGATCCAACATACTCGATGTTCAAGGACATCTTCAACAAGTTCGGCGCGCAAGATGACGACGACGCGGTGGCTAAAGAGGCGAACGCTGGCGCGCAGGGCGAAGTCTTCCACGCGGACGACGACAACATTCCCGATGAGGACGAGGAGAACCAGTCGGGACAGAACAAGCTGTCTAAAAAGAAACGGAAGATGCTCAACAAACTGTCCATCGCCGAGCTCAAGGCCCTCGTAAAGAAGCCCGAGGTCGTGGAATGGCACGACACTTCATCATCTGATCCTCGCTTGCTCGTGCAAATCAAGGCCCAGCGAAACGTTGTCCCAGTCCCCTCGCACTGGTCCCTGAAACGAGAATACCTTTCCTCCAAGAGGGGTATCGAGAAGCCCGCCTTCAAGCTACCCAAGTTTATTGCGGAGACTGGTATCTCCGAAATGAGAGACGCCGTTTTAGAGAAGCAGGCTGAACAGAGTCTCAAGCAGAAACAGAGAGAGCGCGTTCAGCCCAAGATGGGCAAGCTGGACATTGACTACCAAAAGCTCTACGATGCGTTCTTCCGCTTTCAAGATAAACCTACCCTTACACGCTTTGGCGAGGTCTATTATGAGGGTAAAGAATATGAGACGGATTTACGCCATCTGCGTCCCGGCGAACTCAGCGACTCGCTTAAAGATGCTTTAAGCATTCCCCCCGGCGCGCCGCCTCCATGGCTTATCAACCAGCAGCGTTTCGGCCCGCCACCATCCTATCCTTCCCTGCGCATTCCTGGTCTGAACGCTCCCATACCACCCGGAGCTCAGTGGGGCTTCAATCCGGGCTGCTACGGTAAGCCCCCTGTGGACGAGTACAACAGACCTTTGTTCGGTGGAGATATCTTTGGTATTATGCAACCGAACCAGGCTGCTCCGCCGTCGGGTGAGCCGATCGAGCGGACTTTGTGGGGTGAGTTACAAGAACTGGAAGAAGAGTCTGAAGAAGAGGAAGAGGATGAAGATGAGGACGAGGATGAGGAGGATATGAATGCAGGTCTGCAGACACCTTCTGGTGTGGAGACCCCAGCCGGTATTGCTAGTTCTGTACCGACTGAGTATGGTACTCATACCGAATCTGTCGCCGGAGAGATGGATCTCCGCAAACAGCGTCGCGGATACGAGACGGAAGAAAGCACGCATCCCCGTGCGGCATACACAGTTCTTCAGGAGAAGCAGTCTAGAGCAGAGGGCTTCTTCGGCAGTGATCGTGTGTATGATATGAAGAATACCGGCGATATGCGCGTTCTAGGCCAAGATGATGAGGCCAGCAGGAAGCGCAAGAAGCCGGGAGACGTAGACGTCTCTTTCGACCCTGATGCGTTGGCCGATGGCATTAGCAAGGAGGAGATGCAGCGGCGGTTTGAAGAAGGAAGACGTGATGAGGGAGTCGGTGCCCAGTGGAGGAGAGAGGAGGGCCTGGACGAAATGATCGCGAATGAAAGCCGCAAACGGATCAAACGCGACGAGGAGAAGCGGGAAGAGAAGAAGAAGAACAAGTACCGGTTCTAATGGGGCATACATTGGTATTTCGGCGTTTCTCGTGATTAGTCACTGGCAGTATAAGACTTATCAGAGATGGAAATGCAACTGTAAAAGCCGTTTTTGTTCTTCATATCGTTCCTAAGTTGATATTCGATGCAATCCCAGCACGGCACGGTCTGGACGAAACCCAATACTCGTGACGACGCGCCGACTTTTGTATATCATTTCTTATATTACCTGGTTTACAAACAGTCGTCAAAGCTATTTACTCATTATAGCCCAAGATCTTACTTAAGTCCAAAGCCCTCGTTACCCCTGGCACGGCTTCCAGTAACAAGGGTCCCTTCACTCGCCCTTAATACCCTCGGCTTGTCTCTTCTGCGCACCCTCCGTTCCGGCAATCAGAGTCTCGATCTTAGTCGACGCAAACTTGCGCGCTGGGATCTTATTCTCAAAGAGAATGTCGAGTTCAGCGTATGTACGACCCTTCGTCTCAGCTACACCACGCAGTTAGTCAGGGGCTACCCGAGCAACAAAGACACAAACAGCACAACAAAGGGGAAAACGTACGTAGTCGGAAGAAGATGTAAGTCGTGAAAATAGCATTGATACCAGCCCAGAAGAAACCTGATTTGAGCCCCCAGTTCCACTCGTCCGGACTGAGTTGTCGGTACGCGACGACGTTGACGAAGGCGATATTGATGGCGTTGTAGGCGTTACGAGCGAGAATGATGCTCTTGGCGCGCAGACGTGTGGATGGGATCTCGGAGACGATCGTGTAGACTACGGGGCCGATGGTGAAGTTCGCTGTTGCGCTGAGCAGGAGCACGAGGGTGCCTGCTGCCCAGGCCTCGGCTACGGTGGGCTTGTTGTGGATGCCTAGGAAGCCGATGATGCTGTTGTCTCGGATTAGTTTTTGTTTAGTGATGAGGGTGATAGAGGGAACTCACAGCAAATACACGAATATCGCAGACATGCCGCCGAACATGAGCGTCTTCCGTCCGACCTTGTTCATCACGAACCAACTCGTCACTGTGCCGACGAAATTGATGGCGTCCTTGCCCCAGCTTAGCTTGAACGAGTCGCTATCCGATAGACCGGCCTGCTGGTAGAAGAACGTCGATAGACCACCCAGTACTGTTCCGGATAATGTCTGCGCGAGCCATGTCATGCAGACGATTTCTGTGCGCCGCAGGTTGACGCCCTTGAAGCAATCGATGTATGTCGTGCCGCTGGCGACTTGTTTCTCCATTTCATCGGTGTAGATCATCACTATGGGGCGTGTCAGTATGCGCTCTCTATCCAAATTGGGAGCCACTTACAAGCCAACGCGGCATCGATCTCTCTGTCTGTCGACCCAGATTTCCGAGCCAGTCGTCTCAGGGACTTCCTCGCCCTTTCCCTCTGCCCATGTCGAATACACCACCAAGGCGACTCAGGGGCCAGAAACGTACCGATGGCAATCGGGACGGGCCAGATCCATTGAATAGCGAAGGGGATCTTATACCTATCAAGTTCACATTAGCCAGACACATCCCTCTACCCTACTCTCAACAACTCACCCCCAAACATCAGTCCTCGACTCAAGACCAACAAGAATACCCGACGAGATAAACTGGCCAATAATCCAGCACAAATTGACATAAGCCGTCAAATAATGGCGCAACGGCACGGGACAGACCTCCGCCGCGTACGCGATCGTCATAGTCTGGAACACGCCCCATGCCATGCCCTGGAATAATTCGCCGATGAGAAACACCGTGAGACTCCCTGCGAAAAAGGGGAAGAAGATGAAGCCGGTTACGGCGACGAGGGCGCCGAAGAGGGTCCAGCGGTAGCCTACGCGTTCGGAGAGGACGCCTGCGATCTGGTGGTTGGTGTTAGATGGTGGTGGTGAGATTAGGGGGGATGGATGTACCTGTAATCCGATGATCTCGCCGACGTTTGTTGCACCCGAGATGCCGTTTTGCCAGCTTGCTGAGATGACGTGGTCCCCGTTCGGCGCGACGACGCCGAATCTGTTTTTGAAAGCTGGGTATGCGAGGTCTGTCACGGGTCAAGTAATGAGTTTGAGTTCTTCTCATTCAATTGAGAGTGTAGGTACGGATTATAGGAGTGCAAATGTACAAAAAGGAGATAATCAACTTACACGATCCCACAACAGCAGTCTGATACCCCTCCATAATAATACTCGACGAAAGCAACATCGACCAGCCAACAGCCTTCGGATAGACCTTGAGCGCATGGCTGAGTTTCACTACAAGCCTTCATTCAGTCTTTACCCATACCACGCCCATTGCAAGACAGACTCACTGCCGCGCTCCCGCTCATTCGCATCGTTGGCTTCGTTCACGAGGGTCTATTAAATTATCAGTATGCATCTCCCTAGACTGTTGTTTTGAATTATTGAAGGGGGATAAATACCATGAAATCCTCAACATTCTCAGCAATACGCGCAGCGACGGCTTCGTCGACGTGCGCCGACTGACCCCCCGTCCGCGCAGTCTCAACATCCGTTTCGAAACCCTGCTTTTCGCCGCTCGCAGCTTGACGAGCGATGGCGTCGGTCGAGGGCGCGGTCTCGTCGATTCGTCCCATGGTGGTAGTCTCCGTCTGCAGAGGGTGCGTGGTTGGCGGGGAGGGGGAGACATGGTGGGATGAAAGGTCTCTTTTACTGTTATAGTACGACAAGACATGCAGCAGAGCCGAGGAAAGGGTTCCGACCGGTCCAAAAGGTCCTTACCCCGGGAAATACGACCCTTTTTGTCCACTTACCCCAGGTTTTCGACTCTTTGTCCCTCGACACGTGAATCTGGTTCTGTCCAACCACGAGCACGCTGGCTTTGTGCGGGGTTTCGTGGGAGTTACCATTTACATCATTGAGGGTCTGGTTGCCATCACCCGGATCGTAGTACGGCATCTTGTGCTGTGTTCCCCGGTCAAAGCAGGATCCTTTTGCTTTCAAGCCACTTGCTTCCCTACGGGGGAACTCCGCGAGTACGGGGTATTAGTGTCGTCGATTTCGAGTGAATACGTGGTAGAACACAGATCGTGCCTGGGAGAGGAGTTGAGGGACTTATATAACTGAGGTATATAGATCACGAAAGAGAGCTACGTGATCGTACGTATCAATGACAGTCTACGTACTGTATTTACAGATTACAAGTACTGGAAACATGAAAGAAGGGATCGTGATCAATCGTCATTGGTGATATGATTCTTAGAGATTGTGAATGAATGTTCTACACTCAGGTAACTCATGGTGAACAATGGCACGTAGGAACGATCAGAAGAGAACCTGGCGAGCCTGGCCAAGGCACCCTAAATAGCGAGTCTCAGATGCTCTGTCTAGGGTGTGCTGGAATTGAGACACAGACACTTTCGTGAGATCATGCATACAAGGCAAATAATCGGTTATGTCTGTTGCCTTTGTCTGCGACAGAGGTTCTTAAGGAACAAGACTGTTGTCGGAATTCGGGTCAAGTTAACGTGGTGCTGACAAGTTACGATTATGAAGGCACTCCTGACGATGTTTAATAGAGATATTTCCCCGTCGATATACCTGTCTCACCATGTCTCTGCCACAAAGACACGAGAGTCAGAACAGCAACGAGAGTCTTCAATGATCACAATTTTTACTTCCATACACCAGCCACCCCCTGAACTGTCTTGATCTAATATTCTTCGTCTCCGCTCATAAGTCATAGGCATGTCCTCCCATCGCTACCATTATGTCCATTCCTTGACATCAAGGTCTACCACACGTCTTATTCAACTCCTGACCAGACTCAGTCTATGCATCAAGACAGAAGTTGCACCGCCAGTTGCGGCTTTCCACGGACTGTCTCGCAAGTGGCCGCATGCACTCTCTATGGTAAATGGCATTCGTGCAATCCTAGATACAGACTGTTAGTCTTCCAAGCTCACACACTGGGTCGAGAGTTCTTCCATCACTTACCAGGTTCGAGCAGATCAAAGCTGCGGGACTCCGGACTGGCTGGCCACATACGGGACAACCGCCCGCAGATTTTCGGAGACTTGGCTTGGGAGATAATAATAGAGGCTGCGTAGCTTCCAGAAGCTCAGGTCGGCTTTGCGCCCTTGCCTGACGCATGACTGTGAAGGCCTCGGTCACGGTCTCGTCAGTCAAGGCACCCCGAGATTTGAGGTAGCATAAGTGCTTGGCCCACTCAGTGACCCGGTTTTGCGACTCTGTCATCCAAGCGGCCCTATCCCTGACAAACCTGATATACACATCCTGGAGATGAGGCTCCGACGTGACGCAATCACGGTTCACGTACGTGTCCCATTCCGTAATGTACTCCTTTTCATCCTGATGAACATCCGTGTAGTCGCGAATGATGTCTCGATGTTTCTGTACGAGCCATGAGTCATCGACTGGAGGCGGGTCGACAAGTGTGCCCGGTTCCAGTAGGGACTTGCTGAGTCGGTCATAAAGTGGATGCTTGATGTTGGGGATTAACCGCCGGTTGTCCTGGGGTCTGCTGGGGTGCAACTAGTTATTTTGGCGGTTAGTTCCAAGACCCCAGAGGAACCAGCGGCTATTGAGAGGTACTAACCTGAGATGGTTTATTCTTCTGCTGTGTGAACCTTTTCGCCGACTTGTGCGGGGACGTCAGGCCATCGACGTCTGAATCCGGATCCTCGAGGCTTTGCAAGCGGTGAAATGTCGAGTTCAATGAGTGAAGCGCATCTTCATCAGGTGCGGCGATGCGAATAGTAGCTTGTTGAGGGTCAAAAGTGTATGAGATATCAGTGTGAACTTCCATGTGTCTTTGTAGTTGATGTATAGACGAATGTGAGGCGAAACATCTTATACAGTCATAGTTCTTCAGTGTGAACTTTCCAACCAGAGGAACTGCCCAGGTCACACTTCCGTCCTTCCCGTCTCCCTTGCTCTCCAGAGTCCCTAGCTTGCGGGGCTTCTTCTCCTTCAGTTCTCTCCCTCGGGCTTTGTCGCTCAAAAGCTTCAGGTTATAATTCTTAGTTTCCCTCACCCTCAACGATCGGCCCTGCGTGACCGTTTCTTCACGCTCTTCACGATCTTCATCACCTGCCGCTAGCCGATGCTCCCCAGTTGCTGCCTTTTGAGGAGAAACTGAAGCGTTCTGGGCGTTACCGTTGGTATGACCGTTGGTTACTGGCTCCAAAGCCTCGTCGACGCGAGTCGCCAGCGTATTGAGCAGAGAAAAAGGATCGCCAATCCGTGCCGAGCTCACCGCTGCGTGGCGAATGGACCAGCGCAAATCCATATCCATTGACAAATCAAGCGGGATGTCCTCATTCCTCTTCTTGATTTTCACTTCGCCCGTCGACCTCGCTTTCTCGAAGGCATATACGATCTGTGAAGACAGAATCCACTGGCGGGGATCGTTACCTTCCAGGTCACGCGTCTCTTTCTTGGGCAGAAGATCGACTGGTGGCCACTTAGCATCTCCCGCCGACTCAATCTCTACTCGGACCGTGTATTCATCGGCCAAGTTGAATCCCCTGTCATCGAGCCGCTCGATGTAGAGTTTTTCTGCTGAAATCAGGAATGGCGTCGGCAGATATACCCTAGCTGTTCTGCAGATATCATCAGAGTCGCGGAAAACCTTGAAATCGCACATCTGACTATCAGAATACAGTACTCGATGCGACTCGGGTCGCCGCCGCTCGCAAATCACGACCCTGCAGCGGGCCTTGATGACGGAAATGTCCTTCTTCTCTGCAGATGCACTGCCGTAATGTAGATTGTTGGCCCTACGAGTCGAGCTGTCCCCACGGTAAAGGGAGAGAACCTGGATGCAGAGCGCTTTTTCGACATCATCCGGGACTTCGGGGAGAAGACGCCCAGGCACAGCTCGGGCGGCCTCAGGAGAGTCCTCTGCAAGGCGACGTCGCTTGACAGCTCGTACAGCGTGGTCCTCAACAGTAGGCGAATTACCATTTGCCGTAGACAACTTGATGCCCATGCTCTTGGGTAGGTGCTCGACGGCCGTCTTCCAAGCTCGGTGGATAAATGGCAGGTCGCGTTTGTAAGGGTCGATTTTCGCCATCTCTAAAGAACACGGGCGCAACGCGCCACGAAGACACAGCCTGTATAGGAAAAGCGCCGGCTTCTAAGCTTCTAGAAACAACTCAATCAATGTCACCGTCGTCTCGATTACAGCAAACATGGACTACGACGAATGTCACTTTTCATGATGAGATGCATAAGCACGAGATCAGTGCGACGCAAGAGTGGGACCGGGGATGTAACTGGTGAGTAGCTTGCCCGTAAGGAGTCCAAGTCGAGAGCCCAGGTCAGGAGTCCAGATCGCGAGGTCGTTCATGGGAGACGGGACGACAGGACCGGTGCTGGTTAGAGTGTCGACAGGGATGTCAGTGATCAACAGAGCAAAGCAGCAGGAGATCTTGGAAGCAAGAAAAGGGAAGCAGAAAAAAGTGAGAAGAGACGGTGCCAAAAGGCGGAATGGGGAGGAGAGTGTGCAATGAAGAGATAAGGAGGGGACTATGTTCCGTGGAAGTCGGCGCAAGTTGCGTACGGGACATGTGCTCTCGAACTTTTGGACGCGTTCCAACGTCCGGCGTTGGTCTGGGACGAGCGAAGCTTGGGGCTGGGGATTGTCAGCTGTCGGAAGGGACAGAAACCTGGGGTAAGCAGCTGGCAGCAGGTCCTTGGCACGTCTACTCCGTAATCCGCACGTCAACCACCTGCTGCCAGCTGGCATTGGCCTACATTAGTCGCGACTCCTCCGGACCGATGAGTTGCGCATTCACAGCCATTACGGACCCTTCAATAATCAGTGTGGAACGGAATACTGATTACCGTACCTCATATGTGTTCCGTAGGAAATACGGATCAATCCGTACGGTTAAGCACTCGAGCACTCCGTAACGACCAGGCAGCACCCGTCGAGTTACATAATCACGGTACTCAGTAATCCGAATATCCGTACATCCGTTCACGGTAAGGAGTATCTGTTTCCCATATTCGTACTGTGCGCTTAGACTGACGGACGGACGGGCAGTGAGTGGCGACCTACGGCACCCACCTGAGCTTGTTTAGTGGGGAGACTCAGTGACACTGCAGTGACACTGCCGCTATGGCCCAGTAATACGCAATCCGGACCTGCTTTGTATTTCGTAACATGTTGAAACATGCCTACGTCAGGTACGTAATCCATAACCCGTAACGTGAGGTAGGCACGGTCGTTCTTGCCTGAGTACCTAGATACTGTATGTGTGCGCGGCAAGAGCAAAAGGCGATGATCAGTCACTTCAGAAATTCTGTCCCGTTGAATCTCTCCCGTCCGTCTCAATTCCTTGTTTTCAACCTCCTCGCCTGCAAGTCCATCCGCACAAGCGCTCAACATCAATCGTGATGCACGCAGTACTCTGGATGCCTGGAGAACCACTTACGATACTGGGCACGACATTCATCCGTTAATCGTTAATTTACTTGATCAATCTGGTGGGATCGTGCTAGAACCCGAACCAAAAGCACAAGGAATTGAATCACAGGCCTCACGCTCTCCGCCATTCTCGTGGCCGCTGTTCTGCCACTGTAGGTCCGGGGATTGGTGCTTGCACCCGACGAACACGGAGCGCAAAGCTGCTGTGTGACGCTCCATATCGACAGAATACGGAAATAGCTAGCAAACATCGTCATGGACAGTGATACCGACGGCTCGTCTGCTCGCCCTCCGCGGCCTCCTACCCGCAGTCTCCCTTCGCGTCGGGCTAAAGTCAAGCAGCCGGCGCGTGAGACTCGAGCGACAGCAGCGTACTTCACCACTTCCACCAGCACGCAAGGATCTTCCACAGAGCCCGACCACAAGTCCAATAACAACGCCGGCACGTCTACGCGCGTTCTGCGTTCTAATTCGTCGTCTGCAAAGTCAGTCAAGCGCCGCCGTATCCAGCCACCTGTCAGGCAACGACCTGGATCTCACCTCGAGGGCGTTTCCGAAGCTCTTGCCTTCGTCAGCGCCGACGCCCGGCTTATGACCTCTGACGATGTTCTCTCGGAAGAGATCCCCCCTTGGCACACGCTCCCGTACCACGTGTGGCTGTGCGTGTTTAGCTTTATCGCTGCTCCCTTGCGTGATGCTGAAGCGAACATCCATGCGCAATGGAGAGCTGTAAGTTCTCTCCTCGCAGCAGCTCAGAGCTGTAGGGCCATGGCCGAGCCAGCTCTAGCTGCACTCTACAAATGCCCGCCAGTTATGGACATTTGGAAACGACGTCGTTCGCCCACCTTCTTGCGCTTCATTCGAACGCTGGCACTCCCTCCTTCTCAATCATTCATTCGCTATTACCCCAAGGTTGAGACGCTCCGCATCGAGGCAGAGTTATTTGGCAGAAAACTACTAGGCGGAACTCAGGTGGAATTGAGAGACCTTCTCAAGTTGCTCCCTCGTCTAGCTTGTCTAGAACTATATCACCCTGCCGACGGTCCTCCATATCGTATTCACGACGGCAGCCGTAATAAATTATACTCGAGGCGCTATTTGCTTGAAGGACTGGGACATTTTTCTGACGACAATCTTCCCGCAAGTGAGACGACCACTCCAGTCGCTCTTCGAAGTTGGTGTTGGAACGCCCGCTATGAGACGAAGAGTCTTACACTCGGTGAACTCGCGGGACTACATGCTTTACCTTCATTTCGCAACCTGCGCGAACTGAAGTTTCTGAACTATGACCTGCCATCGGCAAAGCTTGCCCCCAGAGCCCGTGAGAGGCAAGAAGCCAAAGACCGAGATCTCGAAGCAATTACACACCTCGTTGAGTGTGTATCGGCCTTACCCAACTTGGAGCACCTTAGGTTCGAGTCGTGCGACTTGGTCAATGGCTTGCTACTACAAGGACTCCCGAAATCCCTGACCCGGCTTGAACTAATCAATTGCCTCGCTATCACCAGCGACGACATGACTACATTCCTCGTATCGCATGGCGGTTCTCTCGTCGAATTGACTATCAAGTACTGCCAATCTCTAAGCTTGGGTTTTCTAACTGTGCTGGGAACGTCATGTCCGAACCTGGCCCATCTCGAAGTGGACCTTACATACTATGCGCGACCCCCGCTCTATGATTACAAGCCTGCATATGCAAGACTCCTAACCGTCGATCAAGTTCCTACATGGCCCTCTTCAATCCAATCTATTAAGATAGTGTACATGCGCAATTGGACGCGTCAAGCTGCAGAAATGTTTTTCGACAGTCTAATGAGCAATGCTCGGGCACTTCCTAATCTTCGGCGCCTAGAATTCAAGGTCATTCTTGACATAGCCTGGCGCCAACGTCAGGAGTTGCGACAGTCCCTGGTTGATCAGATGACAAGAATCTTCAAGCGAAAGTCACTTCCTCCCCAGGAGCTGACAAGTTTACGTCGGCACATTGACACGAAGTCTCAAGATGTCGGTAGAGCTGACCCTTCGGAACGCGCCACACGCCGGAGCTCTCGAATCGCCGAGCAATCCATGCTATCCCCAAAAGAAGCTGTTTCCCATAACACGGGGGGCAAGACAAAACCTGGCCGTAGAAGCCTGAAGCCGTCTCAATCTAGTCCAAGGTTCGATGCCGATGATGAAGATAGTAGCGAAGATGATGTTGTCATGCTCTATGACATTTGCCGGCGCAAAGGCAGGGCTACCACCGCCAAGGCAAGGGACGGACAGCACGACGAGTTTATACAGGGCCTCTGCGACATTGTTGACATTCAGGTTGATAATCGACGGCCCTCCGAAACCCAGTTTGGCATGGACGACTTCGTCGACCCTGATGTATCATTCGACCCAGAGTGGGACATTGAACACGCAGATGACTTTCTTGATTTTCTCTAGTCATGCGTAGGCGCTGGTAAAGTGTGGCACATTGTTGACGTGGCCTTGAAAGGAAGTTGTGAAGCTGCAATACGCAATACGCAATACGCAAAGGTGAATGGAAACGAAAGCATAGCCATTGGCGTTGAGCAGGAGAGATGGTCATGTTTTGCGAGATGATATAAAAGTAGGGAGCTGTTTCTTTTCCTGTTATTTGCCCACGAGTACTACCCTCGCGCTTGCTGGCCGATTGCAACAAATGGATACGACGTCGCCCCTGGCGACTACGAGGCCGTGCATCTCTTGCTCCTTACCATTGCTCTAGGTGGTTATGCCATCATACACCTTAGACACGGCGAGTTTGTATGCCCTCCACTAGTTTCCCTGTCAGACCTTGAGGTGTGCTAACTACGTGATAGGATTCTGTCCATGAGGAGTCTTATGGCAACGCAAATGCACTAGGACTACCTAATAATATGGTACGGAAGAGACCTCTCCCTATTCGAATTAGCCAAGACTTCTAGCTCTACCATTCCTCCGGAGTCTTCGTGATATCACGACGGTATTGTGTCCGTGATTATCATCAAGGTACCTAACTTGAGTTATCATCGAGACTGTGTATCATAACCAGATAGGAGACTGAGGCTTAATGCTGATTTGCTTTTACAATGGCTTCCCTTAGGTAGTGTGAATGTATGTTCGTTTCCTTGTGACCCTTAAATCATACCTGCCTAAGGTACTAGACACCCCCTTTTCCCCACCTCAGCGCTCAAATTCGCCCACCACGTCAAAACCAGCCAAGTGATCCCAAATCGGCTGCTTCATCATCGACAACGGCGCCATCATGCCTAACCCCGACGTCTCGGGAAACTCGCCACGGACCGTATGCGCGCTCATCGCATGCGGGCTTAGAACAACGGGACTCGACGCAGGTGGCTGGTACCAGTCTATATCGCCGGGCAACGTCAGGCCTTGATGGAACGTGATACACGACGGACTATCGCTCGTGTCCAGGACCGTGTGCGCATGTGGAGCGAGCGCGAGAGGGGCGGGTCGCTGTCTTTGGAGACTACCTGTTGTCCTCCAGCCTGCGGCCGGGATGGGTGGGATTTTGGGGGTATGGTTCGGGTCGGGGAGAGCGCGACGGATGACGACGTCCAGGAGTTCGAATTCTTCTAATCGGAATGTTGGGATGGGGATTTTTGTACGGGAACCGTTGGTTATTGTGTATAGTTCGCTCGGGAAGGCGGTTTGCAGTTCTGGGAGGACGCGGAGGGGGTCGAGGGTTATGGTTGTGGTGGGGCAGGGGCGGTGTTTGGACCAGATTTCTAGGTGGGGGAGTTGTGTGGGTGTGGTGAGGAGGATGTGGGTTAGTTGGATCGGGATGAGCAGGCGGGAGACCCAGATTGGTGGGAGGGATTTGTGGAAGTTTGTTAGGAGGAAGCGGTATTGGGGGAGGAGGTTTGGGCCGTAGGGGTGGAACCAGCCGTTTTTGAGGCAGGGGAGGGTAAGGAGGAGGGGGTCGGGGGATATGCTGGGATGGGCGATGGCGAGGAGGATTTTTGGGTCGGGGAAGGTTGGTGGGAGGGTGATGGAGGGGGAGATGGTGTGGATCATGGAGGTTATGATGCCGCGCCATTTTGGTAGGGTGAGGGTTGTTTCTACGCCGGCGGCGAGGAGGTTCGCGGCTGCTTGGAAGGAAGGGTCTTGTGCGAAGCGGAGGAATTTCGGGGCTGTGAAGCCTGGTAATCCGTCCGTGTAGCTGCAGCCGACGAGGGTCGCGTACATGAGGAACCATTTCCAGGTGAGGTTTGCGCGGTCTTTCATTTGTGCTGCGGAGCAGACTATTACGGTGTCGGGGGGCGAGAGGTAGTCGTTATCTGTTGAGGGGGGTAGGGAGACGAGGGTCGGATTCCCGCCCATGACGAGGATGTCGGTGTTGTCGGTCCAGATTGCGTCGACGATGCCGAGGTCTTGCAGGCGAACGCATTCGGCGGCTGCTTCGCCGGGGGCGTCGTGCCGGGGGACGTGGAGCTGGTCGAGGAGTTCTTTTAGGAAGCGGATGTTGGCGTCGGTGTATGCGTGTGTTGAAGGCCAGTTTCTGGCGGGTCTTTTGGGCCCGTCGAAGATGAATAGGAGGTGGATGTTCATGCGGAGGAGGTAGGCGATTCGCTCCACTGATGAAGTGTTAGATAAATGTTAACCATCTGGAGATCATCCTCATGGTCCCTTTTTCGTGTAATCGAAACAGCCATTCACTTACTGATCCGCTCCTCTCTGGGATGAGACCCAGGCGATTCTGTATCATTATTAGCATGAACATTCTATTAATGTGCAAAGAGGTGATTGCCTACTCGATCTGATCTCGGCATCTTTCTCAACGGTGATATTGTGATACCACCAGCTCGCCTGATCTACAGCAATCCGTAAAGGCCGATCATTGTCCTCGAAGTGCTTCGTCGACCATTCCGGTATCGATCTGATCTCAGTTGCACCAGTTTGTGCGAGGGAAAACCTGTTTGAGTGTGAGCATTGTATTCAGTTGCTGCTGTGATAAGTTGTGAGGTCGTGTTGACTTACTCTCTCAGAACCATTGCGTGAAGCGAGTTTTCCGGAACAGAAGTTCGTATTATCTTGATATCTTATTTTTCCTCTTTCTTAAAAGATCGACAACCACTCAATCTAATGCGAGATCGCTCAGTGAAAACAAAAACTCATCACAGAAGTACGCAGTAATTCCTTTTCTCGCCGACGCTGAGTATCAAAAGCAAACAAGAAGTCACAAGTCGAAATCATCAAAATCCAACATATAAATCGCATGATTCCAAATAATGGCAAGGAAATCAAGAACGAGACAAGTCACAAGATTCCACATAAGAATGTTGAATACGCGCTGAGGCGTCTCGTTCGTTGTGGGCATTTTTGTATGACAGATCCCGTATTACTGTACGGATTCACGATCCGGACCGGGAGTTCCGGGGAAAAGAAAAGACAGTGCAGATCGTGGTGGATGATGAGAGGGAGTAAGAATGGGACTTGTCATTTTGGGTGGTCGACGCCACTTACGATATGTACTGCGTTTACGAGTACACATGGAAGTACGGAATCTCTACGTAGGAAAGATGTAACTGCGACGCGTAGTATGGACTTGCTAACTAAAGTACGGTAGTTTAGTTACTATCTCAAGGTAGATAACTCTTTATCGCGTGAATGGAAACACAGAGACAACAGGCTTTGAGCAACGATTGAGTACCACGGCATGAAGAGCTGGACAATGCTGTGTACGGAATATCAACTCACCAGTGAGAAGATGATCCGATCTGCATAAGGAACTTGCATTCCGTACCGAATCGACGAAACAACGGTTCAGCCACGCGAGCAGGGGGAACGTGACAACAACAAGCAAGGACAACACATCATGCATCATTCGATTCAACCTTTACTATCCAAGGGGTATATAAACGAACATGATTCCGCCCATCATTACAAATATCTATTACTTGTATGTATTCTTCTTCTGTGCTCTCACAACGCATCAATATCGATCTCCGGCTTCCTGCGCCGTGCCTGAATCAACGTATCCGGCTTCGTCGCCAAGCTCGCCTCGAAAGTTCTAGGCGACGGCTCCGACTCGCCGGGAACATAGCGCCAGTCGAACTTCATGAGCAAATGGCATAACACGATCTTGATCTCGTTCGAGGCGAAGAAACGACCCGGGCAAGCGTGTTCGCCGTGTCCAAAGTTGAGATGCGTCGCGCTCGTCGTGACGAATTGCCAGTTGTTCTCCTGACCGGGCTGCTGGCGCTTCTTCAGGAAGCGAGCGACGTCGAATTCCTCCGGCTCCGGGTATGTCTCGGGGTTCGCCCAGTCGCCGACGACAGAGATGCGGCAGCCCTTGGGAATCGTAAGACCATCTGAGAGGACGAAGGGTTGTTCGACGTAGCGATTCATAGAAGCTGCACACAAAAAGATCAGCACAAATCAATTCGAAGTGATGCTGGCAAAGACGACGACTTACTCATAGAAAGGGGCGACACGCGCTGACTCTCCTTCAAGAAACTGTCCATCAGCTTCAGCTTATACAGCGTCGTCTTGGCCCATCCCTCGCGTCCGACAACCTCGATGATCTCGTCGCGCAGCTGCTGCACGATCTCGGGGTGCTTGCAAAGGTCCAGGATCGCACGGCACGTACTCTCCGTCGTCGTGTGCAGGGCAGCCATCGTCAATGCGAGTTGACCAGCAACGTAATCGACCTTCCGGCCCTTCGCGACATCGTACATCCATCCCAGCGTATCCATGACCTTGGGCGGCTTCTCGCCGGCAGCGCGCGCCTCGTCGACGGCTGCTTGGCGTTTATTCATTTCCGGCATGATCATCTTGCGCGCATCGCGCACAGACTTGCGGAGACGTGCAGAGTGCGGGAGAACCAAATAAGCAAAGGGACGAATGATAGCAGGGACCATGCGCATGAAGATAGCGAGGGCGAAGGTGTCGACGGTGTACGTCTTCGCGATCTCGAGCCAGCGACGATTGCGGCAGAGGTCATCTCCCAAGAAAACGCGCGACGAGACGCGCGCAATGATCTCGAGCATGTCGTCTTTGAGACGCCGCGTTGTCCATTCTGGGCTGGTGCCGTAGACGTCGTTGACGGTGGCGATGGTCTCGTCGACGAGGTCGCTCGTTACGAGGCCCAGGGATTGGGTCAGCTTGATGCGCACGGTGTCGCGCATGAGATATTCGTCTGTTAGGCCTAGTTTGTGCGCTTCGAAGCCTGGATAGCGGGTGGGGAAGTCCTGTGGGCTTGTGTGTTAGTGGTTAAGCCGAGGGTTGGGTGAGGATGCGGGATGAGATCATACGAGGGAGAAGGCCTTGGGGAAGTTGAGCTCGGGGAGGTTGCGGATTTCATCGGCATATTTGGCAGGGAGCACTGGAAAGAACAATTGGGTCAGTATGAATGACTCTCATCCTGAGATAGAACTCAGGGGCGTGACGACGTCAAGCCTGGGGATGAGTCGTTCTTACTGATCTTGGGCCCGCCAGAGGTCATGACCTGAAAGGGACCACCATTTCCCTGAGTCGAGGAGGCGCATTAGTTCACAATGATTCTCCGGAGGGGACAAACAAACGGCAACGTCTCTGATCAGTAATCAACGACGTTGGTGGCGTATGTATACGCACCTGCTTCAGACCTTCATCCAGCACCTCTCTGCCATGCATCATCCAGCTCCGTCTCGGGCCTAGACCACGGACGCTTATAAGTGGGTAATGCGGCCAGGCGCGGTTCCTCGTGAAGAAGGAGTAGAGAGCACTAAGCAGGATGACGGCGCCGGTGACCAGCACGGTCACGGGCACCCTCTCGGGCAGAAGGTTTTGCACCGTCTCCATTCTCGAACGTGGGTCTGAGTTTGGGAGGGAGGGAATAAGTGATTTGTCGAGAGGGTGAAACCGGGAGGAGAGACAGCGAGTCTCGGTATATATGGCATTTTGCCGGCAGGCAATGGCATGGACGACGGGACGGAGATGATTCGCTCGTTGTTCATGAACGCATAACCGGCCCCTCGGATCGCCATGAACCGGCCGCGCATGGGTGAAGTCATCGTGTTTAGTGTGGACTACCTATCCGACTAAGTAAGTAGCTCTTTGTGCGGGGATGTTGGGTTGGGGGTGTTTATGTCTAGTAGTGCAGCTCGGAGAAAACAGCAATGATTGACGGGATAGGGGCAAGCATCGTCGAGCTGAATTTCTACGGATTATTATGTAGCTGAGGCTATAGTGTTATCGGTTTACCTTAGAGCTGATATTTAGCTGAGGAAGACAACACGTGTAAGTCTTCACTTCGCCGACGTTGATAACTTGATATTGATGAAGTCGTGATTACCTGCCTTAGTCAATATGTAGAGACAGCGATAACTTGCCACTCTCCGATCTCTGCATAACTCGGAAATAATACTTGAATCTCAACCTCAATTTCAACGATAGCACGGGAATAATAGCTTAGCGGATGAAATGCAGACTACTAATGCACAGAATGTCGTGCATCCGATTCGGGGGGCACAACTACCTATCTCCGTTTAACCGTTGTGTTTGACGTCTTCCGTGCCATGGCATGCCGAGAACCGGATGCTACAGCAGCCGGAAGAATGGATATTCTAGAGGGAAGGAAGATACGGGCATTAATTAGGGATTTTGAACAAGCGAATTGTCAATTGACGATGTTCGAGCTCTAGAATGCGTCAACTCTTTAAGGGGTAGGCGTTTGACTAAGGAGTTCCCCAGCGTCTTAACTGCTTCCGTGTTAGGCCCGACCAAGTCTCGAGTCCGTCTGCCGTAGTGCATGCCGTAGAAAGTAAGCAGATGCCCTACGATGTCATGCGAGACGCAAGACATTTGCCAAAACCAACAGGATTCGCAAAGGCCAGATCTGTTTGTAGGTATTCTATGCAGTTCTCCGTTTGGTACTCAGTGATGGCTCACAAGGTGAAGCCGTTGTCACATCATACCGGTGACAGAAACAGTTCAACCGAGATTCAGTGACGACGTCTCGCTACCGAGGGCAAGGGGCAATCCGAGCCCCAAGCAACCCTTAATTAACAAATTTAGACCCGAACGCCGGACAAACGAGCCAGGTTCGGTAATACGCGCGTGTTTCCACGTTCATGCGCGCTGCCGAACCCCTTCTAGGCAGACACTGGAAACGAGTACGAATTCTAGAAAATGTAATAAGAGCTCAATTAAGTGTCTGTAAGTAGATAGAAAGCAGAAAACAAGGAAATCGATATCGAGAAAAGGTGTCTCTCGTATGTGTATCACGAATCCCCTGCATTAATCGTACAAAAAGGAGATACCCGTACTACTTCAATCTAGATCCAATCCCCAACTGATCTACAAGGTACGTCCCCTCGCATCACACTCCCTCTCCGTAACCGTAACCGTCTTCACCCCGTAAGACGACGACGCCGACGCATTCACACTCCGCGAGACCCCCATCTCCGGACAATGGCACGTCTGCACAGGCACCATGATCGGACTCGGCATGAACACCGTCGACGGAAGCGGAATCATGCTGAGCGTTACGGTGACCAACACTGTCGTTGTCCCATCCGACGACGACGTCGTCTCGTCTACCGCTCGTCGCGCATGCCCGCCATCTTCGGGTCGGGCGGTGTGCTTCGGCCTAGTCATGCCGGCTGAGGCCGTGACGGACGTCAGCGATGACTCGAAGATGTTTGGCTCGCTGAGCGATAGTGTTGGTATGGGAGTCCAGTGACTCGTGCCTGATGTAACCGTAAATGAGGTGTTGCTCCATGAGATACCCGTTGTAGGCGCGGACCAGATCGTCGATGTGCCGCCTGAGGTAATATTGCCGAGGCCAGAGGAGAAAACGACCGAAGTGAGCGAGGACCAGGAGGTTGAGTTGTGCAGCGCCGAGGTTCGAGCCGTTCGAGAGCGCGATGGTGTTACTCTCGTGGAACTCTCTGAGCCGAATGACAGTGTGAGTGTAGGGAACGTTGTGAATACGGCGCTCTCGTCGAGACTTGTTAGGGTGCTGAAGGTGAAGGTGTTTGTGGAGTTTGTCTCGGTGTCGCTCAGAGAACTTGTCGCGAAGAAGCCTGACGTGGGACTCTGAGAGCTATGCGTAGTAAGTGCGGTGGAAGAGGTTGTCGTGGATCCCGTCACGGGACTATCTGCTGAGCTCTCGGTGAAGTAGCTCCCTGTCGAGCTCGCCTTAGATTTACTCCTAGATAAGGTGAGGTAGCTTGTCTCGGTGTTTCTCTCAGAGCTGCGCGTAGAAGTTCTGGTATAGCCACGACTTGTTGATCTGGGCGAATGAGATTCTGTCATCGAATAGCGCAGTGTATTCGTGGAATACTCATCGCTAGTTGAAGAGTGTCTCGAAGTGCGTTCTGTTGAATGGCTCATTGACATTGAGTGATGCGTCGAGGTCTTCGAGAACGTTGAGTGCCTTGCGGATGTCAAGTGCGTTGAAGTCGTTGAGCACGATGTTGAAGATGATGACTTGGTGCCAACAGTGGGAATCGCAGTTGAACTCGTCAAACACGATGCAGGGAGTGTGACGCCCTTCGAGGCACAGAGTCCCTCCATCTGACTTCTTTTCGAGTCCCAGTCGAGGAGCAAGTCACCGCAGTTCTCGTACTGGGCCATCCAGATGCTATCGTCTTCCATGTCGAACGAAGCTATGCCTGTGTTAGCAACTTCATGAATGAAGAATGACAGTTGAGCAACTTACTGTATGCAGCCCTGAGAAAACTCTGGCCCAGGGTAATTTCGCCATCAGTTTTACTCTGCACCGCACCAAGAAAACACGATCCATCGACTTCAAGGATGAAATCGCGGAAGGGAACGCGAATGACGAGACCATGGAAGTAGAAGTCGACAGATGCATCCTGGGCTCGATGGAAACAGGGAACTTCATAAACACCCTCGGTGGTATTAAATACGCGATCGGGGAAGAAGTTGGCGATATTGTCCAAGTACTGCCATGGGAAGTATGACAAGATCGCTGTGAACTCGAGGAATGCCGGCATTGGCGGTGGCGAGGTGTCTAAGAGGTGGCAGTTTCGCGGGTCTGAGAGTCCGACTGAGGTCAATTCAATGAAGTATCTTGAGAATTCGTATTGTTAGCCCCTGTCAGTCCTAATATCTGAAAGAGCACTTGTGACTTACCTAGGATCTCCCTCAAGTTGTGCGTACGTATCGATCTTCCGAAGCTCGCCCGCATATTTCCCAGTGTTGATTCCCGAGAAAACGAGTTCGCCAAGACTCAGATCAGAAGAACCAGCAGGTGAGGGATCCGCGCTGCCAATGGCAATGCTGAATTGACGCGTAGCGATCAAGCCTTGAGATTTCAACAAGTCTACGATGGAGATGTTGCCTTTGCCGCCGCAGCCGAAGCCGAGACCAAGCCGGCCGGCCGACTCGCCCCAGCTTTTGTTCGCGAGGCCGATTTCTAGGGATCCCAGGTCGGCTCCTGATTTCAATGTTAGTAAGTCTCTGGGTGTAAAGGAGCTGTGATGTTTGGACATACCGGAAAAGTGTACATCATCGACGACAGTACAGCCAGAAGCGCCGCCATATGGAGAGTTGAATTCCCAGGAGTTGCTACAGTCCTCGGGTCCTGCTGTTGATGATTTGTTCGGGTCATACCGTCCATTGGCACAGCAAGCGTCTGGAGAGATGGCCTGATCGCAATCAGGATTGAGCCACAGACTCTTTGAGTATAAGTCGATGGCAGGGTACACGAGTTGCGGCGGTGTTCCAACAGAGACTGCACGTCAGGGTCAGCACAAGAGAACTCATAACGGAGTACATTATCGCTCACTCTCGGCCGTGTAAGGACTCAGATACTTATGCTGCGTGATATTCGCCCTCAGAGGCGGCGGTCCATACCCTGGATCACCTAGAGCATCAAGAGTCGTCGAGCTCTGACGCCGTATGGGTAATCGCAGGTTGGAGCCTCCATTGTTCGCAGTGCCACTGGCAATGCTTACAGCTAACGATGCCAGCAGGAGTATGAGCACCATCTTGGCAATATCAGACGCAGGACAAAGACGATAATGACAAGATACAGAAAAGAAGGGGTTCATCAGATCGCCAGGGACCTGAGGTGCACCTTTAAAAGGGGGAACTCCCCCAATGGAACGGGAGCGTTGAGGTTGCATCTCATATTCCACAGATCATGTAGGTTCCCGTTTCGGTAAGATGCTCGGCGTCCGGAAAGGGGCAGGGAGAAAAGATCATGTTACTTCATTGAGGCTTTTGCTCGCTTCGTTGAGATTACCATGGTGGTGAAAAATGTGTAACGAACACACACACACTGCCTCAACAAAACATCATCTGGAGAAGGAAGTCAGAGGCACAGTCGGAGATTCCGGGATCTGAACGTGTACGATCTTAGATTTGGTACGACGACCTTTTACGCGAATAGCAGACGAATGGTCCCCAAAGGAACTCCTCGAAAGGGTGTTTGGTAGCGCGAGTAGGACCGTTTTGGGGCAGATGGGACGATGTACGGGACGGCGAGCTGCTGGATCGCACCAGAGTTTGGGAACACACAGATTATATCTACGACCCAAACCGGCGAGAAATATGTGAGACGCGAGGATTTTGTGTAATTTTCTCAGGGGTTCATAAGACGAAAGATCCCGAGTCGATGAGAAGCGCTGACGCGTATGCTTTTTGTTTTCCGTGATTGCTTTCTCGTCGTGATTGCTAGCATGCGTATGCGTCTTCACGGGCCCGTACATTCGACCGTCGTTCCGGGAGACAGGCCATAGGTGAGGAGGTGCTGTTGATATCGCTTCGTTGAGTTGCACACTTGATCGTCCGAATGATTCTGTGCAGCCGAGTTTCGGGATTCAGAGTGACAAGCAATTACACAAATGGCCTTAACCCGGGTCCGGAAACGAAGATGTGTGACCGCCCGTCTATTGGTAGTGGAATTTGACCGAGTAAAGCGCGAATGAGCGATGGTCTTCTAGATGATGGCCATACCTTGATGGGTATGGAACAAGCCAGGGGGCAAGACAAGATGATTGTTCACAGAAAAAGGAGGGTGAATACTGGCTCACTATCATGCGAGACGCGACCTGTCACCTGCCTGTTGTTCATCTCATCTGAGTGGACATCACAATGTCAGACGGCGCACTTTGTGATCCTCTCTGGTGGATTCGTTAGATCGCAGTGAGTGGCATTGTCCTCACATCCATTGGGCAACTCACCAGGGGAGGCTGGTGTTCGACGAGTTCGCTCTCTTCAGGCCTGATCGGTTAATTCATATCAAGTGCAGATTTCAATGTACTTTCCTCTTCCCCCCTCTCACCAAGTACCGCCTGACGGTCAATATGGTCGTCTTGAGACTGTTGATCGGATGTGAGATCGACGCAGCTTGTTGGACTATTATTTATCTGGGCTTCCGAGCACTTCACGACTGACCGGACAGGCAACCTTGACGGGCCCAAACATGTTGAGCTGGTATATTATGGCGATCTCTCTCGAGTTCTCCCATGGTAGGGCATTCGATGAGAAAATCCCGAACAAATGAATTAGGCTGACAAGCTGGCTGCGCTGTAGCTGCTCGCGTGGGCCTAGATATCTATTATGCAGCTATTTGACTCAGCCATTATGAGCAATTACTTTTCTCCAGACTCACCATTCTTCCATTTCGTCACCGTCCCCATCTTCATCATCCTCGTGTTTGCCTTCACCGGCCTCGTCATCATCTTCTTCTTCGGAACTCGTACCTGATCCGTCCGAGTCTGCATCCGAGCCAGGATCGTAATCTTCCTCATTCGCATCTTCCTCGTCTTGTAATCTCTGCTCTTCTTCTTGTTGGGCTCGTTGAAGGTCAGTCATGGGGGTCCCGCCCGGACCGCTAGAATCATCGGGTGCATCGTTCTGGTAATCCGTCTGTACATTCTCCACGAGCTCTATCCTCGCCCTCCGTTGGTCGGCCAAGCTGCGATCCTGGAGTTTGTGGCGCATGACATATTTTTCATTGATACCGTTGTAGTCCTCCTGGTCTAACATGGAGAATTCGATCTCTTGAGTCGCATCCTCATCATCGTCATCGGTGAAGACTTCGACAACCATATTGAATGTTCGCTGCAGCACATTGGTGTAGCTAATTGCAGAGATCTTCTCGAGTGGCAGGAACAACAAGGGTTTCTTGAAACCCCAGAGAATACCACATTCTAGGAAGAAAAGATATCCTTCTTTGGAACCCCTGAAGGCCTTGATATACACGGCTGGCTCGTTCGGCCTATGAGCCTGGCGTATAGCACTGCAGAACTTGGAAGGATCTGCGGCGACAATTTGTATCTGTCTTCCACCCACATGGAGGCACTTATTTATTGCCCAATGGAATAATGTAGTGTAGGAATCGGACACAGTGGA
Organism: Xylariaceae sp. X167; assembly: GCA_028637775.1. NCBI lineage: Eukaryota > Fungi > Ascomycota > Sordariomycetes > Xylariales > Xylariaceae > Xylariaceae sp. X167. The sequence goes on from JAJFDK010000008.1 coordinate 307,739, forward strand.
GGCTGCTGCCGCATTAGGGCCATCGACAGATGCAGGCTTTGGTGGTGTTGCCGGTACTGTAAATACCAGCGGCTCGACCTGAGCGGAGGTCGATTGCGTATGGAAGTAGGAGTTACGGGGAAGGAGAACGTAGTTGTGTTGAACCTGGGCTTTATCGGGCACAGGGAGGTAGAAGACATGCTCTGGGATAGTCGAGTTAGCAAACAAGATCAGAACCAGGATCGATATGTGAACATCCGCGTATGTGCGTCGTGTCCATACGTACCAATATTCTTCCACGGATATACCATGCCAGAAACCGAGCCTCTGGTGCCGGGGGCACGAGCATACAAATGGTGAGCCGTGAAGCACAGGTCGAACTTCCTTCGCGTCGGCAAGGCAACAGAGATTTCTTTTATCTCAAGCAAGACATCCTCAGTATCGACTGAGCTGGCCGCGATTCCATTGGACGATTGGCCGTTGTGCGAGGACTCGATGTCCACGCGGCGCTTCTTGTGGGCTGGCTCAATGGACTTTGTGTCATTGAGCTGGTCCTGCACAAAGCCCACAATGCTATTAAACAGCCGTATGCGAGCAGGCGAATCTATTTTCAGTCAAATTAGCTAACTGTAGTCTGCAATCCGCACGGAAGATGCAAACAAGAGGCGAACCAATTCATACCGGCAGCTTGCTCGATGCCCTCTATGAGATCTGGGCGCGAATGGAAGACATGATTCAGCTTTTGGGAATCGAGTCCCTGAGGCATGGTGAAGAGCTAGATTGCTGTCGCACGCATAAAGCAATGGCAATTGAATTCTCTCAACTAGCAACTTGGCAGCGCTTCGGTCAATTTAGTGGTGGTTGATGCTACGATTGTGGTTGAATATGTCATAGGGAAGTGGAATGGCGACAAGGATGAGCCGGAGGATCTTGAGAGAGGTACGGGAATACTTCGCCTGCTGGGAAGGGAGGGCGTCGTAATATCAGCCCCACCCAGCCTTACGCAGTAAGGTTAAGGTTTGAGCCACAGAAGCACAGCCACAGCGGGAGAATGTCTACCCCACCATGAACGACGCCCGACGCTCTCATCAGGGGTACACACCTCATACTCACTCATTCACTCACTCATTCACTCTCATCATCACAGCTACACATCAGCTCAGCTGCATCCATACTGATAAAATATAGACACTTTCCCTACCTGCGATAGAATACCTCCCAACGCTGTGAATTAGTCAGGACCGGTGCACCATGTCGTTACCCAATATATGGCATCACCGCAAAGTCGCCGACACCTCTGCGAAGGCATGTGAGATATGCTTCAAGCCAAGCACAAGTGTTCTCATTACACCAGATAAACAGGTCCGTCGTGACATCACCTAGAAGATCCATGGCCCGCAGCCATTTCTCTCTAACAAGGCGCCTGCCAGGACTTCTTTTACGTGTGTCCTGCTCATCTCAAGGATCGGGGGTTTTGCTCTCCCATCATCGATCATGACGCTGTTGCTGCCGCTAAGAAGAAAAAGGAGATGGACGAGGAGGTTGAGAGGCTGAAGAAGGAGTTTGAAGAAAAGCAACGCAAAAAGAAAGAGAAGGAAACTGAGAAGGAGAAAGAAAAGGACAGCAAAGACAGCAAAGACAGCAAGGACCAGGACAAGGAAAAAGACAAGAAAGAAGACAAATCTGAAAAGGAGAGCTCGGATAACAAGGTACTGTTCAGCCCTCATTCCTCAATATAGTAGACATCCGGAACTAATACCGACTGACAAGGACAAATCCAATGAGAAGAGTCAGCCGAGTGTTGATGAAGAGCCCCGCATATTTTCTCTGCAAAGGTTAGCCAAGCGAAGTGACACTATCACGGAGCGAGTTCAGTTGACACCAAAGTGCTAGGGCTTTTTACCAGCGAAGAATAGATCGGAAACGGCAAGTCGAGGTTGCAAAGCGAAATAGGGAACGTTTCAACAATCCGAACCTCTTCCCCTCCGTCCCAAAGGGTCTACCTTGACCCTTAGCAGGAGCTAGCCCTTGCTCCTACCGGACGATGTGAATTGTTCAGTCAGGAACTCAAAGCGTTATTGAGACCCGCGACTTAAATCCACACCGCCGGCAAGCCTTCAATTGGAGTTCGAATCCCTGGGAAAGTGCGTACACCCGGGGGAGTACGTGATACTGCATCGATGGCACTGCAACAACGTCGCGTAGCGGAACTCGCGGTACCATACTCATGCAGTGATCAAAGCAACACGCTGCTTGGTGACTTGCTACAAGTTGCATCGGTGTGGCGCCGAGCTCGTACGCGTCGATTGTTGTTGGTAGTGCCCGGGAATGACTTGCCCATTCCATCCCTTCACAAGTCTTGAGCGAGTTTCAATGAAAGGCGGCATTGTCCCGTCATTTCTCGCATTGCTCTTCCTTCCGTCTGATTCTGGGTATCAGGAAGGCATTGTGCGGAGAACGTCTCCTAGTCCCTTGCATAGGCCCGCCTATTTGCCCATCATATCTGCCGTCACAAGAATTGCACTGTCGTGTGCTGTAGAGTTTGGATCTTGATGGGGCGGCTCTGCGTGAGAAGGGGAGGTCAGACTCAACTATTCTCTGCTCACAATGGCTCATCTCTTTGAATTCAATTGGCATCTTCAGAGCCCCTTATCGATATTTCACATCCCCGTTTGGATGCCCATACTAAGCTTGCCAGACCTGACCAGAAAGCCCAGAAGTCAACTCACGCTTTCAAAACTCAGCGTTTGTGTGCGCGCACCCCTTTTCCGAGCCGACGGCTGCACACAGGATACGTTGTACCGTGTAAGAAGTTTGCGTTGCACGTCAGTCGAGTGAATCTCCAACCACAAAGAGTATAGTGCTTACATTTATTGTTCAGCTCTCGACGTGTACGCTCTGGTCCACTGCAAAGTCTCTTGAAAGTCCCAGTTTACGGATTACCTTTCTAATGCCTACCTGCCGGTTCTAGGAAGTTCAACTGTAGGTATGCAATCTACCAGCTGTTCCTTCGTGTTATGGATCATGACATTCTCGTCTGACTTTTCAAAGGGTACCTTTTACTAGTGGATACTACCTCCTACCTTGACCTAGGTTAGGCATCTGAAGTCAAGTCATGCCATGCCATGTAGGGCTACGGAATACCTACTTGTCAAGTTGACCCAGGTCCTGTATTACTTCGTATTTCTTATCTTACGAGTAGGTGTTCCGTATCGACTACGGAATACATTCCACAAGATACCGCCTTCGACGATTGACTCACGGAGGCATACGGATTACCGATTATGACGAATGCGTAACGTGTTTCCTACCCGTGACCCTGCTCAGCCACCGACTCTGTTCGACCATTTCGCCAACTCGATAGTTGGCAGGACGATCGTATCAACCCCTATGCTATGTTTGGTGGGCGAGATAGCCCAGAGATTACGGATTAGGTGACCGAGCCGAGAGAATGCGTTACATGCATGTCTCTCTCGTGCGGAATATCTACGAGTACACCAGAAAGCGATCTACAGTGCCGGCTGCTGAGCGCAGGCAATGGCACTGAGTTTACTATCCGTACTGCGGATCCGAACTCACTGGGATGTTGAGTAGAACACAATGGTTTCGTGCGGTAAACGTACACATTAGCTACCACGCCAAAGTCTTCCGAATTCCTCAGACAACCCGCCCCAGTGATTTACGATCAGCCTTATGGAGTGTGACTTTGCTTTCACAGACTGCTTCCAAATTCAACTACGAGTACCTAGGTCAAACACTTTCCGTGTCTGGCACATGGAGTCAACAACTCCAGTGTACGGAGTACGGAATACCTGCTTCGTACTTTGTTCGGAATACGTCTACTCGTAGGCATGGTATCCCCAAGTATGTATTCCGTATTCCGTACCCGAACCTATCTACGGATTACTATCTACCTTGCAATTATCCTCTTTCAGTAATCCATATTCCCTTCGCCCCACCGCCTGAGTTTGCTGGCGTGCATTCGATCTAGGTATTCTGAAGGTAGGTACCTACAATACTTACATGGCCTCCTCCACAATGTTGTCTTGTTGGGCTCTACCTTTGCAAGTACTAGCTACCTGCCTATGCAAGAGACTTTCGCAGCTCGCTAATTTGTTGTGTAGTGTCTACATGCCTATACTAATAGGTAGCCGAGTTGAAGGGCACGCCGTAACCGCTTCTGACGCCATCAATACACACACGCCTCGTGCTGCAGAAGCCCGTTCAACGATAAGACGCTTTTCGATCACACAATGGGGATCCCAGCAGCCTAATGGACCATGTCCACTGCGGTATTCCTTGTTCATGTCTTCTTTTTGGGACAATGTCCAAAGACGATCTCACTTCATGTCATTCCCACTTATGGGCGGCCCTACCAACAACAGGCCCGTAGTCCGTACCTACAAGTACACTTGGGTAGACAGGTATTCCGTATGTACAGTACTTACGGACTACTTACCTCTAATCAACATGGTTGACGGGCTGTGGATGGGGAGTATGAGGGTGTGGAAAACCGCAGTGGCTCTGGGTTGGGGTACAGGACATGCCCCTGTCGAAATCAGGTCTGCACGTCCCGCAACCCTCAGATTCGATGGCCGGGACAACTGTAGCGAAGCTGCTAGTATTACTGGTTGCTCACCCGTGCGTCGGGTAAGTCTCTGGGTTTCTTGCGCCCTCTCGCTACAGACGCAATGAGACCCAACATACAACCTACCTACCTATGAATCAGACACAAATCGATGCGGCGCTCCCTCTGGAAATCCCTCTCGTTGTCGACTGGATAGCCATGCCTATTACAGCCAGTGGGACGCAAAGTTGACATCACGCAGCAAGTCGGTGCTACGGATTACAGGGGAACAAGTAATCCGTAGGTAGGCAGGTAGGTAGGTACGGAACAGGTACGTACGAATAGGTGTCGTGAAGCGCAAGATGCGCAGCGATTCTCACACGCCCTCCTCTCGAGGTACCGGTACACCGCCGGATAAAGTGAAGCCAGAGCGAGATGGAGGTAGGTATCACGGTGACACCACTAGACACCACCATCTCTCAGCTAAGCCCAGCCACCCATTAAAGTACGTATCCGGCCAGTTATTGGCGTAGCCCTGCGCTTGGTATCTACACTAATAGCCCTAGGTTACGTAGACATGCAAGTTGTCGTCTCGCCCCGCCGCTGCCCCTCTCGATATGTAGCCCGTCCCCCACATCGTACGGGGCGATCAATTCGCGTACAACTCGCGCCCCTTGGGCGCTGAGGACGTGTTACTGCTACGGATACACGTTACACCATGTACGGACGGGGATGGCTCCGATCCATACCTATCTCTAGCCATACCTAGCCTAGATGCGTAAGGCCGGAGTAGGTCCGGGTTGCGCGGGGTGGTTCGGCGCTACCAATGCAAGCCCTCGACGATCAGGCCCGGCCGCCGCCTGCGAATGGATGCCATTTAATTATTTTTTGCCGGTCATGGGATCAGATTCACTGCACGATAAGACGATAACGGCGACGATGCTTTTCGCGATCCGTTCAACCGATGTTCGGGCGGAAAGAAAGAAGAAAAACAGACAGGGTCCGGATCCGATTCGTCCTCGCTGCAATGTTCTGTGAGACAGTTACGGCTGAAAGACTGTCACCGTGTGCCACCGCGACAGGCGAATCAGGAACGGTCACCGGTGACGGCCTATGACAGGAGGATGTGTGCCATGCGCACGAAGGCGAGAGGGAAAAAAGTTCTCCAACGTGCGACGGTCCGCAAGCTAAGTCGGGTCCGGATGATCCGGGGCCACGCGGGTGCAGAACCCGCTTTTTACACGATCAAGAGCCCACGACTCTCTCCAGATTGTTCTTCTTTGGCGAGTCTTGCCTTGCCGAATACCGTCACGTGAACGCTGCATGATGCTCCATGTATGTTCTATCTGCTCCCGTGTCACTTTACATCGTCACGGCACACTGCATTGGTATGAAACGACTGTGGCATATTCGTGTGACTACTACCTACGAGTACCATACCGACCGTCGCCAGTGTGAGGTGAGGAGAGGTCTGGTACGAGTACATGGTCAAATTGGAAGATATCCCCTATCCCGCGTCGCCCATCCCATACCTCCTCCGTAACCCGTTCTTACGTCAACGGAGGGGCGACGGTGGGTATGTGGGACAATTTCACGTAGGGGCGGAAAACGCCCTCGGGAGCTAGAGAGGAATTCGGAACGTAGACGGAACGGTCTTCACGACTTGAGGTGATTTCATTCCGTCATGCGATTTCTGTGCGGAATAGGCACCGGAATACCGTACGATAGGTACGGAATAATGTACCTACTCTCGACTCCATTCAGAGGTACCGTTGCGTCTGACCTTGCTTACTTCCTGCAGTCGTGTCTAAATGGATACTTCTCGGCAGCATCCGACTCTGATACGACAGCACTAGGCCCTATCACGATCTATCTATACCCTTGTGTGTTGCCTATCTTGACCGGAGCGGAATGATGGTAAGGATGAGGACGGAACCAGGGAGGCGATTTACGACGAATACGGAGTCATTGATTGCCTGCTGCGAAGTGTGCGCGCACTCGGCGAAATACGTACCGACAGCAGGCCCGGATTACACGCGCATCTCAACGAAACATTAGCCCTAGATGTGGGCCGACAGGATTCCGTAGGTCGGGAGGATAACGCCACGCATGGTGTAGAGTCGACGGTACGTGAGCACTACCATGCAAGCCAAGTCAAGCTAGCCGCGAAGGAATGGGATGACGGACGATGGATCAAGCGCCCGTTGCAGTCTAGGTACTTCCACATGCTAGTCTGATCCTTACACTAGTACCTAGTGTAGGTACGGCATGATGTAGTCTGTCTACCAACGGGGGACTTTGCTCGAGGTACAGCTACGAAGAGCACACCGTCGGTACCGGTACTTACGGGCTGGTAGCCGCTAGGTACGATTTCTGGCCCCTTGGCGATCTACCGGGCGTGGATACGCTATGCGGAGCACTCGCCGCAATTTTCGGTACATACACGGGATATCATCGCCGTCGGTGTTCACGAGCATCACGGCAAAGGTTTCCAGGCGCATCGGACCTGTCACCTCTCAACCTATAGCCATCACCTCCTCAAACCTAATGCTGGAGGAAACACTTGCAGATTCGCATACATACTGACTACTAATCATTGGCGAATAGGGGCTTTCGCCATTCGAGCTGTGGGTAGGTGCTTGGAACTGCCCAAATGAGACATTCACGTCATATGCTCCTCCGTTCACAAACTGCGCCCCCGGGCCTCCGGAAGAGGATCTAGGAATGCTCATGAACGCTCGGGTCTAGTACCAACCGGTGCCCGATGACAGCGGGCATTAATTTCCGAATATTCTCGCGAGTCAGCGGAAATTAGCTAAGTCCTAAGAACGTGTCGCCATCGAAACCTCGTCTCGTATTGCGACGACTGAGAAACGCTACGTCTCCAAAAGCCACGGATTCCACATGCGTATTCAGACCAGAATACGGGATCTTACGCAATCAAGTAGAGACGATCTTCTCACGCTGGATCGTCTCATCACAAGCGTTTGGAGGCTTTTAGGGACTTATACGAAACATATCCCCACCTTGGTTGGAACTTGGGGTTCGCATGATATGCCCATATTCGCACTCTTACATATTCCGTACATTCGGGCGCTGAACTCACAATGCGCATCCGATGCAAGCATCGATTGCCGTCGCCGAACTTGAGGACAAAATATATCGTCGCGTATGCTGTTGGTCCCGACCATTCCGGCGACCGGGAGGATATGTACGTTATGAGTGACCCGCGTAATTCACTGAACTCCTTGAGCCGGTGATCGGTCAGGTCACAAGTGAATGAATGCAGTTATGCCCATGTTACGCTTGGTCACCGATTTCGGCCCGTTCCACTCGGCGACCATCTGCACGTACGTACTTCCACACCGAGCGGGTTTGCGGGGACGGTCCGGGGTCCGCATCGGTGGTCCGGGGCACATCATGTAGCATGATGTCAGGTGCTCCGTACGGTTACCACGCCAACTCGACTCTTTACGGGCTTCTTTTTCCATGGGCATCTCAGTGCACTTCCTTCGGGCTTCACTTCGTACGGTAACAGATCATGTGTGATATTTCGAGACATTGACATGGCAACGATTGACACGATTACTACTGTCTATGCTAAGGTCGCAGTCTACTCTGCCCCTATACTATCGACCACAGCAAATCGAATTCCTAATCGAGACAAACCTGTCTGCTTCACCCCTATTCACCCCCTACCATCGCAAACACCTACAGAATACAGAGTATGGAGTATGTTGAGTAATCCGTCCGTTGGGGAATATCGAAAAAGTCCCAATATGTAAGCGCGTATCTCTCAGCCTCCACATCAGCATCACACACAAAAAAGAACCTCTTTACCAACTGGGAGAGACCTTTTCTTATAAACTGATTCTCGTATTGACTTTTACACTAAGAATAGATAGTTTACCCCAGTGAGATCGATATCGTGAGCTTCAGGGCTGAAGGGCCCGCTTGTAAGGGAGGCGATTGTCGGGTAGGTAAGGGAAGATGATGTGAGACGAGATCTTCTGAGTAAGCTGGCATGTGGTATGTGGTATTGCGGGCGATACGCCCGATGATAAGACGATGTTACTCTTCTCTCGCAGCGACTACGTCGATTCTGTGATGCGGCTGCTTAGACCAGAAGAGCCTCAAGTGGGTGTCCGTGAGATTGTTGTTCACAAAGATGGTGCGCAGGTCGGGAATGAGGTGAGATCCAGGCATCAAGGCAACAAACACCGTGAACACCAACCCGAGACAAACAGCCTACCTCTCACACAAATTGCTCAATAACTGCGAAACAGGTAGGTAACAAGAGAACAAATCGGCCCGCCATAGGGATCTGACCCGCCCCCTGACTTGAACATTCGGATAGCAAGGCCGCTGACATACATCCCGACCCTTGTCATAAGACCCGATATTGACTAGTTCCCTTGCGTTTGCCGTGCCGTACCGGTCGTACCTAGTACGATGAACGACGAAACCATCGCCGAACGGGCTTTGACGATTTAGGGCTGCATGGGAGTACCTAGTCTACTGTCTATATGGTATGTATATCCCCCTCTCACTCTCTCGGTAATCTACGCTTACATGCAACCTCGTCCAGGGATCTTTATACGTAGTATATGCGCGCGACCTTTCGTTTCTGCCTATCGTAAGGCCACGACAGCGAGAATTACGGCCAAGGGAAAAGCGAAATGCAAACCGAAGGCAACCGCATGCGGTTACCAGATTCGATATACCTGTATGATTCCATGACCAGGTCCACTTCTCGGGATTCAAACATGCGCTTACGTTTACCTGTTGAAGTAGGACAACATGACGATAGGGCCTAGAGCAGCGCATCGACTTACCCTGTCTTTCATACCACTACCTACCTAGATCGCGTGCATGCAGCACGTAAAGGGTAGATGCACGGGGTTGGCAAACACATCATACGATGTCGCAGGGAAACCTCGTCCTGCAGGGGTCAGGGATACCCCAGGTCTCGGTCCCCGGTCCCCCTCTCATGCGAGCAGACGATATCGGTATCCCGTCGAACAGTTGTGAGTTGAATGAGTGAGGCAGGGGACGGCAAGGCTGCCGGCGTCCCTACTACATACAGTAGACCGGGCCGGTACACGCCACACGGCTTTGCGTCGTGTCAGTTGGTGTTGCCTAGGACTGCGAGACTGACTCGGATGGACGTACATACATACATGAAGGAGGTATGGATGAGACATCTGGGGAGCCGCGTTGGCAAGGCCCTACTATCGTTGGCCCTATGCTATTGCCGATGCATATACCTACTCCGCGTTCTCACTATGATGCAGGGATCGGTTGATGAGGACGGCAAGGAGTGCGTATAGCACAGGCCCAGGCAGTGAGTACCCAGTACTAAGTCTTTCGAGACACCGGGAAGCAATGTGACACTGATCCTGTGCCTTTCTGGTAAGTCTATGCGGCTCTTTATCAAACGGGCAAATCATGCTTCGTCAATGTGTCAGGTTCATGGGGTTATGAGCATAGGACCTGTCATGATCGATCGATTCTAACCAAGTCGGTAAGCACTCACGATAATGAGTTCAACCCCATGATTTCTTCGTGTCTCGCTTTCCGTGTCATGCATCACTCGATGACTATAGTATCATCAGCCGAGACAAGACAAAACTCCCGAGCCCACACATGCACTCAGGGCTGTTCTTGACGTAGTCTATTATGGTATCTAGTGCAAACTGATATGCTGCCTTGTGGGGAATCAATATAAGCGACGATGATTCATAATGGATGATCGTGAGGCCCCTGCAAATCCCGGCACGTAGTCTGTACCACCATCGCCGGGCTTCGTAATCGCGACGGAGATTGCATCCAGGGGCTTGTCGTTGAAGGGTGCGTATAAGCAAATCTCACGATAGAGACAAACAGTCCTACAGATTCCCCGTCCGACCAGGCGGCAACCGAATAGGCGGCATCCTAATCCCCGGCGCCGCAGCCCCCGCCTTCGAACCACCACCACCGCCAACAACCATCTCATCAACCCGACTCCGATTCAGCGAGAACGTCGGGACAACATACCGTCCACACGTACACTTCAGTCCCTGCCACGCAAACCTACCCACCGTAGCCCCACACTTCCGATTCGGACAAATCAACCGTCCATCCAGGGCCCCATCCTCGAGCATCGGCCTCATCCACGAAAGCGTATCGACAAAAATATGCGCGCAGCGCGCATCATGTTCGACCAAGAACTCATCCGTCGCAAGCGTCGCATTGCACTTCTTACACCGGATCTTCTTCCCCTCACACCTTTCATCGACGTTCTCAAACCGAATCGCTTCCGTATCAGGCGCCATCCGCGCGTCCCGCGCCTCCCGTAACATGGCCTCGTACCGCCACTTCTGGTAAATCGCATGGTTCTCCACGGCCCGCTCGTCGGTCGCCGGACACCCCATTTCCCACCACAGCGAGAGCTGGCGCATGAAGCCTTCGTTCGGCTCCGCGAGCGGCCGGTTCACGCGCACGAGGTCCAGGGCGGCGCGGATTGCTGTGGGGGCTGTTTTCCTGCGTGATGCCGGGGAGGAGGAATCTTCGGTTCCGCCGAAACGCGTGGGGTATTTGTACAGAAGGTAGGCGATGATGCAGGTTACGGAGCGGCTTTTGCCCATTGCGCAGTGCACATATACGCCTCCCTTCTTCTTCTCCCCTTCAACATTCTCCCCAGTCACCCCATCGTTCCCCTCCTCTTTTTCGGAGGAGGGATGCAAACCCTGGTCGATAAACCGCACCGCAGCCGGGAAACACCCCAATAAATCCGCGTCCTCATCATCGTCCACGTCAAAACTGAGATGCTGAAACTTGCCCGCTTCCTCGGGGCCCCATTTCTCTAGCAGCGAGAAGGAGATCACGGACAGGATGTGCGTGATGTTGTTCTCGTACAGGGCCTTTTTGTGCGAGTCGAGGTTTAGGGCCCAGATGCTTTTTTCTTCGTCAGTATTTAGTTCTTAGTTCGTTCGTTGATTTGTTTGGTGGTGAGTGATGAGAGGGGGGGGATGATAGAGTGAAAGGGAAGAGAGGTAGGTGAGAATGACGAGAGTGAGAGTGATGAGAAGGTGAGATGAGATGAGAAAAACATACCCGCCAACAAACAAATTATCCTCCCCCGGAATCTTCGAGAGGCCGGACATATTGCCTGCTTTCTTGTTCACTGACAGACAATTGTTGTTGATATTCGTAAGGCTTGCACAAACAAGGTCGTATTTCCTTCCCTTAGTTTCCCTTCCTTAGTATTTCCTTCCCTAGTCCTCCCACCAGCCATACCAATCCCAGCCGGGGGGCGTGCAAATACTTCCCTTAGGTACCTAGTACCTCACCTCGTACCAGTACATCCGGTCTTAAGTCCGAAGTCACGTGAACATTTTCAAATCTCCCTCCCTCTAATCCGTACCTACTCACTACCTACTAATCCGTACTTCTCTTCTCAGTTTTCACTCAAAACGATGATCATTACCCAAAAATTCCATATTTCCCTCACGACCAAGGAGAAGAAAAAAAAAAGTACATATCGGTACCTACCTACCTTTGAACAGAGAAGCATTGCGTAAGATGCTGTTAAGATCGTCAGGTTTTAAGGCCTACACTATAAATAGACATGCCGACGAATGGACGCAGTAAAAAATTGAATCCCACATTTTCACAGCCCTGTTTGTTCGTCGATGTTCAGGTCGACAAGATGGTAATTCACAGATCACAACTGCAATAGCAACAATGAATTCCCAAGTGAACCAATACTTTTAGAATTACCTATATACCGCTGTATTGGTAACGTATTTACAGCATGCGTGCCTCATTGTAATGCTCTTGAATCGTGATACATACTTTCGTTAGTCGTCTCACCGCCTCTGGTGGGCATCCCTGTCTTAGAATCCATACAGTAGTTTCGTCGTTACCATGCGCCGAGCAGATGCCACCTCCTAACACAATACCTTTCCATAATGAATGGGCGAGATACATATCTTCGTTAAAGCCTTGTCTGACCGAAGCCAATGCAATTCGGTGCATTGGCGACGGCTCGTGGTGGAAATTCCGGACGTCGACCGTTGCCACCACGCCAAAGAACCCAACTCTTGTGTGTGCCAGCCAAGTCAAGTCAACCTATTCATCCACAAACTCGTAATCCTCTTCCTAGCAGCGCGCGACCCCACAGTGAGCAGGTTCCAGGTCCTGGTCCTGGTCCTTGGCATTATGCCCAGCAAGGCCGTTCCGTTGTCAAGTCATATCAAGTCAGGCTGTAGTTGCATTCCGTAGTTGTAGTTGTAGTTGTTGCGCATGTTCGTAAACGAAGGTCGCAGCAACATGACCATCTAAATCCGAACTTCCAAGAACTCTCCATAAATGCCGATTTGACCTAAAACCAGATGAGTCGAGTATTGTCGTAAGCATGCGTTGTTGCTCGTAAAGCAACAATTGATAGCCAATGGTCTCCCAGAGTGGGGCCTCGATGAACATCCGGCATCCGAGCGGACGCACACACACATGGTCGTTTTTCCAGTAAGTAAGATGGTGGCACGGTAGCCTGCCCCATGCCAAACGAGACATAACCTCGTTGCCGAATCGCACTGCCGCCACGAGCTAGTTGCCCGCTTTAGAAGCAACTTGCCGTTTTCCATGACGTTCTTATCGCAACGGTTGCGGGGGCGGCTCATCCAACATGCAAGCATTTTCCAGCATGTTAGTCCATTTCCCGCTGGTGCCGGCGTGGCTGTGCTTCAGATGCTGGCGGAAGTGATCCGCACGATAGAACTTCTTGCTCGAGTTGCATTCGCGAAACTTGTGTACCTCCTGGAGATGTCTCAATCTTTCATCCCAGTCGTGCTCCGTCGCATGCTGCGACCGCGCCGCTCCACCGCTGCGCGCAAACTCTTCACCGCAGTATCCACAAGTGTCAGCTTCGCCGGGCCGCGTAGTACTTTCGTGGAAAGCCTTGTCGAATCCAGTAAGGAGAAGGGCTGAGCAGGACCAGCTGTGTCGTCTGACGTGCAAACTATTCTGGTGACGCTCGGCTTCATTCTTGTTCTTGAAACGATTGCCGCAGAACGAGCACTCGTATTGCTTTTCAGCTTCATGCGCACTAAAACCAAACATGTTAGCGGTGTAGCCTGTAGAAAAAAAGGGGAGAGTACGTACCTCAGTTCTTCAGCCGTCTCAAACTTCTTGGGCTTCTTGGGGCAGCATTCGCACATGAAGAAGCCCCCCTGAATCTTCGAAATGGGCGCTTTCGGTACATCGATGACCTTTCGAGGGGACGCCAGTTGCCTGCTTTCGTTGCTCAAGCTCTGATGGTGGGGACCGCGCGGATAGGAAGCACCTGGGGAGTGACCAAGGGATGTGAGTGTGCTGTAGGGCGAATTGGCCATCATATCCACGGGAGAAAGACCTCCAGAGGATAGCCCGCTAGGTGACCTACCGCCAAAAGATGACATGCTCGTGTTAAGCGATGCTGTGGAAACAAACGATCCGCTGCGACCAAGAGGTGGTATCGAAGACAAAGAGCTCGGGGGCACCAGACTGAGTCGTGGTGCTGGAGATCTTCTGCCAACAACGTCGCGTCGTCTCATGGCATCGTTGGAAATCAGGGGTCCCTGCGGTGGGCTGTCTCCAACCGGGGGTGACGATGCTCGTCTTTTCTGTCCCACCGCTTGATAGTCCATCCGACTATGGTGGTCGTCAATCTGTAGTCTTTTGATACCCGATGTTTCTTCCATTGGGAAATCTATATCCTCCATGTTATCGTAGCTGCTATGCGTTGATACCGTGGCATCATCACTGTTGTTACGACGTGCTCTGTAGAGCGATGGCCGATCGACGTCTATGGAATCAGCCTGCGAGCGATAATCGCTGCCGCTGGACTGGTAGTATGCGGAGGTACGCAAAGGTGTCGTCTGGATTGGAGACTCGGTGAAGCGACCAGGGGAATCCAAGGCTGATTGGTTGTGCAACCGGACAGGCAAAGAGATCTGTGGGACACTGGGGTGATATCGCTGTTCAGGTTTGTTTTGGTGGTCGAAGGACATGGAGAGACCGGATCGGCGAGGAGGAGATCGATTATCGAAGCTTCGGCACGAATCCAATTTCTTCAGCAGGTGGTTGTCATAGTCGCTCCCGGCCGACTTGTTGTACTGGTATTGACTGTGATGCATGAAAAGTTTTTTCGGGAGCATATCTTGGTGAGAACTGCGGAAAATCCAAGGTCAGTTGCTATGGTGCTACATTCTCGCAATGATACTAAATAAACCTCTATTTCCACGTACCCAATTGACGAAACCGTCGAGTTCAGACTGTGATAGCCCTCATCTCTCATCTGATGCGGTCGGCTTACCGTCCGATCACTGCCCGGCTTCCCAAAGCGATCACTGTCGCCATCACGTCTCATGCTTTCCCAGCTTCCGTGTGAATCGAAAGACGAGTAATGGTCATGGCTTTGTTGCTGCTGAGGGGGAGCAGGGGGAGCCGCACCAGGCAAGAACCTGGGCGGTGGCAACGGTGGTGGAACGTCATCTTCAGCGATGCGACGGTTGTTGGGTATCGACATCGGTATGGGAGACGCAGCCGAGAAGCTTGAGGGTTGAGGGCGCATGTGGCCAAAGCGACCGGAACTGTCAAATCGGCTAGATCCCTCAATGTATATAGCTGGCGGGGGCCCTCTTCCCGGCTCCCGAGGAGAGTACCGCGAGGGTATATCCATTTTGTGTGCGTTGAAGTTGGAGGGCAGACTACTGCTGCTTGCCTCCTAAGTCAGGTCGTATGATTCGGAAGATGCGCTCCAATAGAAGGCTCGCCGCAGTCAACCAGGGCTCACAAACAGTAACCAGGGGGAGCACAATGACAATTACTGTGTGTGGCCGGGAAAATTGGAGGTTGGCGAGGGTTGGTTATACCCGGACCATGGATTGAAGCCGTTTGCGAGGCTAAGAGAGATCAGGTGTGGCAAGAATGATATCCGCTGCCGGCTAGCAGGATCCCGGGATTGGATCGCAAGGCAGGACTGTGGAAGGGTGGTGAGAGGTCAGTGGCGAGTGAGTGTATCGGCGTGACCGCTGTCTAACCAGCAACGCTGTGGGCCGAGAGAGGTTTCGAGCGAGGAAGCTTAGCCGATCGTCTATCGTTTGTTTAGATGGAGTGACAGCAAAACGTCATGATCAAGGGTCCAATTAGAGCAGAACGGCGAGCAAGACTGGTCGTTACCGTCGTCTGTATTCCTTCTTCCTTTTATTTCCTTTCCTCTATGCCAGAATGGGCTCGGAGTAACTCAGGACGGCAGGTCGAAGCACAAGAAGTATCATTGAATCTCGGGAGGCACAAGGCAACGAAGACAGACACCCGACTCTATGTACTATGTAAGTGGCAAGACAAACGAGCGAGTCGACCGGACCAGGATAAACGATGTAAAAAAAAAGAGAGAGAAGGACTATCGAGGCAGGGTAGTGTACCTAGACTATGTAGAGGTAGGTAGAGCAAGAGAGAGAGAAAGAGGTAAAGTAAGGTAGAAAAGTATTCGGCAAGGTTAGACTGTGAGCAAGCAAGTAGGCAGCAAGCTCAGGTTGAGGACGAGGTTGAGGACGAGGTGATGTCGAAGAGAAGCGATCTCAAAGTCTGTCGTGCAAACAAAAAAAAAGACACAAAACAGGCTTAGAAGAATGATGAAATATCGTAACGAGAGAGATCAAGGCGTCGTAATGACGTTAGGCAGACCTAAGCGAATAGGTCTTGTCCTCGAGATGACGGAAGGCAGGCAGGCAGTGTGAAGATGCCGTCGAGTAAGCCGTGTGTTTAGGGCTTCCGTGGAGAAGAGAGGCAGGTTGTGCGTCAAGGCAGTGGTTGAGGCAATGGTCGAGGCAGAGGTTATGGTGTATGGAAATTGGAGGGGCAAAATGAGAGGTGAGGTAAATGAGAGAGCAAGAAGTAATCCGATGCGTACGAAGCAGATAGGGTTAGGTATTGGGAGTTAGGTGGACGACTTCTAGGTAGAACTGGGTATAACGCAGACAGGCAGGTACCGCTAGGTAGCGAGGTAGCGATGTAGCGATGTAGCGATGTCGAGGTACTTAGGGCAGCTACCTCGCAGGGACACTCGAGACACTCTGCCCTATGAGAATGGAATGATGGGTAGAGGTGGGCCATTCTTCAGCCCTTTGAGGAAATAACAGGGTAGGGGCAGGGGCAGGGGTTTAGACAGATTGGCTCAAGAGCCTTCAGTCAAGGTTGCTCGACTGCCTCGACTGCTCCGTCCATGCTAGCAGCAGCTGGCCCTGGTACGGTACGGAACACCACAGGCAGGCACGTACTCGGAGGTAGCTATGGGTATCTGCTAGCGTCCACCCTCCCTACAGGGGGGTTTTGGAAGTGGGCCGGGCGGATTACTCGCAGGGGTAAGTTGTGGTACACGGGCTAGATACGCTTTGGTACATGGCTCCTTGGCCTGTTAGCTGCGGCCCGGTATCAGCTACCTGAGCAGCTGGTGGCACAGCGAGAGCCAGACACGCGGGCGGCCAGCTGTGCTACTGTATTGGGTACGAAGCACTTGGCGGCTTAACCTGAGGTCACCGCGAGCTAAGCTAGACCTTCACTGACCTCAGTCCACCACACAAGCCGCGCTAGGGACTGAACGAGTTAGCTACAGTATCTGCCTATTAACTGTCAACAAATATTTTCAAGCCGGCCGGGGCATCTGAAGGGCGTCGATTTAGCGCGAGCAACGGTATACGATACATGGCGGGTTACGGAAGGTACACTGCACTTGTAGCGTGCCGTACACGTATTGCCCTCTTGTAGTGGTACCGTACGTGCCTTCTGCGACCTTTCCACCAGGCCTGCCTACGGATTACCTGCCCTACAGTGGCATACCGGTGGCACATCTGGTGTGCGCCCGTCCGTACTTGTGATCCGTAGGCCCGTGAAGGTCGTCGTCCGTACACCGTAGCGACACACGATACACCGTGCTCCCATTGTGCTCGCAGTGCTCGCAGTGCTGCCATTGTACACCGACTACCGTCCTGTACTGTACGCTACCTGCCTACATTAGTGTACCGGTAGTACACATGGACACGGACACGGACACACGGTACGTCGTCGATTTGCCTGAGGCCCTACCTAAGACTCGCCGTTTAGCACTTCCCATCTCACGTCGTCCACCTTTTTGCCCACTTGCGATCGGTCAGAGCTACATACTCGTACCTTCACTGTATGCCTTGATAGGTAATTGATGGACGCTGGGCCGCCCGGAGTACGGAATCAAAAATTACTCGGATTCGACTAACGCTAGAAACAGGATGGCAAACTCGTTGCACTAAAAGTGTTCTAGCGTCCGAAACTCTTTGTCCAGACTCTCAGACTTGATTTGATCGGAAAGGTCCTGACAGCAAGGGAGAGTTCACCCGAGGGCAGACTTGTCAGGGCAGACTTGTCAAAGGGAACAGCTTCAATCTTTTTTTCTTCTTTTATTAGTTGTGTCCCAAAAATACATACATGCCAGCTCCGACTACTACTACTGCTACCCCGTCTTCCCTACGAATGTACCTGCATCCCCCCTCGATAGGCTCACTGCCTCAGCGTGCGCCGTGCAGTTGTCTTTGCTTTCCCTTCCCTTCCCTCCACCCATCTGTGGCGTTGCAGAAAGAGAGGGAAATAAAGCCTCCAATCATTCCGCCGGGTCTCCCCCATTCGACTACGATTGTGTCTGGTGACTTTGACGGGCAACAAATAACTGCTCGTAACTCGCAACCCTTTTCTGACATAATCAGGCCAACCACCATCCGAAGACGAGGAAGGGAAGGGGGGTCAGGTCAGGTTCAGGTTCAGGTTAGGTGCTTCTCGAATTCATTCGTCCTCGTAAGCCGCAACGTATTATTGCTGTCTATCTGGGTGGCATGCAGCCATACAGAGTAGGTAATGTCCGCACCGGTTGTGAGTGTGTCCCCCGCACCCATCAACAGACACGGGCCGGGGGTCATCGGACCAAAGGGAAGACTTACACCACACTACCCATTTCTGCCTGTTTTGGTCGTCTCAGAAGAGATGATAATACGACCAGCTTAGATTACACCTCGCAGCGAGTTTCCAGAAACATATTCCAAGCCTCGGTTCTTCGGTAAGATTGTTGCGTAGCCGTGGAGGCTCTGACCCGGACTCAGACGTCGCCGGCACAGATTACGATATATGTAAAGTCCTTTATGCTACCAGGTAGGTCGCAGTAAGATGGTGAGGCCCCGCGCACGAGAGGGTACGGAGTACCAACAAGTCCGCTCATCCATCTCACCTCATACAGCAATATCCGGCGTATCGGTAGTTAAGCAATGCCTCCGTCAGCCATAACCGGGGTTGCACACACGGGAAAGGTATCTTAGTAGGGGTAATGTAAAGACGCAAGTGTGATGCATATCTGGAGTGTACATACGTACGTACATGATGTGCGCACGCAAGATGGGAAGGAGATTTGTACCTACATTGAATCATTTCTTTATCATGGTCCATACCAGCATACCCTCATTCCCGGGCTCTTCTCCACGATCGAGATCCAGTGTGCCTCGGGAGTACGAGTTCACTTATCATAGCTCATTCGAGTTTCTCAGACCCCGTTTATCTAGGTATCTAGAGCTCTGCCTAGTCAGGCACAGATACATATCGCAGCCGGGGAGCTTCACTCTTCCTCACAACCTTGTACCTGGTATGTACGAGTAGTCCGGTGCTGAATCTCGGTGTTACCATCAAAATGAAAAAATTAAAGGAAAGAAAAAAAAAAGTTAGCGTGGGCGAGAAAGGGCGAGAGCGAGGTCGAAAGAAGGGGGGAGGCGAAATGCGAAAGGGGAGAGAGGGTCGACTAACATGGTCAGGTGCTTATCAGCAGCTTGGAATCCGACTTGATATTTGCTAGGTTATGTGGTGTCGTGAAAGTGAGGTACGAGTACTTTACTGGGTTGATGTGATGGACGGATTACAGCTGTAGTCATGACTGGATATGATGAAGGCAGCGCAATGTATGACGGGAAGGAGAGCTGAGAAGCGGGAAAAACAAGTATCATCGATCGTCATTGGTTGCTGTCTTTGCGGGATAATAATGACAGCAGGATGTCCCGGATGCGTGAGAAGACCATGGAAGGCTGCTGCTGCTGCTGCTGCTGCTTATTTTCTTGGTGAGGGCTTCGTGATGAGATCGTGCATATTAAACAACCTTCTCTTTACCGGTTTTAACTACGAATTACCTGCTTTATTACTTGTTGTTGTATCCTGTTTGAAAAGTACGGCGTATTAGCATGTCCCGTCAGCTCGGCACCGGACAAATCACGACGATGACAATAATCTTGAAAGGGGCGGACTTCCCAACACGAACGAACGGAATATACTATCTTACATGAAAGCTGATGTGCTGTTGAAAATTGAGAAAACGAAGTCGAGGCTTGCCTTACCAGCGTCAACACGTATACAACAGCCCATGTATCGTACATAACACCCTGGTTATAAAAGTACCAACTTTTCTTCCTCCGTTACGATGTTTTTGCTTGGCAGGGCTGCTTATACAACACCGAAAATCCCAGCGAGACGGTTATCGGGAATTGGAATCGGCAGCGGGCGAACTGAAATCCAACAACGCGGTGGAGCAGGAAAACAAATCAAAAACGATACATCCCACTTGGCATCCTTTTTTTCGTTTAACCAGCAAGGCAAAGCAGAAAGCAGGGAACAGCGGCGCACTGTGGTGATGATGGTTTCTGGCAATTGTCGGTGAGGCGTCAGGGTGTTGTTAGTTGTTGTTAAGGTGCGAAAAAAGAATGGGTTCTAGTCACCTATCATTACCCCAGATTCTGACGTCCTGTTATATTGCCGTCCGGTCTAGTTGCCTGCCTATGCCCAGATAGAATCCGTATTTTCCAATGAGTTAGAAATGTAAATACGAGTAGAGAAAAAGGGTTGAAATTGGTTCGCTGTCTGTATTCTGTATGTCCGATCACATGAGGTGACGTACAGAAAAGAAGACGACGACATTGGCACCGCAACTGCAGTCCGCCCTCCCTGAAAAGGTACCGTACCGTGCTGTACTCGTAGGTATCGCAGGTACTGTAGGAGGTACTGTGCTGTGCTGTTGCTGCGCTGTAGTTACACCACACACCCGTGACTCAAGTGGCTGAAAAGGCAAAAAAGAAAAGAATGGCGAAGGGGGGAGGGGGGGGAGGGACCCCCCCAGCCCGTTTTCAGCCCTATAGGGTTGTGGGCCGGTCTAGCTGTTCACCCTCACGTAATTGGCCCTCCGTGGCGCGACACCCCCCCGAGTCGGCAAAAGGGGGTTAGCGGCGGCAACGGTAGCAGCGCGCAAACCAGTGGGAGGGAAAACTGGGCGACCGACTTGGCCCAGCAAATGCGGGTGGTCGGAAAGAAGAGGGAAAAGGGTGTTGTTACACCTGGGAGGAAAAAAAAGGATCACATGCATGCCCAAGACTGGCCGACGACGCCGACGGGGACGGAGGGAGCAATAACAATTAACAGGTTACAGTCCGGTCAGTCAGTTTTCAGAAAAGACCCGGGAATTAAAATGGCGAGAGGAACTGGAATGATGGGCTCAATTGACATATAACAATTTGTGCTCATCTCATGACTGCGACTCATGACGGGCGACTGTCTCTCGAGTCTCTTCTCTCAATCGGTTTACTCGCGAGACATCTGATAGAGATTGGGCCAGACTCTCTCACAAGACACCCCTCCTGACGTAGATATTCAGACACCTGCACAGACTTGACTAAAAAACGATCTCGTAAAATAAAAAAATAGTTGAAAAGTCTATTGGAATTATTCGGCCGTTATGACCAACATGAGAGCATCTTGAGTGAGAATGGCATCGAGTGTTAGGTAATCCTCGGTCATCGGTACCGGTACCTCGCTCTCCCGTACCAACAGGTAGACCGCGAAGTACTTATCTGTACCCTCTGCCCCACCACTGATAAGTCCGCATTAGGTCCTCCCGCCAGCGCCTGACCTCACTGTGAAGTCCGCCAGAGCCAGCATAGCAGGGCAACTTCATCCTTTTCATCCCATGTCGTCTTCATCGTGTAATCGTCCGTTCTCCCTTTCACATGCCTACATTCCTCCTAGTCACGATAATCAAGATGAAAATTTTCGGTAATGCGATTCAAGGACCCTTACATCGCACTAACGTATTACATAATGTATTATGGCCAGGTTTAGACTTGGGCTTGTTCGACCGGACGGATTAACGTCCCTAGTCGACGAATCGTGGCAATGAGATCAACAACGCCTAGGAAGATAACCGTCATAGTCTGCCTACCTCGGTAGAGCGGGATGCCTAGGTTAGTGTAAGCCTAGGAAGAAAGATGAGTCGAGTTCCTGGGTTCTCTGACAGAGATGAGATTTGTCCTGAAGCAACGGTGTGGCTTCTAGCGTTCCCTTAGTAGTCCACTGCATTGGGCTCGCCTCGACTGGTAAGTCCGCCGCCAGACCGGCCGCGTTGGGACGGAGTTATAATAAATCACTTATTCAATATCAACTGACTTACACGTACAGCTGGGCGTACGTTATTAACCCATCCAACTCCAAGACTATCATGTGAAAGCCGTCTCTGTATCCCGTTCAACAGCGATCAGTTGCAAAACAGTCAAGATTGTCACGATGATGCCATAGGAATGGGCACTTGTTTAATTCGTAGCGTACATAGCACTAACAGGCGCACGCGTGGACTGATTCCCCACGCCCAGCTCGCGGAGGAAACGTCGATGACTGCCTAAATCACGGATCGTACTTCTGATAGAAACAGACCTTTCGATGCGATGCGATGCCACTATTCCACATTCAATAACAGTATCTTGGACTAGGAAGGTAGGTCAAGTCGATCCCGTCGACGATACGGGATAGAGAGGCCCGAGTTGACTCCCGAGTCTTAAGTAAGACCTTGCCGGATGATCCTACATATCTATCTCTGCGCCGCCGTTTCTCTCTAATCCATAACTCGAAATTAACCCTCTTTACTTACACGGAATAAGGATGATGCCATTCCCTTGCTTACATTCTGTAGGCAGCAACGTATGCAGTATCGGTACCTAC
Source organism: Xylariaceae sp. X167 (assembly GCA_028637775.1). Lineage (NCBI taxonomy): Eukaryota > Fungi > Ascomycota > Sordariomycetes > Xylariales > Xylariaceae > Xylariaceae sp. X167. Next base: position 330,348 of record JAJFDK010000008.1, read on the forward strand.
AGACACGGAGATATTCCTTCATATTACTCGTTTGTACTTGGCCTGGGTATCCGTACCTCAATCATCGCGGGTGTGGTTCCATCTCTTGTCTGTGTAACACTTTTCTCTTCTCTACTGACTTGTAATCCCGTCCGTACGGAATAGACATGTCTGTCTATCTGTCTCCGGCTCACTTTAGCGAGTTAACGACATGCTGCTCTCTCTTCTCGTGCTTGCTTGCTTGCTTCATTTAATCTCGTGAAAAGCCGAATCTTGCCGAACAACGGAATGTCCAGAACGGGGTACCTGTGGCGAGTATGCAATTCTCCATTCCGGTCTGCGAAAACGATGATGGTGATGTCCATGATGACGACGATATGAGAGGTGGATGTAAACACCAGGCACATGTGTAGGTCATGAGTCTCGTGGAATTCAATCATCGTGACCTACGCTCCATCCATCCATCCATCTCGATTTGAAGAACCTCATCAATATGACTGACCGAGACATGACTTTCTCGTAGGGCCGAATGGCTGACTTGACTGAGATATCCGTATGGGCGGTGCCAAACAACATCAAGACATCTTCCCGCACCCCACGAATCCCTCATCTATCCAGCCCTAGGTAACAACAACATGCACGACGGATACCCTAGGCAGTCCGTCCATCCACATCCTATCGAATCGTACTCCGCCAGATGCCCCATCGCCACATAAGGCGGGCGTCCTCATTTAGGGAACTCCTTTCCTTTCCCACATTATAGAAACGAATCCTACACTACACCTGCTTAAGCAAATGCACGAGACCACGATAGTATATTCCGTAGGTATCCATCCATCCATCCATTCGTTCTCATGCCGTCTGTCTGTACGTCGTATGGGGAAAGAGGAAAGGAAAGGAAAGGAATGGCGGGATGGATAGAAGAGTATGCAGGCATGGATGGGGGCGGGCCGTTGTGGCAATCTCGCTCCCTATGTACATACATAACGTACGTACGTAGGGGGTAGTATTCCGGCCTTGGTATCTCCCAAATAAAATCGAATACCAAAAGACAGACAGACAGAAAAACAACCCCCCCGCCCAGAAATGATCGTCCCTATCTTCCGCTTCAACAAACGAGGATAAGCGCCATCCCGCCCCAGCGGATTCCTGCTTCCGGCAGACCTTCTTCAAACCCTCCCTCTCTCCCCCTTCGTACCTATTCATCTTCTCAGTCCCATCACCTTGGTATCCATACCCCACGCACATCCCAACTGCGGTAGTCCCATCCATCCATCCCCAAAAACGCGCGCATCCAATCGAAGCCCTATTACGGGTATCCCTCTGCGAGACAGCGTGGCGGAATCTTTCATCCCTCTTCCTTTCCAGACAACAACTCTTCGCATTCAAAAAAGTCATCAGCTCTTCTACCTGTACAAGCAACGGGACCCCCAAAATCCGACCTGTCATCAAAATAAGTCCGTTCCCCCCATCCCCCATCCCCCTCCCCCCTCCCCCCTCACAAGCTCTATCCTACCTAACCCGCCACCTAATTTCCCGGTTACCGTCGCCTGGGTCAAGGTCTGAGAAAGACACCCGGCAATGACTTTCTTTTACGAGTTATGAATGTGAACAAGTTACTATCCGTACACACGCCAATCGCGAATCTTCAATCCCGGTGCAACGTTGTCAAAAGGCTGCCCCCTACCTCCCTCGACATGATCCGATAGTGAGAAAAATGTCTCAATCTAAACACGAGCCATCATGTTAATACTAACAGCCTTACGCATAGGGCTCATAGGGCTCTCTATTTGTTTTTCATTTATTGCCTGTTATGAAAGCTTAGGTGCGATGTAGGTACATACATGGCATCTATCGTACATACATACATCAATAGTGCGTCCAACGGCATATGTAGTCGCCTCCGACTATTTCTGCCCTTCACCTCGCCTGGCCCTAAGGTAAGGTGTAGTTGAATGGAATGAGGATAATTTAGCTGGATTGAATACGTCACCTTGCCTGGGAGAATATAAAATCCCTGTTTCGGTGAAGAGACAAACCCGCGATTCAAGAAGTCGATGTAGATGCGTCGACATCGATTCAATGGAAAACCCGTTCCTGACGTTAGAGACATCTCATGCTCACCGCTTACCATCCTTCCCTACGATACATCCTTTCCTCCCGCCCTTTCAACACCTGGTATGCCCTCGTAATACTTCTTCATTCATTCATAGATAGCGATAGAATGGTAGTGTATCACCGGCGCGTCTCACCGAACATCGATGAAACCCAAACGGCCTTGCATTCGGTCCTGTAGCACTACAAAGGCAGGTCGTACTATTGACTCCTGCGAGCTTGGCGTTGCAACACGAAGGGAATGAATGGACTGGTCCTGCAAGGCTGAGGCCGCATTAGCATCGTATCGTACATCGAGTCAAGGATGAGGGTTGTCTGTCGTATGTACGAAGTACTGGTACGAGTACGTTCCAGTCGAGCGTCTGGCGCGCTAACGGAAGGGCGTCCCGCGTGTATGTATGTACGTATGATACGTACGCATGCCTTGTCTTTTGTTTTTCCTCTCAACCGTGGTTGCGCGGGACGGCTTGGTCCGAGGGTAACTTGATCGGCACGGGTGCAGTGCAGGATCTACGAGAGAAGTGAGCGGCGGTGGGCGTCTGAAACGGACGAAAGTGGACTTATGGTTCCTTGAGTGTCAAGCGGTTCCGTTGTTCGTGACGTTTCAGTCTGGGGAGCTTGGTTTGACAGGTGGTCTGTCTCCCTAATAATGGAGTTCAACTATAACGCCCTACGAGAGAGGGGGGCGAGAGCACAACGGAATTAACTCCGTCAGAGTCGAGTCCGTGCTCCTGGAAGGCACTTCGACCTGACGTCTGATGATACCAACGCAATGCGTCTGTGTGCACCACATGCTTTTCCTTCCTCCCGGATCGCCACCGCTTCTTCAGGATCGCCACCTTTGTACTCGTAGGTATCGTATCGTAGTTGTGGGCCGTGGCTTTGTCGTCGAGACATCTCTTCTGACCAGTATTACCGTCACCACCAGCAAAGTATGGGTGGTGTGTGTATGCCAAGGCGACGATTTCACATTGGTCAAAACGCAATGCTGAACCTCCCTCCATATCCCAATCCAATCGTATCCTGCTGTATCTCGTATTCCTGTCGCGCCCAGACAGAGCAACGATAGGCCATAGCCACCGCAGAGGTTCAGGTATCCCGCGAAGGGTAATCCGTCGTGGCCAGTAGAAGAAGCCAAGACCCGAGAGCTCCCCATTGCTCGTTGAGGTAAACAAAATCTGTCATATGCCAATATGTCGTTGTCCTCGACTCAGCCGCTCAAAGGCTAGCTGAAGTAACGCACACTCAAGCCTAGAGGCTAAGACGCGGGACGTTGTTCGCGCGCGTCCCACCGGTGGCGGGCGGAATCTCCGCCGTTGCACGTTGGCAGCCCTCCCCTCCCTCTTCCCACCTGTCTGTCTAGCCTTTATGGAATTAGTGTATACCGTAGAGATCGAAGATAGAGTGCAACATCGTGAACAAGGCAGCAAAAAGGGTGAAGTTCGAATCCGCAGCCAGGGTGATGCACATGATCGAGGTTCCCCGGTCAACTTCCTACCAATGAACAAACTGGGAGAGGGAAGCATGCATGCAGGCTGGATGAGCATGCGGGTATCCGTGTCACGCCACAGTATGGGGTGCGTTTGAGATTCGACCGGTTTCAAGTGCGTCGGTGAAGGTGGTGAGAGTAGCTTCTTAGTGCAAGTGTGCGATAGTATGCCAACGTGTGATGGTTTGATGAAGGAAGACAAGCAACCAATATGTTGCTGATGTAAAGGAGTAGAAGCAGGTCGAATGTTCGTACAGACCAGGAGATTCAGCTAGTAGCGGTACCGCCGTACGGAATATGCAACGCTCCTTCCTACGTTCTAGACCCCTCTCGGTGACTGCCACTCCAACATCATGATGCCGAGTTTATCTGTGTTTCCTCCTGGAGTGGACGATATAGGGACCTGGAGTCTTGATCATGCAAAGTTCGAGTATTCACTTCCTGTCTTGATTTTTGAGTTGGCACCTGAGGATAATGCTATGAGACGTGCAACACAGATAGGGGCGTGATAATGAAGTAGCAAGTTGCCGCAGAATAGGAGTGTGTACCGAGACATGAAGTAATCATCTTGTTCGGCTGGATACCGTACAGCGAGATGTCGCTTAATAGATAGAAGAAGATTCGGTAAATGGTCCTATCAGAGTTTGATTATGTCCTGGGAATCGAGTTTCGTGACCTCTACTACCTCGGTAGCCCGAGTATTAAAGTCTATCACTGTCAACGGAGTTAGAGACTCAAGTTCCGCAACACTGATAGAATAGAGATGGCAATGACAAGAATAGAATAACGGAGCGGCAAAGGGTATCTCGATTCCAGTCCCCCGATCTCAGTACATAGTCCGTACACAGAACAGACTCCAGTCTACTATTACAACCCACAACGCTCAACCAAATCTACAATTTAGGGCTGAATCGCCGTCCATAGCCCTGACGGTACGAACACCCGCGCAATCCGGACAAAATTCAATAGCCGAACTCGTCCCCACCCGATGCCCAACTCTGGGCTTCTCCCGTATTCCGTACTAGACCATGACGTCCGGTCATAGTGACGTTAGACGGACATAACACATGTGTGCCGCCATCAGATCCTCTCTCCTAATAGGGTCTTTTGCAAATAAAACCCCCCTTCTCCTTCCCCCATTCTCCACGGAGTCTGAAAAGAATGTGTCCCTGAAACTGGTGTTTCCGTCCTGACACTATAATGATTCCGTAACCATACCGCCATACCATACTCGACAGTTTTGGACGGTCCCACGCAAACCGCCATTCACCCACTGCCTCAGGCCGACATCGAAAAAAATGAATAATTCGACGCCCAATAATAGCCATGCATACGTCACTCGATAAAATAAGCAACCAAGCCACCTTCATCGCGTACTTTCTCACGGCGGTCCACGACCAGGCACAACAACCGGCGGCGGAATCCGTGCATCGAAAGCGCGACGATCAATAACCTTGAAGTCAAAAAGACTATCAAACTCGGCCTTACTGCGCAGCAACTCTTCATTCGCCTTCGCCAGTTTCTCCGGCTGACCGTCCTCCGCGACATTCAACTTGACGTTGAGGATCCATTTCTGCGCCGAGTCCACGGGGCGCAGATCGTTCCAGGCGGGCAGCTGCTGGACGGGTCGACCCTTGGATTCGGGCAGGTAGTAGTATCTGCTCAATACGATCTCGCGATTTTCCAGATTGAAAGAGTACGTCTCCTGGATGAGTTCGCTCGTGTAGCTGCACAACAAATCAGCACGGACTCCACGCAACCCAAATCAACCCCGGCGAACCTACGAATGCTTATTATCCATCAAAAGCTTCGGCAGTCCCCCCGGGAACGGAATCTCAATCTTCTTCCGCGACGTAATCGGCGAATCGCGCAGCGGATCAGGGAAATCCGTCCACCGCAGCGTCGCCGGCATGCGGTTGAAATCCATCTCCTTGCCGAAGTCCGTCTCGGGCGAGACCTCGTACGCCGCCTGCAGCACGTACGACGAGCGCAGCAGCTGCGTGTGCAGATCCGCCCAGAGCTGTCGTTCGTGCTGGCGCGGCAGCATGTTCGGCGGTGGCGACACCGTCAGGCCCCTCGGCTGCGGCTGGCCCGCGAAGAAGAGCACGCGGTAGATGGAGCGGCGCGCTGTCATCCACGAGATGCCCTGCAAGATGGCGCATGCATAGTCGAAGTCTTCCTTCACCAGCGACGCGGTGAGGAATAGCTCATGCATCGTGGGCGATCTGAGGAATGAAGCCCTGCGTATGTATGTGGTTTCGGGACCTCGAAGTCCAGGTGGTGATAGTGAGTCGGATAATGATCCGAGTAGCTCTGATCTAATACCGATTGCGCTTGCTTTCACCAAACAACTCTCTGTTGCCGACTGCAGAAGGAACAGGTGCTCAAGAAATTGGTGGTTGTGTGGTATCTTGAGATTTGGTGTTGTTGATGTGTAAGTGATTGAATTCCCATCCTCATAATTTCTGAAGGTGCCCATATGAAAGCAACTTGCTACCTTGGCTGGCACTAACACGCAATAGGTTTAGCCCACTGCGTTTGCCACTCGTTACAGCTGACGCGCCATATGCGAATCTCAGATTCCATGAGGTCGGCAGCTGCCACGTGGCCCATTATGTCCGTGCTACTGGTCCTGAAATACACTGGGCATAGACAGCACGGCGACGAAAAACAACTTATCGTGTTTTTTTTTCTCATTGTATTATCAATTTACACGTGAAGAAGATACCGAAGTATAAGTATCTACGAGGTACATCGTATCAAAGAGGATTGTGTGAGAAAAGTAACGTCCAGTGTCAGGTTACTCATTATCTTAGCATTACCACGATCCCGAGATCATGTTGTGAATCTGAAGCTCTAATTATCTGGCAACTAACGCACATGAATGTGAAGGTAATACCCATATTCACATGGATATGATTCCGATGACGTGAGAATCTAATGACTCCTCTTGAAAAGCTCACAAAAAGCAAACAAATACCCCTTTTGCACGCCTGCCAAAAGCAAAGTCATAGCTCGGAAGCCTCATAATCGTCCCAGTTGCGCATGCAACTACTCGACTGAACGGAAATGGTCTAGATGACAGTTCCCTTGACCTGCTTGTAGTCCTTGATCTTGATATCGCGCCATGCGAATACGACAAGCAAGCCAATGACAGCAATTGCCGTGGCAACAGAGAACATGCTCTTGAGGGTATCTCCGTAGGCTCTGACGATGGCTTCGTTCGTTGCTGAGCCGACCGGATACGACATCTGCGTGACGATGCTGCCGTAAATCTCGGTGAAGTTGCCCTGGGATTCTGCCGGCAAGTATTCCATAAGCTTCTTGGGGAAGATGCCAGTCCAGATTGCACCAGCAATGGTACCGCCAATGCCACCACCGACACTAAAGAACATGCCCTCAATTGCTAGGACGACGGCGACATTCTGGTGTGTAGCAGCCGCCATGACAGCCACCTGCTCACAGATGACACAGGCACCACCCGCGAAAGAGTACAGAATCTCCACGAAGATAATCCAGCCGAGCGATGTTCCTGGGCGACGGAACTGAATGAGTAAACCGAGAGCTAGAATAGTCGCGGGGACACCGAAGTACAAGGCAATCCACTTGAAGCGACCAGTCTTTCTGATGGCAAATCCAACAGGGATGGAGAAGATGCACGATCCGACACTGTAGATGTTGCTGATGTATCCGGTCTGCTTCAAATCTGCTCGGAGAACGACCTGGAGGAACGAACTGAAGTATGATGTCCAGATGAAGAATTCCACGAACAGAATCGCCGCGAGGATACAGGCGCCGAGGACCGTGCGGTCTTTGAGGAGTGACCATGGAATGTACTGAACTGGCGAAAAGTACTTCTCCCAGACGACGGCCGCACCGATGAGGACGATGCCAGTGACAAGAAAGGAGATCGTAAGAGGGTCTCGCCAGCCGTACTTTTGCATCGAATAGATGCTGAAGGGCAGAAGGAAAAGCGTGAAACCGGCTGACAACAAGATGAGGCAGGTGATATCGAACTCCCAGAAGTAGTGCTTGATTGACTCGACCACGGTACGATTCTCCTGTTTGGGAACGAGTATGCCTTCCTTCACTGCTTTGCGCTGGTTGTAGGCGAACAGCAAGTAGAGGGGAAGGCAGACGATTGGTGTCACAATGGCGAAGATACCGAAGCCCCATCTCCAACCAACAGTCTTGTAGACACTCGCAGCGAGGGGACCAGTCACCCATGCGGTTATGATGAAGGGCGAGCTCTGATAGGCGAACATCAGGCCTCTGTTCTTCAGCGCCGAGGTATCCGCGATGAAGATCGAGATGCTGTAGGTGATTCCAGTGTTTCTAGTTGGTTTCACATCAGTCTTTGCAACTTTGTCTTATCGGAGAGTGATGTGTTCTGATGGGGGCGTGCATACCCAACCCAGTAAAGTATCTGCGCGGCGCAATAAGTCTGAACGTTGTTACAGGCTGCCATGAGAATGAGACCGAGAACCATGAAGCTCATCATCAGAAGATATCCTTGAGGGCGACCCCAAACATCAAGAATCTTGGCGAGAGTCAGCTTGGAGACACCTCCGATGATGTTAGCGGCGACGCCTGTGGTGGCCGTCAAAGAATGCTCCTGGAAAGCACTGGTGACGTATGGGGTCAGTAGACCTCCCATGCCCTGCTGCATGGAGTCGACGAAATAAACAATCCAGATACTGTCACGCGTGTGTCAGCTTTTGAACATTGGAGTGCTGGGGATGTCAATAAACATACAGGGCATAGGCGAGGTACAGATGCTTGGTTGACCAGACTTTGGTGATGCCTTCGATGTTCTGGACGCCGGGCTGGGCATCTTTGTCAATGGAGTCGGCGTCGGTATCCTGGTTGGCTGGAGGAGATGGTTTCTCGACAGCTGCTTCAACGGGGGCTGCTTCATTGGGGGTTACTCTATCGAGAGCTGCTCCAGTTTCCGCGTCATTAGGACGACGCGTCTCCTCGGCCACAGGCCGCTCGCGAATGAACCTGTTGAATCGGAACCTCATCGTGACGATCGATGAAGAAGAGAAAGAAGTAGACTGCTCTTCTTCAATTGAAAGGCACGGATACGGACGAGGAGGATTGTTGTAAGGATGGAGAAGGTGGGCTGCAGTGGTTCTGTGTCAAGAAAGCCGACAAGCCCTAAATTTGGACGAAAACATTCTTGTAGGTTCCATCCTGCCCTGTCTGTTCAAAGTAAAAAAGACGTAGCTGCTTTGTGAAACAATAAATTGGTGCAAGTACCAAAGTTTGGCGCTCGAGCCTGCCGTTATTGCACCATCTCGCCAATGCCAAATGGAAGTTACGTCCCTGGTGCGACGTGCGATGACGGAGTCGGACCCTGAACAAGCACGGGTGAGACAGGGATCTGTCGAACTAATTCACTAGCTGCATATTAAAACGGGCCCGACGGTCCATCTTTGATCTGATTGATTAGATGGATGAGATTGATAAGATTAATTTCTTTATCAGATGGCGCTAGTAGCAGGGCGAGACCAGGAGATGGAAGGAAGTGCTCGGGTCTAGGCTTGGATTCGGCAGGTATTCACAACGCTTTAGGCAAGCGCTTGGTAAGGGGACTCGATAGTAGACCAAGTGATACTCTTGAAGGTTAGTGCAGGTGTTGATATGACACAACGGGGTTCTTTTGTACAACCTTCGGTATTTCGTCCTGATATGGGAGTGAATCCATGGACACGGTTTGCCATTACGCAAGACTTGAAAAGACTCGCAAGAACTTGCGTACTACTCATTTTCAGAATAAGTCCGAAGACGGACAATTCAAGCTTGCGACGTCGGCAACCGTCGGATATCCGTGGCAACGGGCTCGAATGAAAGGAATTTATCCACCAAAAGTCTTGGTTTTCGCCGTCAAGACAGAATCCTTGAAAGAAGCTGAGAGTAATCTTTCTTGGTAAACGTACGTGTGCTTGGCATGCATGACTGCCTCGTGTCTATTCACCAACCAATTCAGTAACCCAATTCTTGGAAACGGCTCTATTTCGGAAAGAAAAATTCCTGACGAGAATTACGAGGACGCCTTACCTGTTCGATGCTGTAACCCGTAAGCGAGGGTGGTATCGGTCCTCATCGAGGGACACGTTTGTGATACCCACTGATCCTATAAAATATCATGATTCCCACATGGCAACGAAACAGATGATGTTTACTGTCTCGTGTTCGATTCGGAAACGCTGCCCTGTTGTTTTCTCTTGTGATGACTCACTTCCTGGCTCTCTCGACTTATAACATGAAGAAAGCCATGAGGCCAAACCTCAAAGGGTAGGTAGCTACCATGCGGTTGTGAACTCATGGTACTGCACATCGTTCTCGACGAGAACGATGTGAACCTTATGGACCGGTACTTTCCAAGTTCGGCCATGTGAGTTCGGTAATGCGACTCTCTGGCTTTGATTCTTATACCAGAATGGGAGCTGTCGAGCGTTTCCAGACTGGGTCATTGTTCAAAGTGTGTTCGTGAGACGCATCTTTCTGAATAATGGCTATGATGGTGTGTAAAACCTACCCTCCAAGGAGTACGGCACCGTTGAATACACCGTGGACTGTATGTCGATGGTTCAGTTGTCAGCTCAACCTCTGTAGAACAATGAGATGAACTAGTATTATTGCGTCCGGTACCAAAGCCTCTCACAGAGCGGTATAAAACAGCCGGCATAACCAGTGTTGCATTGGACGGACGTAGGGTAGAACAGAGCCGGTGGTTTGTCGATCACAATGTCAGTCTGGTAAAGTTGTCGTGCCACAGGTCAGTATTCCTTGGCAGTATACACCGGTTCTGTCCCACCCTTCATCCCTCGGCTCGATTCCGGCCCTCATTCTGTGTCATGTTCGAGCCACAGTCGAATGACCTTACATGTTGGGGCACTGCAACTCGGCTTTAATGCCGTGAGGTCTTTTCGAGTAGTAGGGCTGTTTCTTCCAGGCCCGCTCGACATAGACTCGGAAAGACATTCCGGAGTTGAGATGAGATAGTTCGAGGGATTCCTGAAAGCGGCATATAGACGAAGACAGCCCACAGTACTCACTCATCTTCATTGTTGGACATGATGTTTGGACCCCACCACGTCTTCTGGATCAGCTTTATGTCGACGTCTGTTCTCTCGCGAAGGAGTAGCTGGAGTATCGTAGCAGTTTCTGACTGCCAAATATAGGGACTTTCATCATCACTACTCAGGTAGACTGTGAATAGCCCATCTTGTCTACAGCACGCAACCAAGTTGCCCATGAGGGTAGTGATGTTTAAGGCCTTGTTGTCGTCCGCTTGGCCGTGACACCAAGCAATGCCAATCCACCATGATATATATCTCACAGATTTATTATTCGTGCTCTTAAGACAGACACGAATTGTGAAGTATAAAAGGGAATCACAATGGTGTTAGATTCCTGCTCCAGGTGGTTTCATCCGGTGAACGTCTGGTCATGACAGGAGCACGAAGTGTGACCGTAACCAACGCCGTCACGACTCGCGGGTTTTACCGGTGGAATACAGTACGAGATTCGCTGTGAAGGGCACCGTGTTACTGTATACGCATACACTATTGACAAACACTGTACATTCCACGCATCCTTACGTAATCCAATCAGCGCATAGACCACGTGACGTCAAATCCGAGATCCTCCTAGCTCGCCCAATTGAGGTCGTCGGTTCGATCCTCAAATTGCCCTTTGCGAAAATCGCCAACCCCATCGCCAATCCGTGGCCCGCGATTTCGCTCGTATACGCCCACGATGTCTGCGGCTCAGAAACCCATTCGTCTCCCACCGCTGAAGGCTCTGCGCGTGCGGAATCCCAACGCGAAGCCCGAGAAGCCTTGCATGCAGATCATGTCTTCTGTTCTGTGTAAGCATTTCGCGCCGGCCAGCCAAGCCATTGTCTCTTAAGAAAGTATGTATGGACAGCTCACTGACTGACTGCAGCTTGTTGGGCCTCGGCTGGTTACTCGACCTCCGCATGCGCACAAGTCGAGCAGGCCCTGCGCGCCTGTATGGACGGCCCCCGTCCCGCGCCTGACCGCCACAGCGAGGTCAACTACCACCTGGCGCGTTTCAAGGACAGACTCACATACCCTGCGAAGAAGAAGAAATAAACGAAGCGGCATGGGACACGGTCATTGTTTACTATATGGCTATTAATCTAGTAAAGAAAGCGATCGATTCGCGCGCTCTCCTCGCGCAGACATTCACCGAACGTACCTCCCAGAATCGAAACGCATGCACCTTGCCTGGCTAAGGGGTATACCCGCCGCTTCATCACGTCTATAACTGTACAATACGATTTAGAGAGACAAAAAAAGGGAAAAACAAAAGGAGCATTCACGGCGTTATTATTGGACGGCTCTCATACCGAATAGCACATGTCGGCGAAAGTGACTCGACAGGATTGAAACTCGACTCTTGTTGATGAAAGACGACCTTGAACAGATTGTACAACAAATGAGGGGCATTCTTGTACGTGTCAAGAGTATTCAGGAACAAAATAATCGAATCACGTTCAAAAACTGGCTCTGTTCCCTCTTGCAATGATGGTGGCTCTCCTGTACTACGCCATTGTGTTTCTTGGACCCTATGACGAAACAACGCGACAGTATCGAAATCTGGTGTAAAAAGGCTGGAGAACAGGATCATAGTCACAGATGGCATTGAAACATCATACGGAACGTTGAGCAGCTAGTCTGAGTAGCTGCCCGTGTCAATGACAATGCCCGCCGGCGAGTCTCCATTGCAGTTGATGCTCTACAATGATCAATTAGGCCGTTGATACGATGAATATGCCTCGGAGCCCTTCCATGGTCTCCGTATGGACATTGTCATTCAAGCCGCTGGGCTATTGAAATCGTATCGGGCTTCGTAAGTAACCTATCAACTCAAAGGACCTCACATATCTCCAGTGCCGAAGCAGATGTAATGCAATATTTTCATTGATGAGGCTCTCAAATACAAGATCCAAACAACCCATAAATGAGATCAACAACTCCAGATGAATCGACCCCTATTGGGAGGTCCCGTACAAAAATCAAACCGCTAAATGACAAAACCTCTATACCAACCCCTGAATGCACCCCAAACACCCCATCTAATTCTCACACCCATTCCCCTGAACCTTCTTCGGACTCGAAATATCCTTCAGCACATAAATCTGATCAAACAGGACAACCTGATCCAAAAACATCGACCAAATCTCCATGCGTCGTCTCCCCAACCGCGTCGCAGCAAGATCCTTACTCATCTCCGCCCCCCGCCGTCTCAAATCCTCCAACTTACTAAACGCCAGCACGAGACAACTATACTCATACTGACCCAGCAAATGCAGCTGTTCCTTTTTAGCCTCCAGACCCTCATGCGCCGCGAACTCGGGGAAGTTAATCGAGTTCATCGACCCCTCGTCTGCGTCCCGCTGTACAGAACCAAAATCGTTGTAGATGCGCGCCATGGTCGCCAGGTGCTTCGCCACGTCGGCCGCGACGTATTTCTCAGCGGCCGTAGCGAAGATCTCCTTTCCGCCGCCGCCGGGCGTCAGCATAGCGCTGAGAAGACAGGCGATGAACGCCCAAGCAAACACACCCGAGACATTATCGGCGCCGGTGCTGCGGGCCCATTTATGGTGGCTGTGTGTAGGGCCCATGACGGTGCTTCCGCTGTCCCGGAGTTTGCGGAAGATTTCGCCGCATTCTTCTTGTTGGACCTGTGCGAGGAGGAACATCCGCGTCTCACGTCTGAGGTTGTCCTGGCAGGATGTGCTGGATGCGAGGACGAGGGGATGGTTGAGTACGCACTCCTTGAATTTCTTGAGCCTGGCGCGGATGTTGGCTATGGCATCGGTATTACCGTTGCCATTGACGTGGCCGTTGGAATGGCCGTTTGAGTAACCATTGGCGTGACCGTTTGAATAGCTGTTGGAATGACCATTCGAGAGACCATTCGCGTGACCATTCACAGCCTTCACCCCATTACCCACAGGCTCCTCCTCAGGAACAACAGCATCAATCAAATCGCGCAGCTCATGCAACCGTCCCTGAAACGCCGGCGCCGCCTCAGCCTCCATGAACTCATCAACCTGATACGTCAACATAGTAAGCAGCGAGACCTCATACAAAAACGTCGCCGACGCAAACGTGCGGGCGCGATTATTCGGACTCGTCCAGAAGAACGGGATCAGGTCGAAGTACTTGTCCTCCTGCATGCCGTTGCGCTGGAACACTTGTAATCGCTGCTTCATCATCAAGGGTTTCAGCAGCGCTGACTCGATCATCGAGCCCCGGAGTTCCCATTCCGGATGTCCGCTGAAAATCTCAGCTTTGGAGAATAACTTGACGTGCTTGTCGAGTTTTACTGTTGAGACGTGCTTCCAGAGACTCGAACCGATCGTGCCGTCGGCTGTGGAGAGCGAGCTAGACGCCTTGATGGCTGCCAGCACGTATGAATCTGTCAGGAGCGGAGACGCATAGCTGACTTTCTCGATCCAGATGTAGTTCGGGGGACGTTCCGTGCAGGACTGGATGTATGCAACGCCGCGCTTGATAGCATCATCTAGGGGCTGGCGCAGATCGTTGAAGAAGCACACGCGTCGGACTTCGCTCAGGATGAGGATACCGTATGCGGTCTCCTCGATCGACTTGTTCCACGAACCATCGGCTTCTTGGTCTAGTAATGGCCGCAGACCTGCCTGGAATAAGGCCACGGCGAGCTTCCATTGGAGGTCCTCTTCAAAAACACCCGGAAGCTTGTCCTGTTCTATTAAGTTCAGGATATCAACGAAAGCCTCGGCGATAAGAACGGATGGATAAAGATAGCAGGTATTCTAGACATCACCGTCAGTCTCATGGAACATTTCAGCCAGTGTCTTGCAACTATACATACCCACTTATCCACGAACTTGCCATCAGTGTTCCACCATACCTCGACGAGGTACTTGGCAATTTTCAAGATCTGCGTGGAATACACAGACACATCCGGCTGATGCAGGAGAGCCAGCAGCGCATTGCAGTTGGCCGTCGGACTGGGATCTCTCTCTCCCGTGTAAGTGCGGAAATGCGTCTCCGCCTCAAACACATCGATTAAGCCCTTAGCGCTGACAGGCCGTCCGAGCATGGTTAAAGATGAGATAGTCTTAGCCGTGTCGTCGACATCTGGCTCGAAAAACGGGGCTGTGTCGTGTTAGTGAGAGTCATCGCTAAAGTGAATGAGACAACCTACCATAACCCAAAGCACCCTTCTCGACCTCGAACGAGTGACTCAAGATGTCCAGCATCTTCGTCAAATCAGGTCCTCTCAAGTCGTCATGATTAAATCCAGCTCGAAGCAACGTCGATAGCATCTACAACACCTGTCAGTCCCCATCTCAAATTTCTCCCGTTCAAAACAACTCACCCAAGTAATCTCAAAATGCGTCGAAGGAAACGCACTCGGAACCGCACCGCTGCCCCTCCCCGCAGCATGCGTAATAACATGCCGCAAATACTCCTCCGACTCCTCATCCCACTCAGACGAATACATCATATACGCAGCTGTCGAACTCGGCGATCCAAACATGGACCCATGCACGCGATGATGCTTCACCTTGTCGAAGTCCATCTTCCCAATAAACGACTCCAGCGAATGCAGCGCCGAGAACCGTTTCGGCCCATACAAGAACTCCGGCCGGAACCGCGACATCTTCGCCCGGTTGATCTCCATGAGTGAGTCCCTGGATTCGAACTCGAAGACTAATGTGGCGTCTTCTTGCTCGAGGAGTTCGAGCATTGCCGGCACGATTATTTCGAAACCAACGTGTTCCGTCGTCGATACGTCCCAAGCAGCAAGCTGTGTCCGCAACGACGCCGTCGCCTTCTCCACGCGACGAGCAATATCCTGCGCATCATGTTGCAGCTGCAAGGGCTCGGCCTGATGTCTCTTCAGAGCAAGCAACGGCGCCGCCGTGTTCAGGATACCGTCAATGGGGGCTCCCAAACCAATCGTCCAGCCTCCCTCTTCAGATTGCGTGGAGAGAAGGTAGTCGAAGCATTCGGGGAAGAGCCATGTCTTCTGGCCATCGACGACCTTAGTGACCATAGAGACCCAGGCCGTATCGTAGGCCGCGACGCTCATGGCGCCGAGGCCATATTCCTCCGTATAGTTGCTCAGGGCGGAGCGTATCAACGACCTGGCGTCGTCGGCGAGGCGGTTGACGTCAGCCATGGTGGTATTAGTTGTGTGGAAAGGTGTGGTATGCAACGGAGGAGAGGAGGGAGGAACCCAACACACATCTCTCGAGACTCCGGACCGTATGACAGTGGTCTTATCTATCTGTTCGTCTGTCTACGACGAGGGTGCCGTTCTCATTGCTACTGTGGCCCCCTCGTCGCTCGGAGACCTCGATATGTTCACGGCAATGCCATCCTTGGTTAAGCGCTACTAATTATGGGCTTATGGCCCCTGCACTGCCAATTCTCTCTCCTACACATACCCAACTAGGCAACGTATGGATGGATGCCGATGATGAATCTGCATGGTACTCATCGATACGTATGTACGGTACATGAGAGTATGTTTTCTTCTGATGGATGAGCCAGATCTTCGAGGCGAGACGATGTCGTTACCTTAGCTTAGCTAGGAGTAGGTATTTGTCAGTGTTCGTGTCTGACTGTATGGGTTTCTATGTCATGCATGGGGGTTCAGACGTCTGATGGCTAGTTTAACGCTAGATTAGCATGTTACCTTACATATGTCGATCGATAGAGAAGTTCGCAGAGTTACATCGCGTGGCTAGACTATCTTAACTCGTATGTATCACGACGTGTTAATGAAATGGGTTGCATACCTCCCAGCTTTTGGTACGCAGTGGTGATGTACCTGCTGCGCATTGCCAAAGATATGCCGAGAGAGCCAAAAATAAAGTGGCCGACATAGGTACATATGTCGGATCGCCAGAACGGTATGACCGTACCAGGGATCACCTACCAGGGGTCAGCCCAATCAGTTCATTACTATGACTGAAAGGTGCCACATCCAGCTGAAACCTGACCATTGGGTTGATTCGAAATTCTTAGACAGCAGTTCGAGTAAGTCGCATTTGTCATGTTGTTTCTTCGAGGTAGAGGTCAATTCATGTAAGAACAACGGGCTCGGCACACACGTAGTTCTGTCTGTCAGTCTCTCTCTCACAACACACCAATTCTTAATTCCCAAAGTGTAAGAGAGACACAATGGCGACAACAGAGGCCATCGCGAAGATACAGCAAATCCTCGAGCGCGAGGATGGAGCCCGGATACTAGGGACCGTTGGAGTAACGGCAGCGGTACTGGCCTGGGCGATTTACCAGTACTTCACGACGCCTGATCTGAGCTTCTTGCCGCGGGCCGGGAAGAAGCCAGGGTTTTTGGGCTTCGGGATGATGAACGTCAAACTCGACTTTGCCAAAAACGGGACGAAGATCATTGATGAGGGCTATCGCACGGTGAGAGGGGCTCACACTGTAGACCCGTTCAATGAGTTCTGCAACTAACAAGTTCTATGATGGGCGGCAGAATAAGAATGGCATGTTCTTGGTACAGACCTTGAATGTGGAGCGCGTCGTGTTGAGTCCCAAATATATCGAGGAGATCAACAGCAGAGTGCCTGAAGGCACACTGGATATGGTTGAAGGATTGAGAGAGGTGAGAGGATTGAAACGATAGGTTTCTATCGAATCTCACTGCTAATTGGTCAAAAGCGACTTCTCAGTGCTCAAACCAACCTCGATGTCGTTTTCAGGAGTCCTTTACATATCGACGTGTGTAAGGACCAGCTGACTCGGAATCTGCGTAAGTTCAGAATAACCCCTGGCCTGAAAAATGAGTGCTCACTGAATACGAAGACCACTTGATCGAACCTCTCAATGATGAGGCAAGCCATAGTCTCTCCCAGCTCATCCCTCACAAGGTGGAGTTGAGGGCATATGATACAATGGTGGGGATCATAACCAAGAATGCATCGCGAATGTTTGGTGGAACGACGATCAGCCGGAATGAAGAATGGCTCAAGTCGGCGGCAGACTACTCGATGGACGTAGTCAAGGTTGCCGTGAAGTTGCGACCTTACCCAGCCTTCGTGCGACCCTTAATTTACCCGTTCTTGGAGGGTTCCAAGATCCTGGATAATCACCTGAGAATCGCCAAGAAGACGTTCAGCCACATTTTCGCAGAACGGCTGGCATTGACAGAAAACGACGAGAAGCCAACTGACATGCTTCAGTGGCTGGCTGACTCGGCGCGCGGGAGCGACCGTAACCCCGACGTGCTCGCTCACAATATGCTGTTCATGGCATTGGCCTCGGTACACACGAGTTCAGCAACAATCATTCACGTCCTATTCGATCTTTGCGCCAACCCCGAATACATGGACGAGCTCCGCCAAGACGTCGAGCAAGCCATTGCCGAATCTGGCTGGACACTGGCAGCGATTGCCAAGATGAAGAAGCTCGATAGTTTCATGAAGGAGTCGCAGCGAATGAACCAGGCAGTGCTGAGTAAGTGGATCATCTGTCTTACCTCAGTCGTACGATAAGGGGCTGGAGTGGAAGTGAACTTCGTAGCTGACTGTACCGGTGCAGTGACCTTCAACCGCAAGTTAGCCAAGGACCTCAAATTCGAGGACGGCATCACGCTCCCGGCGGGGACGTATATCACGATGCCCAGCCACGCGGTGGCAACAGACCCGGACATCTACTCCAACCCGGAGACGTTCGACGGCTACCGCTTCTATGAGAAGAGGATGTCAGCCAAGACGGAGGCCAATCGTCACCAATTTGCGACGACGGGACCTGAGAGTCTTGCCTTTGGCCAGGGTAAGACGGCGTGCCCCGGTCGCTTCTTCGCGGCGTCCAACATCAAGGTGGTCCTCGCCAACCTCCTCCTCAACTACGACATCTCATTCCCGGCAGGCCAGACGGAACGGCCCAAGAACCTACACAAGGGCGGTCTGGTCCGACCGGATCCTAGACAGGTCCTCATCTTCTCGCCGCGGAAGTGAGATAATCTGATGACGAATCGAAAATGAAGGGATCTTTTCAATTTTTTCAACAGCGGGCATGTATTTGTATTTCTGGGCAAGGCGCGGGTGTTATCAAATGGTCATCACTGGGTTCAAGGTCGAGTCATTGTGTGCAGGTTGTAGTTTTTAGAATCACGATCTTCTTCGGTGTGCAACGAGGTGAGAATTATTTTGTCTTTGAGATAATCTTCACGAAGGTTTTTTCCTTAGATAAGATCTCTGTCATCGTGACATCGTGACATCGGGTCGGAATTACCCGTGGCTGATATTTTTTGTGTTGCGTTCCTGAGCCTGTGACAGTGACGGAAGGTTCCTTCTTTTTACGCCCCTGCCGCTCGAACCGGTCACATTGCTTTGTGTGTGCCGACTCGTCGGCGAAGATCTACAATGTGCGCTAGTACAAGCTGGGTAAACTATTTGGGCGCTAAGCACGTTCGAACCGGCACTTTGCGGACTATTCGGGTTAGTTTCAGGCACGTCAGACTCCGTTCATTTTTGTGGTTGTGGCACCTTTCACTGCAGCGTGAAGGATGAAAAACGCCACAGATTCTGGCGCAGACACTTTGTATCTCTTCCCTGTCAGCATCGTTCGAGAATGTTGTCGTGCCTCACTTCTACATATTATATTTGCGGGATATAAGAACGTCAGATGTTGGCATTTGGAATTCTCTGAAACAAGAAACTGGACTTTGAAATCTTCCGATTCCTAAAATATCTCCGTTCATTACTACTCCAACAACACGGCACGGGATTCTCATCATGCTCAACTGGTAGAATCAGGAACGCCGTCTGGATCGATGTAAGCCCTATTTGCAGATGCTAACTCAAGCAAGCTCTTAACAGGTCATCCCCGAAACGAAGGTGGCTAAAACGCCCCTCGGTACATTTTTCTACGGTAGAAACAATATCCAGCTGTATGATGACACCCTTCCGTATTCCGTACCAGAAAATCTCAGAGCTTCCTTAGGCCGTCACATCGAAAGTGGATGAACATCATCATGCAGCTTTGATGGGGGCGCCTTGGAGATTCGCTTCCAGCTGGCCGGACTACGAAGTGCCTTGGCGGATCGCTATCGTAAGTCCTTACCTAGTGGGTGGAGATCTGACGATGGTCACTACCTAGAACACCTGGACTCGTAGGGATACCGATGGTAGCATTACTCGCTGTCATCCGTCATCAACCTCGTTGTCTTTCAGCTCCGGTCGTCAGCAATCGAAGCTTCGGCGAAAGAACTCCGAAGACCCAGCCCCGATGCCAATCAATATTATGCATCCGCATGACTCCTGGGCGATTCAGAAATGCATCCCATTCAATGCACTAGATGGGATCCGGCAGTCATCCGTATGTAATTACGCAGTAGGGCACTCTGCTCCGTACTATTGGTCGTCGTCGATGTCAGGTATGTAAGATCTACGGTCACTAATAAGCCAGGTTATCATCGGCAGTTCCATTCGTAGTGAGGAATAATAGCGGGCGTAGTCTATCTAGTGGAGAGCGGGATGGACGGAGGGCTGGCTAGGAGAATACACTAGGAAGAGGTTTAGGCCTGGACACGTCGAATTGCCGGACCCATAGGGTGACGAGGGCCTCGGAAACTGGGACCTAAACGGGTAAGTCTAGGACTCAGGTGTAAGCCGTATGTATGGATCAGAGGCATCATTGGGTCTGGACTCTAGGTAGATGTTCACTAATACGCAGACACTCGGCAAGTTCCTTGTTGATGACTTGTTGTCGTAGACATTCGAACGTCATTAGAATCCAAATCTAACACTATATACAGAAACCTGAATGTCAATGACGACTAACTAACCGCCCATAAGCCCAGACATAGCAATCATTCATGCCCGTCCCAAGGTGACTTCTTTTGATACCTTGAACACATCCCATCCATGAAACTCCAACCCCAGTAACCAGTAGTAAATACAAGATCCTCCAATCAAACTATTAACAGTAGTAGAGATTCGTTCTTTATTTCAGCTCCAGCTTGCCTAACAGTGCATGAATGCCTCTGCTCTTATCGGTGCCAGGATCTATAGCATCGGCCTCCTGGCGTGCCTTGGCGATCAATATCGAGACGAGCTGTCTCGTGTACTCCAGACTACCCGTACTCTCAATATACCTGACGGCATACTTCTTCGTATCCACATCCGTAGGGCGTTGCGCCAGAATATGCAGTAACTCGTGATTTTCAGGGTTCGACCGTATACTGTGAATGACAGGGAACGAGAACTTGCCCTCGGTCAAATCCTCACAGAGACCCTTCTTCTGCGTATAATCCAAATTCGCCAAATTCTTGTAATCGTCAGCGATCTGGAACGCCTGTCCCAGCAACTCGGCTAGCGGCAAGCAATTGTACTTCGTCGTCGACTGCGACTGCATCAACTTGACCGCGAGCCGGAACAGACCGCCCGTCTTATTCGACACCATCTCGAGGTAGTCGTCCTCCGTCGGACAGGTCAGCGTGTCGCGCCAGTACAGATCCATGCCCTGGCCGCGGTGCAAGTACAGCATCTCCGTCGTGTAGATCTCCATCGCCTTCATCGGGTTGCCCAGCTTCTGCAGCTCCTTGAGGGCCAGGAAATACACGTAGTTGCCCGCGTTGATCGTCTGCGCGACGCCGAAGATGTTGTGGGCCACGGGGCGGCCCCGCCGTAGCGAGGAGTTGTCCTGGATGTCGTCGATGAGCAGAGAGGCGGTGTGCAGCATGCGCACCACTTTCGTGATGATGGCTAGGCTTTCTTGGGGCACCTCGAGCCAGAGGTTGAATGCGTTGAGCAGGAGAGTCCGGAATTCCTTGCCTGGTTGCGAGGCGATGTAGTCGTAGGGGCTGAGAATGATCTTTTCCTTGGTTGAACTCCATGAGAATCCGGTTAGGAGCTCCATGTCGTCCTTTGTCCGTGATGAGTTTTGAGAAATCTCTGGTGTGGCGATCTTCTCGGAGTTGATCTCCGAGTCATCTTTCGAGATGCGCATAGTTTGTGACTGTTGCGGCATGGGAATAGGCGTGACTAGTCCTGTTGGCCGCCGTGGATGAGGATAGATAGTATTGAGTAAAGGTCGTAGAGTTGATTTCAAGGGTCCCCAAGGAGATGAGACGGGCACTGCGACTGTCAGTCATGCCCGAGTGAAGGGGTCTTCATGATCTACCTACTCTGCATCGAGGCTTCCATTGTGAATTTGTTTAGAAACGTAGAGCTGCGGCTTCAAGCGATTGATAGTTAATGGCACTCTTGTTTGAATAGTAGATAGAAACGAGAGCGATGTTCCAATAGTTCGCGATGTATTAGTCGGTTTAGAATGAAGAAGAGAATGAAGCGAAAGTTGTCAGTCAAGCTTGGTCGTGAGCCGAATTATAATAAAGGCATCTGGCTAAGGGGACCATAGAACATGGTGAATTAATAATACATCAGAAATGCCAATGGCGAGGTCAATACCCATACAAAGCGATGATGAAGTCCGTAGTAAGTCGAGAACGGAGTCGGCGCACCCCTGCACACTACTTGACGCTACTCGCCCATCCAGCCCTGCAACGAAAGCAGTTCTCCACGGTGAGGTTGAATTGACAAATTGCGGCAACTCCCTATGAAGCTATTTACCGAATGTCTGCGATCCATATTCTGAACTACTAATCATATCATATTGCCAGTGGCTGAAATCCGACGTGGTCCACTTTCTGGTCGGACCCCCTACCCTACAACCACCTGCCATTCGGTTGAGAGCTGAACGAATCGCATCGGGTATTCCAAATCCAGCACCCACGAGACAAGACTCGGACCTTCTAAATTAAGGACGACGTCGACAAGTCGAATTGTCAGTTGTCGTTGTTGTTTACCTGCCTACCTAGTTCACTTTAGTTTACATTCGTGGTATTCGAGCACGTCAACCGTTGCTATTATTAACCTGCACGTTGTTCCTGCTTGTTGACATGAAAGCAGAGCGACACTAACTCCTGCATAGTAATAAGTATCAGATGCAATACGATAGGTGCCTGCGCCTAATCTACGGAATTTTCTACTATTTAACAGGGTATTTCTATTAATGCCCACTCTCGTCCCTATTGAAGATCGTCCGTAGCGGTTAAGAGACTTGTCCATCCTTACGCTAACCCCTGCTGTCGATCCCGCATGTAAGAAGCAGGTAGCTCTGCCTTCCATTCGTCTCACATGCCTTGATAGGAATCTCTACATAGTATTTCGTTCAGCTGCGTCTCGTCATGACATGACAGGTGAACATCCAGTGGCGATTCTCCTTGCGGTAGAATTAGACGACCCAGCAGCACGTCGATACTACATCGGGTCAAAAGCACATGCAATGAAGTGTTCATGCGACGTCAGGACAGAACAATTCCATATCTATCAACTGATCACGGGTTTTCCATGTAAGTGAGTACATACTCCAAGCAGGGGTACAGCAAGCCATGAGTTACATGGCGTAGGACCTTGGCTTCTACTGGACCCTTGCCGCAGAATCACGCGCCTCTAGAAGTCTTTCAACAAATCGGAGCCCAGAGAGAATGAGTGCCTCCATGCATGGTGGAAGTCGGGTAATTCGTACATACAGAGTTATGATATCAGTGGTGGTGCCACCAGCTCGGGAGCAGGACGCCTATCAGGAACGGTGCAGGTGGCTCGTGGCTTGGGTGCGATGGGCCGATATCTGGACTGCGTTACGGAATACTGCGTATAGCTTCAATGAGATGATACAGTCAGATTGTATGTAGTTGATGACCGCCAGCTTGGAATTGTGAGTTCCTATCGTGACATTCCAAAAGCGCGATTCCGATGTGGTTGTCGGAATGGTGAATTCAGAATCGGAAGACAAACGCAGCCAAGGAACCAGTTCGAGAGATTCTGATCATGATACATAGTGTCTTACAACACTCCTGATATGGAAAACTACATGGAACGGTCAAGATCGGATATACATTTTCAACGTAGAGTCGGATCATGGGCCTCAGAGGAGCTCGTCGTACCCAGTCTACTGGCAGCGTTACTTCTCCGATCATCCACGCGGTTGCAAAACCTGGTTTTATGAACGCTGGGTCATCATGACTAGCATGACAGTAGATCACTTCACGAAGATCTTCCATTCTTCTGTAGATATGCTAAAAGCGTCCTATATCCTACAAGTATTGTCCAGCTTTCCGGTCAGCGCAGTACTCGTATTCGCCGATAGGGGTCCTAAGACACGGGAGCCAGGTCAGGTCGTACACTCTCGGGAACGACTCCGCCCAAGACAAGGAGGCCAAACTAGAGTTGCCGCTCATCACCGTTACAGATTTACACAACAGACGGTTAACATAACGGCTAACACGTGTCTCAAGTGCAGGGACGATCCCCAGATCCCCATGAGCTTAATCCAATCCCAGGCGTGTGTAATCCGTAAGTCCAACTAGAGTCTAGTAAAGATATCGGTACGGCGTATTACTCTGCGTTTGAAGATAATGCTAGAAATATACATAGGTGGTACTACTACGAAGCAATACTAGGCGTAGTAAGTGATACGACAAAGGAACGGGATCTCGACACCGGTACACACGTGCTACTAACCAGAGGATGTTCATCCCCGGGTTCGATGACAAAAACAAAGATGAACGGGGACTAGATCTGGTCGCCAAGGCGACCGACCGTGTCATGTCATCCTGATCGCAGGCTATAAATAGGTAAGGTAGGCGGTTAGTAGTAGCTTGTCTTGGATTTTGAGAACGATGACATGTAAGCGAACAACAAATCAACGAATCCCGGGATATCTGAGACGGTACAACACTTATTCCAGCTTCACTCACCGCATCACGGACTCTTCCGTCCCTGAGATAACGAGGAAACGAGTCTCAAGTACGGAATAATGAGTTCCGCAGTTCTGCGTGCAAGTGCCGGACGGCGATCCGGCAGATATGATCGCACATGCGGCAACAACTGTCATGTTCTATCTAGAGCATATCATATCTCGGGGCAACTGAACGTCTATTAAATGATACCCCAGATAGAGGATAAACGTGTAAGTGCCTGCGTTTCCACCAGAATATGCAGCGCTAAGTGTCTGCAGTGTTGCGGATCCAGAACCCCTGAACGGCCCACTTCATGCACGATTCAACCACGCACGCGTATCTCAAACTTCTCTGCTCTGACAACAACGTGATGTGTCAAACATGCTTGACCTTGAACAGGTTTCCCACCGCTCTCTTTAATGATTCCAGCGCGGCAAAGGCGTCAGCCCTCGTTCGTTGGAGCATTCACCACGTGATTCCTACCTCAATGCTCAACGCCGAGACGCATCCCCAAATGGTTACATGCTGCGTTTACTTACCTGGAGTAGGGTAGAAGAAGGGAACGTGTAATCTTCTGACATGCCTATCGGCGTGTTTCTCGCTTTGATGAGAAGATCACCTTCGCACTAACTTGCCCTCGCTGTCTCTTGCATACCACCTACACAAGATAAGGCAAAGGATGCGAGCGACAGCAAACACGTGAATCAAAAAATGCTCTCTCTCATTTCCATCTATGTACAAGATCATCATCATCATCATCGTCTACGTCCATCTATCCAGCACGTAATCCCCCAACCTCAAACAACCCACCCCTAACCCGCGCCCGCAGATCCCGCACCATCCCCCGGTGCACGATCCAATCCGCCTCGACGACAACCTTCTCCAGCTCGTCCAGCAAGCGCCCCAATCGCGCCACGCGCGCCGCGACAAGGCTCTGCAGCACGAGCCGCTCGTCATCGTCATCGAGCGGGCGATTACGTATGCTGATGCCGAACGTACCTCCGCTGTTCTCATCATCATCCTGTCTGCGCCGCTTGCTCGCGTCGGGATTATCGCGTCCCGCGCCACGGCAGAGATCCTCTAGTATTGACAGGACCCGACGACACATGGAGAGTAAGAGCATGGTGAATGCTGACTGTGTCCTACACCTCCTACACTCGAGTAGTGCCTCGCATTCTATGAGGGCTTTTTTCTGGTGTTGGAGGATGTCGTGCGGGTTTGTGTGTTGTTCACTTTGTGACCAGAATGCGACCTCGATGCTCTCGTAGGTGGTTAAGGCCCGGGAGAAACAGGAACAGGTTGTAGTGTCGGATTTGTGAGTTTCCGCGAGTGACGGGACAGGTGAGGTAGTCGTGTCTGTGCTGAAGAAGACCTCTTCGCATTCGGGACTGCCATTCCAGGGTGAGTTCGTAGTGTCGGATATGTAAGGCATTGATTGTTGCCATGGAGTCATCGCGTCCGGAAGGTCCATGTACTCTCCACCCGTGAGTAAACCCGGTATCGTATCCATAGTGCCAAAGTCAGGGACATGGAACCCATCGAGGTTCAAGTCAAGATCGTCTAGCGAGCCAGGATAGATCATCTCATGACCCGATGAGACTGTCCCGAAATCATCATCGGCCGATACATCAAGAGGCACGGACGGTGTTCTCGACCGAGATTGCACCTGGGGTGTCTCCGGTGGCGTAGGCGCCTGCACCGTTGAACGTGTTTTCTTATGACAATTCCCCCTCGGCGGGTTGGGATAGCGACAGTCGATCTTCTTGGCCAGACAACGCTGGCACCCGCCCGGTTCACCGGAACATTTCAGCTGCAAACACATTAGCCATTCTGCAACTCACATCGGACTTGACAAGAAGTTACCTTGCTAATGCGACACTTGGTGCACGCAATCTTCGCCAACCGCCCCTCCCGCTTCTTCGAGAACGGCGGTCTCGTCGCCTCGAATATATACGCCTGGTCGGACCGACCATTCTGTTTCAGCGTGCAGAACATGGTGACAGGTAGGTATCCTTGACTTTCTTATCGGCTCGACAAAAGGAGAAATAAAAAAACTTCGGCGCCCATTTGCCGATGTCCTCAACAATATATATAAGATGGCTTATTCCGTAACATATGGTCTCACTTCTCGACAACCTCGTGTAAGTACCCAAGACTGTATCGTGTAGTCAGATATCGCAGCGACTGTCGTCTTCAAAAACGGCAGCTGTGTACGTGCTGATCACGACAGGGGAGATACTGGTAAGAACCGGGACCCCCGTCGGGACGACGACAGATGATAGGCAGGCAGGTAAGGCTTAGGCAGGTTGTGAAACCCGCCGAGTATGTACGCACGTATTACTTACATGAGGGCGTTGACCTGGTAGCGTGAGGTTGACATGCCATGTTTGCATGTACCGTGGTAGACGGGACAGGGGATGGTCAGACTACGGAGTCATTCAGTTGAGAATACGACCGTAACTGTCAACTAACTAAGCTGTCGTCCAAGGAAGGATTGTTTATCCCGTTGACGAGTTGAATGTACATCTTACACCCCGGTGTCGGATCCTCAGCTGGGGTTGATGACATCCGCACCCTCACTCACTCTCGACTTACAAACAGTAAAACTAGTGTACGGTCTTATCTGACACGTCCCAAGAACTGAAATCAATGAATCCTCATCCCGTAACCATGTTTACATTCCCGCCATTACCTAAGTCCTTTATCCTAAATACCCTCAGCTTCTCTTGGCCCCGACACTAATTCGCAGACTACCTATTCTTACCCCAGATGCCAGTAAGCACTTCGGTCTTCTACCAATGTTTCCTTTCATGTACATACTCCACCGGCCCAGACCCTCAGGATTTATTTACCGATGGTGCGGAATCTATACATAGTCTATCTGGATCTTGGAACTCTTAGCGCCGCGTTCAACGGCCCCAGGTCGAGATGCTGGAAATAGGTTCGTGGAAGATCATGTGGCCCTTGGAAATACGATCAATGCGGCTGTACCTTAGCAATGCCTTCTTAGTCAAGCGGGTTGAGTCTCTTGGTGAACTTCGGCGATGTCAGCTTACACACAGTTGCTCTCATGGGCCAATCTCAACACCGACGTCTTTTCATATCCAGACGTTGAACAGTTCACTTTACGTTGGTATTGCCGACACCAAGATCATGTGCCAAAGATCTACATCCTCGCCAAGTACAGCATATACAAGCAATATCCCAGCGTAGCAATGCATATAAATCCTCATATAAGTAGCTGAGCGCCAGCTGGTGGCAATTGTTCTCAGCGTCACTCTTTTTCCATTCAATATATCATCAAGCGCGCTGAAGAAATGAATTGTCGAATCAGCTGCGTCGCCATTAATGAAGACCTCGGCGCCGCGGCACACATCTTCCGACGTCCATTCCGAATGATTCGGCGATAAGAGGTGCACGCCGGAGAAGTCCGTTTTTCGGCACCAGAGGGGACGGAGAGGTGGTTCGCGTTACGCTGCAAGGAATGCTACGGTTGGGAGTTGATTTTATTGGATAATTGTTAATTAAGCATTGATTGAGTTGCAGAGAAGCGAGAGAGACGTTGAAAGAGTTGGTGATAATGTCTGAATGGAGTACACGATGCCGGCAATGGAGATGCCGGGTAGTTCCGCGCTCATCACGTCCACCACCACTCGTACACGTAGTTTCAACACACCAGCCATCAACTTCACTCGATTACTATCTTGACCGTTTGCGTGTCTCGGTAATGTGAATATACGATGTCAGTGATAACGTCTTTTCTATCCAAAGTCTGCATCATCCTGGTAGAGAAAGCCACTCCTCCAACCTCCCACGCGAAACCGCATAACAACATATTTCCTTCAATAACACAACATCAACATGTCAACTCCCTCATACCTATCATATCTCAACCCCTTCAAACCCTCAAATCCCAGTCCGCCCAGCTATAACTCCTCCGGTTCAACGCATCCTACATCCGCCAAGCCACGCTCGCTTTCCGTCCCTTCCTACGCATGCCGCTTTAGGAATTTGGATTAATGATCAAACACCTTCCTATCCCAGCCGTACCTATCTCATTCCCATCCTCATCTCCGACTTCAGATACTACTGATCGACTATTTGACATAGGAGGATCAATAGAGCGCAATGTGTAGTAAACACTCCAGATCGATCCGTCGCTAAAGGGAAATAAGTAAGCACCTTGTTCAATGTCACGATCCAGCAGGATCGTCAAGACCATGTTACAGCTGTAGATCAAACCCTGTTACCTGAGGCCAATCTTTTCTGCCTTTGCATCTACGAGTAGAGATGTAGGGGTTAGGCACTCAATCCCAGTCCCCCGGTAGGATCAACACCAAGTGCATCGAGCCGATGTCGTACATATCAGGTCCCTGTCCCTGTCACGTCCCTGTCAATCGCTAGGATCTACAACGACGAATCATGAAACGTGCTCGTTACTTCAGGCATGATTTTCTACCCTCCCTACTCAGGTTTCCTACCCAAGCCGTTCACTACCCAGCCCTTCGTCCCAGCCCTTCAACCCAATCCACCCTCATCCCTCCCCATTGGACGTAGGTACGAGTAGGTTCCTGACTCAATACGCATAATCCCGAGATCTCAAATCACAAGCTGAACCTCAGATTCCCCTCTCCCTCCCCTGTTCCTCTTCCTCACCCGATCCCGATTCTACTCGCCCAATCCCAATTCCCCTCTCTCTCATTCCTCCCCTCCCTAGTATCCCGTAACGACCTGCCTAACATCGAGCGATTAACCAACAAGACCAGCCCAGATCCCCCCTCCTGCTTGCCTGCCGTACCTCTCGCTCGCTTCCAGCTGCCTGCCCAGATCTCCTGCTCGCTTCCCGTCTGTATTGCCTGCCCTGCTGGGTATCCAAACCAAGTCGGAAAGAATTCCAAATCTCTTCAACCGCCAGCTCACACATACACATCTACATACCAAAAGATATTTATATCCCAACCGAGACACGTGCCAGCATGCATGCACGAACGCCAACGGCAGCCCGTGCCGTTGACCGTTTTATCAACCTTCCTCTGCACTCCCTTATTCCTATCCAAAACTGTGTACTGACTCACTTACTTACTCGTATCGTACTCACGTCCTTCATATCTATAAATCGTAGTCAACACACGTAAATTCATAATAACAGCCAAGTAAACAGCACACGCCCAATGCCACTGGGTAAGGGCACGGGTAAGCATAAAAATGAGCGAGTCTACACCGCTCGCTACACATGTACTGACTCCAGCTGATTATATTGTAAGCATAAAAGAACGTACGATGTGAAAGCTATTAGTATCACAACACAAGTCGCCGACTTGCTCAATTCGTATCATTCCGTATTGCCACTGCCGTTAATAACACTACATGAGTACACTCCTACAGAGTATAGACCAAACGATTAAAATCATAACCATACTCTCTTCCCAAACTTGCTCTCCACC
Source organism: Xylariaceae sp. X167 (assembly GCA_028637775.1). Lineage (NCBI taxonomy): Eukaryota > Fungi > Ascomycota > Sordariomycetes > Xylariales > Xylariaceae > Xylariaceae sp. X167. Next base: position 360,189 of record JAJFDK010000008.1, read on the forward strand.
AGGATCTAAGAACCGGGAGCATCAATGCCACTCGCGCGTTGATCTCATCCTTCCCGCCTACTCATGAGTCATCACTTTCCTAATCTGACGCCTGTTGCGAAGTTCGGACAGATCCCTCAGATGACTCCTCTTCCGGAACTTCAATAGATCCCTCAGGTGCCCCAACATACGTATACTTGAGCGAGTCGGCACTCGCACCAGTGACCATCACTGTCTGCGGATGACCCGGCATCACATCAAACGCATTGTCGCTGAGCACGACATCCGCCGTTTCCTGAAACACAAATCCCTTTGTAGGACGACCCGCCGAGATCTCGATCGTGTTGTCCGAGCTGGCCTTGGTCGTCACCACCCGCTCTGTAAAGTCCAGGTACTTCAAAGGTTGCGGCCAGTACGCGTCGGAAGCCACGACTTTATTCTGATATTCGATAGTGGCATAGATCACGTATGGATCATACTCGCCAAGGTCGGTGAACGGGACTTCAGTATGGCAATCTTTCAGAACCTCAGTCGTGCCGTTCGGCGCTACCTCCACGCCATGGAGACTCATTACTTCTCGTACGAAGGCACCTGTTCGGATCGAGAAGAACCGCACAACCACGCAAACCGTCACCGGTTCCGGCATGTCGCTGACAATCCACAAGTCAAACTTGTCATCCCGGAGTGACACCGTCGGATCAGAATGTCCCGATGTCCAGTCATAATATGGCCGCGAGATCCCAACATCCAGTTTTCGTAAGGCCTGCTTGATAGCATAGTACGCGGGTTTCTTCACAAGGTAGTAGTCAACCACGGCCCAACTCATCGTCGGCCAGCAGTCATTGAGCTGCCACACCAGCACGCCTCCACACTTTCTCGTCCCCCAATCGCGACGCCAGCTCTTGTACGCGAAGCGCATGGCTTCGGCCTGGACGAGCTGCGTCAGGTGGGTGTAAGACTCGAGATCATGCTTTGGCGTGAAGTTCTCATGCACGTAGGCCGCCAAACGGCGCTCATGATCAATCGCCTTGTTGCGAAAATCCATCATCATCGATCCTGGATATCTCTGCTTCGCGTCCGTGATCATACGGCGCGTAGTTTCCACGTGAGGATATGCCTCCACTAACAAATCGTCAGTATACATCATCGTGACCAGTGGCTATGAAACCATAGCCTCAGCTCGAGTGTCTTCCCAACTCCTGCGCCCCTTTACTCATGTAGGACTGGCGAGCTCAATGCTTACTTACTTCCGAACTCGCTTATGAATCGCGCAGATAGCCGGGGAGCTTCTTGGTATCTACACATGGGACCGTGCCAGACTAGACAAGTCAGTATCTGACGTGTAAGCCGGATACTTGGGAGAGAGACATACTATCCCATTGATGCTTATCACCGACCGTGGGGTCCGCCGTAGGTTTGCCATCGCCCCAGGGACTGGTAGGGTGACTGTTCAGAAAGTAGCATTAGCCAGAAGATCTCACGAGAAACCATGGAATGTGAACGAGCAAGCATGCGTACTAAATAGCCGACGGGTGTTCTTCCCGAACAATTGATGGTAGGAGATACTCATAGGTATACCGGGCCGGGAAGTTGGTTCGTAGCCAGGATTGGGGGTCTTTGTCCTCATAATTGTACTCAAGGTGATAGCGCTCTTGGACCTGGTAGTCCTCATTGCTGCCGGCCCAGATCACCAGGGACGGATGCGACCTTAGTCGTCGAATGTTCTGCTGTGCCTCCTTTTTCACCGAGTGCAAAAAGTCCGCATACGTCGGGTAGGACGCGCAGGCAAAGGCGAAATCCTGCCAGACCATGACTCCGAGCTCATCGCAGGCCTCGTAGAAGTTGTCGGATTCGTATATTCCACCGCCCCAAACACGAACCATGTTCTGGTTGCCTTCGCGAAGAAGACTTACCCAAGCACGATAACGCTGCGGCGTGACTTGAGACAAGAAACTGTCAGCCGGGATCCAGCACGATCCGCCACAAAAGACGTCTCTGCCGTTGATCCGGAAGAAGAACGACTTTCCATATTTGTCGGGTCGTTGTACAAGCTCAGCACGACGAAAACCAATCATCTTGGTCTTTGTATCGAAACCTGGCACCGAAGCTGTCAGGCGGTAGCGAGTTTGAGGTCCATGATTGAATGGATACCATAGTTTTGGTTGAGTAATGGTGACGGGCAGTTCTGCTATCCCCTGTTGATCGACTGCGCACAACTTCTCAACAACCATGGTGCTGCCTAATAACAAGGACAAATGAACCCTTGAGCCATTGGCGACTCTAGCTCGGATGTGACCACAACATTGCTGTAAGTCTTCTGAAACCTCCATATCCGCCCAAACGTCTTCAACCCTGCGAACGAACTGTTCAAGGTAAATAGGCTTCCAAGGGCCGGCAGTGATCAGGATGGGACCCCAATCCCAACCCCAGTGGTCTGTTGAAGTCAGGAGTCAGCCATCTTTTTTTCTGCCTTCTTACGTCCGTACATAGCACAATGGCACAGCCCAAACGCTGCCGAGAGTACATACATTGGGCTTTTCGGACAGGCACACGACTGACGTGAGTCTGTCTGACGTGGAACTCGTGCTCTGGGTGCTTATTGACCCGCGATGTGCCCTGAACCAGAGAGGATGCGAAAACGATTTCTAGCGTGTTTGAGTTTCGCAATCGGCCATCCAGGCAGACACGGTGAGAGTGGAACATGTTGTCAGAGTGCAGGATCGGTATGCCATTTAGGTAGACGGTCGCAATAGTGTCGAGACCCTCGAACACGAGATCTACCGTCGTCAACTCGGAATTCTCGGGCTTTGGGAATTTTGTTTTGTAACGCCATTTCTTCGTACTGAGATGGCGGCATTTCAGCTCATTGAGGTCCAGGAAAGGGTCCTTTATGCTACGAGTGTGTGAGCGCAGTGGTCATATGGAACAGCCTGCATCTTTCCATGAGCTGGAGTAATCAATACGACCCGACATACATATTATTTTGCTTCAAACCCACGTGAAACTCGGTCGGGACACGGTCCACAGGAATCCATGGGGAGGACGCATGATCGCCGTTTTCCGGGTCTTCGCGAAAAGACCATCCATTGCTCAAGTAATGTCGTTGGAAAGACGTCTGCATTGTGCTATCTTTGTCAAAGTCTGGGACAGGGAGATACGATAATACGAGTGGTGAGTACTGGCCAAAGTCAAGGTATGTATGTCAAGGACGTGTCTGTTGTTGTGCTATATGGTCTATGTTGACGAAGACGCGGGCGTGAAGCTCGACGAAGGACGGAAGCCGCTATATAAATCGAGGGCAGCGGACTGGGTACCCCATACATATCCAAAGGAGGAAGGTAACAAGGGAGAAGAGAGAAGAGAGATTCAGGTGAGGGACGACACCTCTTAATCCATCGATTCGACGTGCAACAACGCCAGGTGCAACCGCTGCTGCATGATGGGTCGTGCGTGAAAGTAAGCAGTGCAACCTGCTAGGTACGGAATACTTGCCGTGCAGTCTGCATTCACGCTCGTGATGAAGTGAGGAGCGAGTGAGGAGCAGTACCTCCACGAGGAATCCCGGGTATAGTTGAGATACCTGAGGTCCATACTCTCGGATATTCAGCCCATCCGTGCAAGACCTCATGATCAGTCGACTACTACCATAAGTCATTATGTTCCTTTTTGATCTCTTATTCACAGATGCATATCGACCTCTGCAATAGCTCTGCAAGAGAGGAAGTGTATCCGTAGGTATCATTCATTCACATCGTTGCGGAATCCAATGGTAGTTGACATCCAAGTCACCACTGCGGAATGATACCTACCTCTAATTAGCCTAATGACCCCCATTTATGGATTACACGTACCCCCATTTACTTACAGCGTCATGTCCTCCCACTCAAAGATGCGTGAGCAACGTATGCCCGTGTAATCCGCAGGTGTTGAATGGTGGTCAAGCGCGAGAAAAGGATCCTGTGATCAGCATATCGCATAAAACAGACTGGGGGAATTCGTTGCGGGGTTTCGGGTGAGGGTGTTCGTCCATTGTGTATTTCTCGGCGCGCACACACCCGAACTGCATATCCTCCAAGAAAACCCCAAGAGAACCCCAAATCTCCAAATTCGCCTTGCTTCAGCGTTTACCGGGGCTGATTCTGTCTTGGCACAGACCCGAAAGGCTTACTGTTGAACAAAAATGCGTCGAGAAGTCACGAGCCAATCCAACCCGGTTCTATCAAACTCCATCTTCATGTACTGACATCGAACCGAGATCTCAGCTGGGATAAATGCCGTCACAGTCGTCAGCCAAGACTCTTGGAACCCCGTCGACGAATTACCGTGTAAAGGAACACTACCGTACCTGAATTTGGCCTTGCCGTTCAGGCTCATCCCGTTAGAAAACGCCCCTATGTCCGGGATAAGGACAAGAGCATTCTGCTGAAATACGGAATATTTGCTAATCTTCGATGAGAACTCACGGCGATGCGTCAATCCTCACAGAAAAGAGGTCAGTCCATCATACGCTTCGGACATGAAGACATCCTTGAGTGAATGATAGGACTGCGCTTGTCGGGCGCATGGTAAGTTTTCATCTTATCCCCATCTTATCCTGGATGCTTCGTGATCGCCTTTCTGGTGCTGAAAGCTCGACATATTCCGTTCCGCCTACACGCCACTCGTGTTATATGAAAAACGACCGGGTGAAGGACATCATGAGTTCTGAGACTGACTGGCTACCGTTATAAACCCCACAGTGCGCCTACCATGTTCAAGAACATGCAAACTGCATGTGGATTGTCCCTGAACCGTCCTGGTCGAAGTACACTTGAAGTTACAAGGTGCTCGAGGTCGCGTTTCATCGGGAAGGAGATGGTGCCCACCCTTATTGAATTCTTCTAGAGGTGCCTCGCAAACACGCTCAGTCTGTTGCCAGTTCGAAGGCGCCCCAAGCCACGATGAACCGTGATGGAATGCACTACCTGTAGTAGCCGATCGGCATTCAAGCCCGTCGTGGTGGTCTCACAGCAGCTAACTGCCAACGCCATATGTCACGAGGCCATTTGTATGAGAGCGATTCGGGCTTCTCGGATGAACGAACACCACCAATACACAAGGTAGAGAACCTCGAAGGCAATATACCACGGTTCACGGTAATATTGATGAGATATCAACGGTCTGTGACCTATTCGCGTGGATAGCTTGGCATCATCGCTTGGGATCGATCTGATCGTTCGTCGCGTCACGGCATGGACGGGAAGGCAATCGGCAGACTGGAGCTAGGTAGCGTGACACCGTAAAGAAGAGCGTGTGTGCTGCGAATATATCAATTCGTACCTATCCCGACGTACCTGTCCGTAGAGTCTCGGTTTGTATGGAACAGCTTCAAGATGAGGGGCAGGTGTTTTTTGACTTCGAAGTCTCCATTGATCTCCCCGCACTCCACAGCGAGCGTTACGTAAGCCGTTCCGCCGTTTTGACATCACCGACGAAGACGATCCTGAAAAGGGGGTGGCTGGATGTGGCTTAAGATGATCATTGTTTCCAACCTGTCAACGGGTTTCCAACTCTTCTCTCGTCAGTCACCGACAGTTGACTCTTTTTGCGCGATCAAACCGATAGTGTGGGTGTTATGAAGTGCGGTTACCCCTAATCACCTAGCAAAGTGGCCGAGCAACCGTGGTGGCCGGATAGACTTGGACATCCGCTATTCACGGTCCCCTTTTCGCGGTTCGTGTGAACGCTATTCCGCATACATCCACATTTAGAGAGGGAGCTCTCTTTGAGTCTGCGGAGTGCGTATATAAAGTCACTGGTTGATGCTCGGAATTCAAGTCATGAATCTCACATCCCAGTCCGACTCATGAGCCATGCAGTCCGGTTCATGAGTCCTGGCATACTTGGCGTGCTACGTTCTCTATACACATGATCATTGCTCAACTCTCACAAAAGCTCTCATCAAGGCGAATCACATCTCAAGTTCGCGTCCCAATCTTCACACTAAATATGGGTGAGTCTGAGTGGACTTGGATGGCTTGATGATTCTTACAGATCGCGGACGCAAGCCATATTTGACGAACCTACCCGGGAGACTTGTCCGGGACCTACCCGGTAGCTACCGATACGAAGGCTGAGTGGCCGGCTTTGGCAAACTTCTGGTACAACTTTTTTCGAGGAAGAAATCGAATTGATAAACACGAATTCAATGCCCGAACCCAGTGAATTATTCCGAACCTGCAGCACGTATCGTTCGTTCCGAAGTGAACTCACTCGTGAGGATCGATTAGTTTCAGCACGACAACGGCACTGCACTTCTTCATATCCAGATCCTTAGAAAAAATAAGGACCTTCGGTACAAGAGTGCGCTCGGTCGTTAACCACAGGAGTTTTGATTAACCACTGGGTGCAAGTCCGCACGAAACATCAGATCTGACAAGAGACAACGGCCAAAAGCGACAGCTGCCATCCGTCGCGCACCCCGCATCCCCACGGTAGTGGATCCACCGGCCCGATAACCTTATCAGCCAGCCAATCAACGCCCACGATAAGTTCCAAAAATAAAATCCACCAAACAAGAAAAAAAAGAAAGAACCAAAAAAAGAAACAAATGACCTCGCTGGGGGTCGAACCCAGAATCTCCTGATGGCTGATGATTAGATAAGGATTTGAAGTCCTTATCTGACTCTCGTAGTCAGACGCCTTGCCATTGGGCCACGAAGCCGATGCTTGTTGCTTGTTTGTTGGAGGGACGGCGTGCTACGTTGGACTAACATTGGGTCCACGACGTTTGCGAATGAAGGGAAAAGGTAGGTAGGTGAAGGATGGGTGGTGGTGGTGATGGAATGCTTGAGGTCTGCTATGATGAATATTGTGATGATAAGCATGTATATACAGAGCCAAGCCACATTCCGAGCAGGCGAAAGAAAGCGTCGCACAGACAGGAGAAGAAGAATTCATATACCACCGACCAGTCCGTCTGTCTGTCTACATCCTCATCATAATCATTGTTCCCTTCCCTTCCCATCTAGGTATATATGCTATGTTCAAGTGTGTGTGTGATCTTTCTTCGCGCTCGAAAGTCTCAAGCTCATCATTCAGCTCAAACAGAATATACTCATTGTGGTTGGTATGTCTCAGCCACGTCGGCAACGTAATCGCAAACGCCGCCAAACCCATTATTTCATCGCGTTTCAAACGTAAGTAGGAAAAAAGATATCAGAAAGTGGAAAAGATGAGAAGAAGAGTATAGAGAAAAAAAGGTCATGAATCTACCCTATTGAATGAATATCTCTCGCGACGCCCCTCATCAAGAAAAAACTACACAATCTACGTTCCTACTCCTATCAGACAGCGCTATATCCACCACGGCTTCCGCTCCCTTGAACTGTGTTGAGTACGCGCCTAGCCCAATCTCGCAACAGGTAGGGGATATCGCGGATGGTATCGCCGTGGGGTAACAGGTCCCAGCCTCGTGCTCCGTAACGGTTGTAGTTAAGCCAGGAACCGAATATCAAGTACGCAGCGGTACCTAGGAAGACACTGTATATTATGTTAGTAAAGTGATAGGCTGGAGCAACGTATAATTCAGTATGACAACTTACAGAATCACAATCCATGTGAAGAGACCCCAGTGAGAGCTGGGCTTGTCGACTTCGCCATCGCCGCCGTCGCCACCATTGCCATCATTTCCGTCCGAGCCATCATCGGCCGTGCTCTCGCATGCGTACTTCGAAGACCAGGTCAAATGCAGCACATCCACCTCGGTATCAATATCGCTAGGGCCATATCGGTCAAACACGAGACTAGGGTTCTTCTCGATACCAAGCTGCTCCTCCTTCGGCGGGGCATCGGGCTCCTTATCACCGCCATCCTCGCCATCACCAGGCTTCTTCTCGTCCTCATCGCCACGGGTCTCAACGGGGTCGTCGTTAGGTTCATATTTATCCTCCGACTCGTACTCGCCCTCGGTCCCGTCGAGATCCTTATTACAGACAAAATCGATCACCGTGTTCTTCTTCCGCTTGACATTCGTATCGGTGTACGCGAAACCGCCCTTCAGGACCACACGTAGCCCCTTCTTTCCCGACTCGGGATCAATCTTGCTGAGTCGCGACACCTCGGGATCGAGCGAGCCACCGCCGCCGCCAAGCATCGCCAACTCGCCCGCAAGCGGGGTCACCTCTTCGATCGTGTTGATCTCATCTCCGGGCTTGATCAAACGCTTGATAGCACAGACTGTTCAACAAACGCAGTTAGCAATGCGCATGAAGAAATACTGACAGCTGTGGGTCAACATACCACGAGTATAGTTAGGGCAATGATCGCCATCCTTTTTCTTCAAGGGCGCGCAGATATCCACGGTGTAAGTCGTGTTATGTAAACGGTTGCCGTCGACCCGACTTGTCACGACGGAGTGAGGCCCGCCGAGCGCCTTGAGATTGAACTGCTGCCCGTCCGCCACGATGTGGTCGCATCTGAACATGGCGGCCGCGGGCAGCGGTGCCAAGAGGAGGGAGAGGAGGAACGCGGCATCCGCGTGCGGTGTGGAGAACTTCATTGGGAAACACGGAGCGATATGGAGGTGAGCGGGAAGAGATCGCGGATTTTTTTCACAGGAGGATGAGGCGAGTATCGGATCGTCTGGAGGGTTTGGCCGGGGATATCGGTCAGATGAGAGGCTGGTGTCTCGATGTGAATGGAATCAGGGAGTCGGCTGGCTTAGAGATAAGGGCGCATGAATGACCGCAGAAGAGAATCGTTAAAAATATCTTTTGTCCTTTAGGATGCGGCGGAGTGAGCTTGCAACATATGCCGCTGTTGCTTAGATCTCAAGCCGGTAGGACTACCTAGGCACCGAAAGCTTGGGTTAACGATCAGGTCGGTATGGCTGTATATGTGTGTAGGTGTGAGGTAGGTAGGGAAGTGCTAAAGAGGTAAGTTGGTAGGTCCGTTGTCGACGTTATCGTCATCGCATGCAGGGGTTACAGTACATGTGTAGATACGTACCGTATCTAATCCGTACGGAATAATCCGTATTCCAGGCAACTGCAGTGGCAATCCGTACCGTACTGTACGTAGGGATCCTGCACCGTAATGCAGACAAGTACCGGTACCTTACGGATTCATGGTGCTCCAGCGGGCTGGATTCCATTACGTAACCTTTCTCTTAGACACGATTGTCCCTATACCTGCATTATAGGCTATATGGTAATATACTGGATAGACCGATACGTGTCACTACCGTCAATCTTCCTCACAGGCAAGCTGAGGAGGGCTCAGGGGCAGAGATCATATATATACGAGCTCACCGCGAATTCTTACATATGAACCATGAGTTGATTACATCGTGAACACGCATACTTCGCACTGCAAGGGTATATTATATGGAGAGACAACGCCACTGTCACTTCATCTTGGTGAAACACAAGTTTCCATTGAACTAATGGTATTTTCTGTATCTCGTTGCCTCCAACCGAGACACCCCTCTCCATGACTAGTACCGGTAGTTCATGTCGTGTATCAAGAACAGACCGCTCAGGCTAGTAGAAAACATAGATAGCCCGACACTTTGCGCCTCGCAAACAACCCTCGCAACCATGTAACATCCGTTCATATCCCCCGTCCGAAGGTAGATGAACCGCTACACCATGGTCCCCAAACGCTCGAAACCACTCAAAAGACTATAACCCTCTTCTAGTCCGTGATGCATAAGTGAAGAGAAAAACAACCCGTGGGTCCCGATAAAGAGCCGATGAGAGAAACAATGACCGTAGTACGCCGTGAAACTGCCCTGGCTTCCCGTGTCCGAGCTGCCTATTCTGATACCTGAAACGCCGCTTCTGTTCATTTTTCCCGCTGTATTTCCGCTGTATGCACCTGAATAGAAGAACAACACCTTCGCTTACATTCCTTGCTGCATCATCCCCATGTTTGTCATATCAGGTTGCTGTGCCATATGTTGCTGCTGCTGTTGTTGTTGTTGCTGCTGCTGCTGCTGTTGTTGTTGTTGCTGTTGCTGCTGCTGCTGTTGTTGTTGTTGTTGCTGCTGCTGATATCGACGAACGGCGAGTATATCCTGCTGCGCTCTGTTGATGCAAACAGCCTTATATTTTTCCATCACCTCGCGAGGAATATTGGCCTCTCCGCCATACTGGTTGATGAGAGAAGGGAGAACACTTTGCTGGTATAAAAGCTGTGATCGCGAACGGACCAACGCCAAATGTGGACTCACGCCAGGCTGAGGCCTAGGTTGTCCGCGTTGCTGAGCCTGCTGCTGTTGAAGAAACGTCGCCATTTGGGCGGCATTAGCGCCGTTTGCGTTAATAAAATTCTGATTTCCCATATGTTGCCCTGGAAGCTGTCCTTGCATCTGTCCTGGCATCTGTCCTGGCATCTGTCCTGGCATCTGTCCTGGCATCTGTCCTGGCATTTGTCCTGGCATCTGTCCCGGCATCTGTCCTTGCATTTGGCCGGGCATCTGTCCTTGCATTTGGCCGGGCAGTTGACCTTGCATAGGTACTGGCATCTGTCCTTGCATTTGGCCTTGCATTTGGCCTTGCATATGAGGATGCTGGTGTTGTTGAGCGGCGGCTTGGTAACGTAACTGTTGTTGAATTTGTGGCGAGTTCAGCATGCCTGGATTTGCCCCGGGACCGTACTGCTGCATGAGCTGTTGACGGAGGAGTTGCTGGTGGTGTTGGTGTTGCTGCTGCTGTAGCTGCTGCTGCTGCTGCTGCTGTTGTTGTTGTTGCTGCTGCTGCTGCTGCTGCTGCTGTTGTTGCTGCTGGAACAGCGGATGTTGCTGCAACTGCGCATTTTGTCCGTTCATGATCATGTTGTGTTGCAAAGCTTGTAGTTGTTGCTGACTCTGGAGATGTTGCTGTTGCTGGGCGGCTCGCTGTCTCAACTGCTGTTGCTGCTGAGTTGCGACTTGGGCCCCGATTAATTGGTGTGACGACATACCCACGCCCTGAGGACCGATATGAGGCATATTTTGGCCTATTGGTGACCCGTGTGTCACCATAGCAGACGGAGGAGTGGCCTGGGTCATACGCGGAGTAGGCATCGGCCGATTGACAGGGGTTCCGTGCGGCATCTGCGGCGTTCCATGCGCCATCTGGGGAGTAGCACTCGGCAAGCGAGGGGTGCCGGACGGGTGACTTTGTTGACTACCTCGTGCCGACATGGGAACAGCCATGGGCGCAGAGATTGGTACAGGGTTCTGGACGACAGATGATGGCCTCGGGGGGCTTGCTCCCATACCTGAGTTAGAGTGGGACATAGGCACGTTGCCAACCATTGGACTAGACATATTCTGCGGTGTATTTTGTCGTGGAATAGGTGAGGAGACTGGAGGTGCCGATACACCAAGAGGAAACCGATGAGCCTGCGCAGCTGGCATTCCGTTGGAGAGTACACTGTTCGTTGCAGAACCGGTTTGTGCTGGGTGTCCATGCGAAGGCTGCGGCATATGGTTCATTTGCGGGTTCGGGGGAGAATGAGCAGCCACGACTGGTTGGGCTTGGGTTTGCTGGGGTTGGCCCGCCTGCGCCTGTGCGTGCTGAGCTTGGGCCGCTTGAACTGCTTGGGCTACCTGCGTTTGCGCTGGCGCTTGTGGAACTTGAATGGTCTGTGCCTGACCTGCCTGCACCGCCTGCGCCTGAGCCTGAGCGGCCTGCGACTGGGCTTGAACGTGACCTGCTTGCACCTGCGCCTGATTTTGTGCCTGAGCCTGGGCACGATGCTGAGCCGCTAGCATTTGACGCTGGTTATCTTGCGTCATACGCATAGCTGTCGCATTACGATTAGCCTCCTCGCGTCGTCTAGCCTCGGCCTCGCGTATCGCCTGTTGCTCTGCTTGTTGCTTAACCAAGGCGGCCTTGCGCTCCATCTCGGCTTGCTTCGCTTTTTCTGCCTCCTTCTTCTCGTTATAGTCTTTCTTAATGACTGTAAGGAGATTGAATCTCTCGAAACGAGGTTCAAAAGAAGAAGCACCCGAAGTGACATTCCCATCGCCGCCATCGGTGCCTCCCTGGCTGGTACTGATCGTAGACGCAAGACGCTCGTCGTATGTCAGCATATATTTCTCCTGTTCCTCGGCCAGTGCTCTGTCTGCAGCCCTCTCGGCTACTGTGCGCTTCCGTGTCTTTGGCTTGGGTGGAGGCTCGGAGTGCTTCGAATCGGCCAGTTGGCTGATATAGACAATCCCGTCGTCTTTGGTCTTAGGGACATCGAGATGTAGGGGAGGAGCCGTCGCAATTAGGACTTGCGACTCGAATTCGTGTAAGTCGTTGGCACTAAGTTCCATCTTGTCACGTTTCTGTCTTTTCGCCGGTGGCGGCATGCTGCCTGGAGCTGGTGTAGGGGGCACAGCGGACAATGGCGTGGGTGGCGGGATAGCCGTGTCCGTGCCGGCCTTAGAATCAGCAGAACCTCTCGGAGTAACAGCCTTGATCAACATATCACGTGAAAAACTCTCTGCCGTTGGTTGAAGTACCACGGTGTAGACCTTGGCTGTTGACGGCTCTTGGGGCTTCGACCCTTCAGAAGTTGAATTAGTAGCGGCATCGCCTTCTTTGCTCTGAGGATCCGCATCGGTGACGGCTAGCTTATTGGGATCTACCGGCGCTTGACTGGTACCATTCATATTCTCCTTGGGATACGGCGCGTAGGAGGATGGGGTGAGATAGGGGTTATAGTTGTTTATCGAGAACGGTGTGGTTGAGCTCGACTTGGATGCCGGTCGAGCTACTTCCTTGGCCTGAGCAGGTGATTTGTGGTCATGAATCTGAACGATCAGACAGCCTTCATAAAAAGGCACACCAGCCTCGGCGAACTCTTCAAGTAGGTCATGAGGCACTGTCCGTGTACGGACATGATCCAGGAAAGTCCTCATAGGTGACTTATATGGAAATACACCTTCTTGCTGATCAAATCGAAAATGATTTGGGTGCAGATGCATAATCAGAGATGGTGGATTTCCACCAAACTTCCGCAGAATATACTTGGTCACATCATGAACTGTAGCAGCACCTGTAAGCATTTGATCCCGGGGATGGTGGAGCACAAGAGGCAAACCTTCGGGGCGGCGTTCAAATGACTGCGGCAGACTCATGTCTTGGCCTGAGCTCACTGAACCTAACGCAGCGTCACCCTTTGGGCCTCTAGAGCCGAACGCATTGGGGGTTTCTTGGCCAGGGCGAGAGACTGGGCGGGCTTGGCCACCATTGGCAGCTTGCCCATTTGCGCTGGCCGAGTTGGAAGACTGAGTCGGCTTGGCTGCAGCGACGGGGCCAGGCTTGTTGGCCGCATTGGAGGACGAAGACGATGACTGCGAAGGAGCAGCGCCATTTGTCTGTACATTCGGCAGAGGCGGGCGCTTGATCTTGGGTACCGGCGGAGGCACCGCTGACACAACGACCGGCGCCATTGCTGCGGCTCGGTGAATTAAACCACGAAGAACGGTGGGAACTAGCGAGCGGCCGCGATGAACGGTACGCTATCTATCGCGTCGACGGCGACAATGGGACCATCGGTCGTTCGTTGTTTGGCGGTTCGTTCGCAGGATAGAAGTGGGAGGGCGGAAGAGGTAAGAGTTGGTTGTTCGGAGGCGGGATGACGTACGTCTGTCTCTGCGGATCGCAAGAACAAGCGGAATTAGATTATGAAGCGAAGATAAAGGGTTCCTGCGTCGAGGTTAATTGACGGGGAAAGGTTGTAGGTGGGTTGGAGTGGAGGACAGGGAGAGCAGGGTGGTCGCGATGGTCGGCGCGCTTGGTGATGGGAGAATGGGAAACGGTCGAGGCGTCACATTGATTTAGGTAATGTATTTCGTAATGTGCGTCGTGTGGACTCGAGCAGTCGTGAAACGAGCGCCTGGGGCAGCTTACGAAGTACTAGTTTTACGTATTATGGACTGATGGATCTGATCAGATCTGATAGAAGGGGGGGGTCACGTTTTTATATTGTGGGCAGAAATAAATTATAAGAAGGTAAGTTGCTTGCTGGTGGGATGGAGTCCGAAGATCCCCGGCCGTCGGGTCTTTGTGTGCGATGAAACTTTAAAATAGTCGTCCATCGTCCGGTGACTGTTGAAGTGATGGGCGTTGAGACCTGTTGAGCCTCATGCTGTAGGGACTCATCCCGTACTGGACTTAGGTAGGAGGTAAGTACGGATTACAGGTACCTACCTACCTACTAAGATTAGGTGCCTTAGGTACATACCTGTAGGCCGGGCGACTTTAATGGAACCACGAGGGAGAGAGGAGGCAGGTACCTTAGGTAGACACATGTCGCCGTGCTTGTATCCCCTTGTGAAGCAGATACTTGTGCAGTACGGACTGACACATGAGACCTCAAAGTATCTCTATGCTAAAACTTACCTCCAGGTATGGGCCACTGGCCACCGTAAGAGCGCCGTTTGGTGTAGTCGGAGCTCTCAACAACATTTAGACATGCTCCCGGCACCGAGCCAGTACCTTCGAGTGATCGTCCATGCATTGTATTTGTCGGGTGTCTGGGTACCTCGCAGCAGGTCCACTACCTAGGTACCTCCGTTACTAAGCTAGGGGTATGGACCTAACGTTCAACCTTACATGGTTGTAAAATGACCATGTGCCTTTGGATACCTCGATGATGCCTGCCTGGATTCTACGAGATCCCGAGAGCTTCGTGATTTTTCAACGTGTTATCAATTGGCTATAGGAGGAGGTATCTTTCAAGTAATTTGCACACTCCGCACCTGTTTCGCTCGGTTATCAGGTACGGTAGTACCTAAGGTACATCGGATTGTGTACGAGTATTTCATGCATGGCCGGGTTCGAAATACAACGGACCTAGGGATTCCACACGAGTGATACGGTCGATAATCAGGTCTAGCACGACAGGCTACCCCTTAGGTCGGGTTGGAGGTATGTACGATATGGGCATGCTTCTCAAGAACTATTCCGTACCCATCTTTCCATCCCTCCATGCCAGGTATCTATGTAGGTATTCGTTGCACCCAGCTTCACGAGAAACAGGTATGAGAACGATGCAAATCTCATAGGCAGCCCGGGCGTCTATTCCGTAAAGTGCTCGATTCGTATCAAATGTCATAGGAGGTAGTAGGTATATTATGTTGCATAGAAGTATTTCAATAGCAGGGGAAGCAATCCGCAGACTGCACTCTAAAACGGTCGAATTGACGGTGACGGCGCAATTGGTCCTCACTCGAGCCCCTGAACCCGACGAGCCCAATCATCTCCTGTCCTCAGGCTATCGACCACCACAACGCCTCTGCCTCGTCTGACCCTTTCTTCCTTTTTCCACCACAAGTCCTTCTTCTCGGGGTGTTCTGTCTCAGACTCGCTGTCAACGAGACCAGCGTGGCCACCGTCAGCACCAACAATGAGAATTACATCGTGTCGTAGCCAAGACTGGAGCTGTGTTACTAAGAGGCCGTTTTCTCCAGCTAGTGACGCTTGTAGATAGACGATTTCCGGCTCCAAGTGGCGTAACATGTGCGTGTAACCGCTGGCTGTCGTAAACGGCATGACCATGGACTCTTTCTCCACGAGGGCCAACGCCTGTGAGTACGCCGCATTGAAAGCCGAGTTGCTCGACTTTGCTGCTGCTGCTGCTTCAACATCCGATTCCTGGATGCCCGGTGCGTAGATCAGAACAAACAATTCAATTCTGGAAAGGTCGGTGTTCTTGGGAATATGAGATAAGATGGACTAGCACAATTTGGTCAGTATCAAATCACGGTAGGGACGAGTCAAGACGAGCAATTTTGCCTACCGCATGTTCACCGTCAAAGTCATCCATATCGGTTCCCGCTGATACGACAAGAACGACGGTCTTGCGACGTTGACCTGGTTCTAGAGGCCGGGGAGGCGACTTGGCTAACGGCTTCTCCTTCTGAGCTTCGGCCTCCTCCGACCATGTTTCATGGTCTGCATATGCAACTTTATCCTCTTCACGAAGGGAAGACATGGCAGGACCGGCAGCAGCAGCGGTAGCGGCACCAACCGCTGCTGTCGCTGATTTTCCGGCACTGGAAAGAAACTGCTGAGGGCTTGGTGTCCGTCGTAAGGGGCCTGACATGTGCGATCCCCAGCCTGCTGCAGCGCCACTGGCCTCTGGATGTACGTCGGCAACAGCAAATTCCGCACCGCTTCCCGTACCGGAGGCCTTTGTCAAGGCGCGTCGCGAATCCCGGCTGAGTGCGCCGTGGGGGGCGTTATCGCTGTAGTCTGCATTTTCATAGTCTATCTCGGCTCGCGCAACCTCATGCTCCTCATGCTCCTCCTCTTCCTTCGACCGTTGGCTCCAGGCCCAAGTGGCGACTCCAACGGTAGCAATTGTGAGCGTAACAGCGAGAGGAACCCAGTGACTCCAGATTCCCCCGCGACGGGATCTCGAGGATTCGTACGACGACGACATTTATTCAGTTGAGATCATGGCAATGCGCGCCTGGGCTGGCTCCTATTCGCATGCGACGATCGTCAATGGGAGAGGTGCACGACCGTGGAACGGCGATGCAGAGCAGGTGCGCTTCAACAATGCAATGCAGCGAGGACCGCAATTCGAGACTGTAATGCGTGAGAACTGCGGGCTAGAAAAGCTGCCGTATCATCTCATCAATACAAATACAAATAGGTATCGTAAGGGAAGAGCAGCTGGTGTGGTTGGGGTGGCTGGTGTCATCTTGTTGATTCCTGGGCTTGGATGACCTATTAAAGATCCCTGCGCGCGAAAGTGGCCGAGGTTCATGGTTCCGTCAATGTTGGCTGGCGTGGGTAAAGAACCAGAGGCAATTATTTGCTTGGTGCGTAACGGAATGGGTACAAGTTCAGGCATTCGCCAGGAACCGACACGGTAAATTAGCACTGTACATGGGCACGGTGTTTATGAGGTAGTGGTACCTGGCATTGAAAGCCCTAAGGGTTCATTATCGGGGAGAGATTTCTCAACTTCTCCTCCGTATTCAGCGCTCTATACAGTGCCTCATATTAAAGTAGCGCAAGTAACTCTGGCTCCGTTCAGGAGGTGTGATCGGAGGTGCGGATTTCAGAGACGGAGACAGACAAAGCCACTATTCAACTATCGCACATGCATCAGCCACCGATGTATCTACCCAAACATTGCGGACTTACTAATCATCCCACCTTCTAAATATTATCGATAAGCCTTTTCCCTCGGAGCTGCTCCCCACCCCATATGCGCCGCTCCCGTCTGTGACTCTTATTCGCATTGAGGATTACACTCGCGTATAAGTGCGCAGTTGAACTTGAACTCGTGACTCAACCGGCCATTCTCTTCGCCTCCGCTCAAGAAAGAACCGCCAAGGACCCCGAAAGCATACATAAGTTTCGCGCCACAGCTACTTTCACAGACGGAGCCATACACACTGAGACTGAGTTGTGAGCCGACTCCCTCACATCATGCCTCACGCTGTTTCCATGCCCGCGACGGGCCTCCAGGCCCTCATTCTCTGTGGCCCTGGTTCTTCTTTTCCCACTTTCACCACAAACCCGGATGAGAACCCCAAGGCTCTGCTTCCCATCGCCAACCGGCCGATGGTCTGGTACCCTATCGACTTCTGCTATCGAACGGGCATCACAAGTAAGGCAACCATTTCTTTCTAGCTCCCTACGCCATGCCTGCCCTGGTGGCTTAAGCCTCATACATGTTATGAGTCTTTCTGGATCTCTCGCTATTTTCAAGTCACCCTTGTTGATCTTGCTTTGCTGTCTGTATGATCGATTGCGCTAACAAAAATCGCAGATATTACTCTGATCTGTCCTCCGTCAGCGGCAGAGGCCATGACGGCCGCAATGAACACTAACCCTTTCCTCACCAGTCTTCCTCATCCCCGTCCAGATTTAGTCTCACCACAGGGTCTGGATTACAACACAGGTACAGCTGAGATACTCCGTCTTCCGGAAATAAGAGACCTCGTCAAACATGACCTACTTGTCTTGCCCTGTGATCTTGTCTGTGAGATGGGAGGTGACAAGTTGCTGCAAGCCTGGATGGTCAAGGCTGCCAGTTTATCCAACCTGCTTGGTGGCGAAGAGACTCCCAATTGCAGCGGTGGTTTGGGCGTCTGGTACGAGACGAAGACGGAAACCCCCATCAAGGGTGAAGAGACCGACTTCATTGCTACCACTCCCATGCCCAAAGACATTACCACGCCCAAGAGCTCCATCATACAGGATCTGTCATACTTGGCGTTATGTATGCCGACAGACTCGCTCAAAGACCTTGTTGATGCGAAGAACAGTTTCCCTTTGCGACATGGCTTGATGCGCAAACACCCCAAGCTCCGGATGCTCACAACTCACCGAGACGCACATATTTATTTCCTCCCGAAGTGGATAATGGATCTTGTGCAAGAAAACGAGAAGCTCGAAACAATTGGAGAGGACGTCGTCGGCTGGTGGGCGAAGGCTACGTGGCAGGGGGGTCTGCCCGAGAAACTTGGCCTGACGAAGGCGCTACAAGGCCGTGCCACGACCACAGACTCGGCCAACATTGAACGCAAGGACAACCCTGCGCCGCAGGGCGATGCCCTAGCTTCTCAGGAAAGCGACAGCTCGGCATCTACGGACCCTGAGGACGGCCACAGCGCACTCGTTAAGGAATCTACTCAAGTTTCTATCCCGCCAGTCCTAGCATACATCCACCCACACAAAGCAGATGCGCCGCTACTACGTCGCGTTGACACGGCCAAGCTACTGCTTGCTGTCTCGTTACGGTTGGCTAAATTGCCATCTATTGAGGAAGCAGGGCCAGATGCTGCTTCTCCTTTTGCTCACCCTAAGAAGATCGCTTACCCCGACGGTGTTAAGCCCCGGACCACTATTACAAGACAAGACTGCCTGATTGCCAACAATGTCATGGTCGATGAGAAGACATCTATCAAAGAGTGTGTCGTTGGAGCGAACTGCCAAATCAAGGAGGGCGCTAAACTCTTCCAATGCGTACTGATGGATGATGTGGTGGTTGGCAAGGGTTGCAAGCTGACTCGCTGCATTCTGGGCAAGAGGAGTAACATTGGCGAAGGTTCGACACTGACTGACTGCGAAGTTCAGGAGAATCTGTTGGTTGAGCCACGAAGTAAGATTTTCCCCTTTTTTATAGTCTTGACGATGGGCACTTGGCTAACAGTCGAAACAGCGGAGGACAAGGATAACAAGTTGATGAGCTCTTCCGGTCTTGAGGCTAGCGAAGAAGAAATGCAGGACGCCATGCAGGACTTTGACGATGCTAGCGACGGACCGGAGTAAGGTCGAACACTCGTGCTCATTTAGAGGATAGCCTCTTTGCGGCCACTCATCACATCTATGATCATCTTTCAATGAAACTGGCCACCTTCCGAAGGCTAGGTAGACCTCTTGCGTGGTCTGGACCTTCTACGCTAATGGGTGAAGTCACCGGCGAAGCGGTCCGTATTTGCGATAGACCTGTCAATCTCGCACATTCAAGTGAAGCGTTAGAGAGGGGCCGGTGGGAGGTCGGAGAGTTGGCTAGAAGCTGGTGCAATTCCGTGTGTTGAATGGCTCTGAGAGCTAGTCTAACACTTATATCCATCCATTCTCACGCTTTGCTCTGCACGACCACTCTTTCACAGCGCTAGGCTGTTCCCGCGGCGGCACAGAATGCATACCATCGCATACGAGGTACGAAGCAGTCTGTCACAGGACCTGAACCCCTGTTGGCTTCGATAGTAAATCACGTTACATTTGTAGCTGGCCACATACTGGCCGCAGCCCCGAATCGATCGACGATCGTATGCAGCTGTTCTACCGCCGCCAAACGGTGCCGGATTACGGCTGAGCCCTATTCATGGCTCCCGGATCCAGGCTGAGTTCGAATGTGTATCCGCCAATATACTAGCAGTTTCCAACCCCCTTCGTTGAAAGCCGGCAGCACGGCCTGTGTCCCCCGCTTACACTAAGTCTAAGTCACAGTTGGCCCTGCACCTGGACCCAACTCGACATGTTGAGGAATGATATCTACCTGTAGATTCATGCATGTTAGGCATCAGGCACTACCTAATCCTACTTAAAGCCACCATACATCCTCGGATCGCCATCGTTGTTACGCATTTCTCGTCCCAGCAAACCGGTCATACGGAGACCAGCCTCAGCCGCTCGATTGTGATTCGACTTATGTGCATATGCCTATATATCCAACCATTACGATGTGACAAACCAGCTACTCATCTTGGTGTCGATAACATGTAGTCGCTGTGAATATCGATGCCGTGTCACCCCAGAGTACGTGACTCTCTATGCATGTCTCTACCCGTGAGGCTACCTACACGACACACCTCACCTCGTATGCATCGTGGATGAATAGTAAAAGGGATGTCTACCTATTACATATCAACTGCCTACTCGTAGGTATCTCACTCTTGATGAATTTCGAGGTCGCCCGGGGTCATGTTAGGGCTAAGGCAACGCACAAGGGGGGTGTTCTGGTAAGGGTATTGATCTGCATTCCGGACCAGGTTCCCAACCAAAGCGCGGGGTGTCAGAACTCAGAAATCAGAATATGTACAAGTTGCCAGCTCGCATTAGTCCTTCGCGTCGTCGGGACCAGGTCGGGGAGTTGCCTGCCTACATACAGAGACGTGCCTACATCCCAGCCTCGATATTTGACTGAAAAGGGTATCGTTGGCAGCTCACTCTCGCGTAGACCTACTGAACTATGTCCCTGTGGCTTCGTTGCGCCTTGAGGCGTTGCTCGTAGCACGCTGTAGGGCTGAATTGGAAGCCTTGGCTCTTACGCCGTGCCACTTGGTGAGCAAGCAGGTTCCCGTCCGTGAGCCTCTGGGGGATTACACAAGTTTATTGACGACAACAACGGTCCTGCATCGTCGTACAAGCTATAGAGACGAAGCAGGAGACTATGCGGATTACTATGTATGTGAGAAGAGATGCTTATGTAGCTCCGCGCGGTTGGATGTTAAGTCTGTTATGTATTTGTCAGGTCCCATATTCTAGAACTTCGCGCTGATCTTGACGGTTTGTAGTCGTCAGAGATCAGATGACTGACTCTGCCGATGTAGAACTCACAACGGGCTTACGCGGAGCAGACTATTATTCTCACCAACATGGGCGTTATGATTGCTTTTTCCCTCACGGAACATACGTGGCGGTTCAACGAGTCGACATACGAGTAAACAACACATCTCCGAAGAGATGTCACTTCTATCCCACCCGTTCGTTGCCTGGACTCAATCACGAACAAATAGAACGCCATGCTATTATAATACGTCCTCCTATTATCCTACACGGGGGTGCAAAAAGTTCCAAACTGCCCACGAATCCGATCTCCTCGCCATCTTGGACGGCGTACTGTGTCGCGCATAGCGATCGCGGGTGTCATTCCCCCTGTATAAGTGGGTAAGCAAGTGAGATCGCCCGCCCTGCTTCCTCTCTTCTAGGGTTCACAACGCGGGTTCCACTCCCGTTCCCTGGGAAGTGCTGGCTGGCTGCATGGGCCTAAAACGGGGGGAGGGTAGCATTCTGGGCGCGTTACAGTATCTGTCATATTTTCTTTCGGGAACTCGTCTCCTCTTTCTCTCTCTGTTTGTTTGTTTGTTCGGGGCGGGGTGGTGCCAAAACATACCTACCCAGGACTTCTACGAAAGAAATAGCGGACGTTGCAATTTAATAATCGTACAGGATGCATTGAAATGCGCGCGTGTTGCATCCATCACCCACTCGTCACAGTTATTCGGCCGGCGATACATCATATACTACGACCTCTCAGTCGGGTCGGTATCCATCCATCCATTTTCTCGAAACGGCATCACGTTCCTTTTTCTTAGGATACCGTGTTCAATTGCCGTCACATCTTCCTTGCCCTCTGTCATCTTCACAGATGAAACGAGGCCGAGGAGAGGAAGAAAGAAAAGCTGTTCCGTGGTAATATCTCCGGCGAATGGATAAAATGCTATCAAACCCCGAAAAGCAGCGCATTGCAATGACACTTTGCTGTTCACCCATCTGATCATATCGTGATGAATCCCAAAATGGGTTCCGCCCCAGCTGAGCGTCCCAGTCAGGCAAAAGAAAATCTCGTCGTTGCCTGGCGAAGCTAAGATCTAACCACCGATCAATATACGGATCACACATCTATCCCAAGCATCAAAAAAGAAGCAATTCCTCCTGTCCAACATGTCGCCGAATTGCCTATCTGAGTCTCTACCTATCCCCAAACAGCTCAAGCACATCTTCTTCCCATCTTCATCGCGCGCTCGCTCGGACTCGCTGATGCCTTTCCCAACCAGCCCTCTCTATAATAGACGACATGCAGTTTCGAAAAAAGATATGGGTCGTATGATTAAGGAAAAAAAGTCCATGCTTCTCACTGCTTAACCAATGCAGTCTTGGTGTAGGTACGTATTCCGGTCCTCCCGGGTCCTCCCTCCCCTTTCCAGAAGAGAAAAGAAATAAAACCCAGTCTAATGCCGCTGGCTGCATATCGGAGCGGATGCCGAGCGAACGCGCGTTACGAAAAAAGGTGTGTCTCCACCGATTTCCGTATTCGAGGCCAGGCCAGGTTGGTAACCCACAAGCAGCCCTTCTTTCTTTCGCACACCTGCGGGAAACCCTCGAATTGGGATCGAGCGTGACTTTGATACGCTCCACCCCTCTGTGGAGCCCCATTTCTTGTTCCGTATGGTTGGCGTTGACCTGCGGCTGACGGCCGAAAAGAGGACTTCGTGGTGGCGACGGCACCGGCGCCGATGTTTCCTGACAGACTGAACAGATAGACAGCACGGATGGAAATACCCATCTGCTCGCATTTGATTTCCTTCTGAACTGGTGATCAGAACCCGGAACATGAGCCGTTAGTGCCCACCTGCCAAGCATCTATCATATCATCGTCGATGAGATAGAGCACCCGGGACCGTCAGATCAAGATGACAGCTCCGTTGAAAATGCCACGTAAGAAGGAAAAGATTTGACATTTTTGTTTTCTGTTGTGCCGAGAATCGTGCGAGCAATCTCCATGCCATGTAGAGGCGTAGCTCAAACCATGGAACTGACGATGATCTTAGTCGACTGACTGACTGCAAATGTGGACAATGTTCCGTGCGGCAGCGTCTAGAACAACAACTGTAACCACGACACACGCTCGACGTGGTCCACAAGCGTGTTAAATCTAAATCACGAGGGTGGTGTCTGGTCTGATCACAGAGCGCGGTATATTGCCGCCAATGAAGGGAACAATTCCGTCGTCGAGCCGGGGAAACGTTCTTCAGATGCCGCCGGAACAGCCTCAACCGTGCATCTGGGAACCTCGGATGTGACGGTTCCATGGTTTACATAGCTGGATCATGAATGTGTGGATGTCACGTACCTGCTACGAGCCCTCCGTTGAGACCTCGCAAGAAAAAAACGCGACAAGAGTCCAGTTTTGGACGACCCTTTCTAGAGAAAGGAAGAAAGGAAACGTTCCTTGAATTGTGGGTATTCTGATTCTCATGACTGGATCGAAAGGGTGGAAAAGAAAAATTCTTCACGGATAGGGAGAGAATATCGTACACACAATCTCTGCCCACGCCGACGTTTAAACCCAGGGGAAACCTTTAACCCCAGGGGACAAAAATGGGTGAATGTTCAAAATGATCTGCGAAGGAGATAATGACACCATTGAAGACATTTGTCTTGGATATTCTGGACGTTGGAGAAGAAACGCCACAACAGGTACGATGCAAGGACACTATCTTGCTGTGTGGACGAACGCTCTTCAGGGGCTGAACGCCTCTCAGTATCATCGTGCCGATGAGCTTTGTGATCGATCATCTCTTATCGCCAGAGGGAAAAAGTCACGATACTTGATGATGATAATGATTGAAGAAGATCAGAACGCAAAGTCCATGCTTATTGTTCTGAGCACCGGCTAGAGTCCCCATACGGTCTCCGGCCGACTTGCAGTAGTCTATCTACCTAAGGCGGTACCTTTTCTGATTAGTATGAACAGCCAAGCCCCAGGAGAATCGGTTTTAGGTAAACGGCCCGGCGAGAGAATCATTTTGATATTCCGATCTATCTAGAGCCGGGCCCAGGGGGTGGTTATACCTAAGCTGGGGGGGCTGCTGCTATACATACAGCCTTTCGGAGGCGTGTCCCCAGAAATGTAATTAATTCCTTGGCTGGTGGTGGCATCCTATCAGGATCATTTCTCCCACCTCACCTGCGACAACCTGGTCAGCCACATTCTCAAACGGGTTAACACCCTTCACACAGGAAACGAAGAGAGATATATCCTTGAGTTACATACAATACTTTCCGCTGGGGGGTGACGGCGGACTTACTAAGGAGAAAGCTCGGGGTAGTATTGATAATTTTCTGGAAATGGTGCTTGGTCCTCTGTGCAGGAGGCCAAACGGCCGGGGCAAAGCGCCGGGAAAATCTCACGGATGTGCCTGTCACATCTATGATCTGTCCTCATCAACTCATGACAGAGTCACGATGAATCAAGATTGAGCTTCATCAGGGGAAAAAGAGCTAAGCATAGCTCGATCATGATCGTAACGTGTAGCGTCTCGTCTGAGTATCGTTTGGAACCCGTTACTACCACGAGAGTATGCTGCTCGACTCGAATATGTCTGTCCATAGCTCGGTCGGCCCGATGAAACGATGGCAAAATCTCAGCATCATGAACATTAGATCTCATACTCACGCGAGTGTCTAAGGTCAACGCGGTCGCGTTCTGGAAGTGGCAATATATATATTCAGAGCGGCCCTACTTTTGGCATGTAAGTCGGCGTCATAACCGCCATAGAGCCGCGTCGATGTAATAGTGAGAGGTAGGTATGCTCGCTGGTAACGTTGTAAGGTCGGGCTACGCAATACTACTACGTATTATCACACAGCTCAGTTCCCATTCTGGCCGGTGTCTCAGCGAGGGTGTCAACATAGACGCGGGCCTACTCCTCAGGAATATAGCTCCATTCCTGAATGCCACTTCGATTTTGGGCGCGTCACCCCCCGATCTGTTACTGCGACTCGGCCACTCCAGAGCTGCTTAGCCACTATCATTTCACAGCGAGGGCTCTACCGACGACTCGTACCTGTCTCACGACTTTGAAGCTAGAGGCACACTACAGACAAAAAATAGTAAATATTTTATTATTTTTCGGGCAAAATCGAGTCCTCGTTCGCCAAGACCCGTCGAGAAGCACAGAGGAAACAGAACGGTCGAGCGAACATGTTTGCCTCGCAGGCGTTGGTTGGTCTCCTCTCCTGGCCGGCTGGATGCTGTGCGCCGTCCTGTTGGCTTCCTAATTTTTCTAAATTTACGATGATAATACCTGCTTTGGGGGCGCGGACTCTGCTTATGGGTACATGATACCACATACGGAATACTTACATGTTGCCAGGTCACAATGGCTAGTGTAGTCCTTTTGGGGTGGCCCTGTCATCACTTATGCCGTTGGCCCAACACTAATGCATGATGCTGGCACCCACCCAGAGTGCTGGTAACAGCTTGACCTCTTGACTCACCCATCACCCAAGCGATGTGGAGGGAGGCACGAATTGGCCCAAGTTAGTCCGACTCGAGACAATGATTTAGAAATGCAAGCAATGGGACATGCTGAAAGTTGGGGAAGTGGCTTGAAGACAAGCCGCAGCCAAGGTAATTTCTTGCATGTCTCGACTCCCAGGGGGGGCAAGAGGCGGCCATGATCCATCCGTCCATTCGTCCTGTGCTGCTCGCTCTGCCTTTAAGTAACCATCGCGCCGCCCTCGGGACTCAACGCGTCTCCAGAACGGCATTCTCTATCTCAATTAAAAAGCCCTTCCGGGCCGAAGACTTCAGTATATTGAGAATCGGTGTCAAGCTAGCTACCATCCTGTGCAAAGGGATATTGCCTTGTAATTCCTCCACCATCCATCTTCACCATCCTTAGTATATCTATTACTTCCCCCCTCATTCCTGGTCCTACATTTCACACTTCGAACCATCACAAACTCCATTGGCACTCATCCCCGGAGTTGGCTCCTGTGCTTGCCTGCCTGGTATCACCCATTCTTTGCACGACTTCAACCCTTGGGAACCAAAAAACAAACCTTCTCCTCCTTGGATAACCCGAAGCCCTTCCGACCGGTACCTCACCATGGAGATCCCTATGGAGTTCCGAGTCAGCTTCGACTCAAACTTCTCCTTCGGAAGCCAATCTTCCTTACCCTGCAGCTCAACCTCCGGCAGCTTCTCCTCAGAGTCCACCGTCAGCTCCTCGCAAGACCCCTTCACGCCCATCTCCGGCCGCTCGACGCCGGGGCTGCAACCCCTGCTGCTGGACCACGACAACATGGTCTGTGGAACATCAGGCACTGGCTTTTGCCTGACGCCCCCCGCCTCGGCCTTCAACGGCTACTTCCCCTCCGAAGCTAAGTCGAGGGCCTCCTCCCATCACTACCTGGACAGCTACGACGCCCTCTCCGCCACACCAAGCCGGAAGACCAGCATACAATCCACCGCCATGGACTTCGACTGCATATCCATGATGCCGACGCCCGCGGCCTCGCGGAACAATTCCATCCAGGTCACTAACCCCCGGGGTCTGGTTCATCACTCCTTCGACGAACACTTGATCTCGCCCACGCTGGAGTTCCCGCAGCAGCAGTACACCCTCGACAACGCCGCCGCTGCTGCTGCTGCCTACGACGTAGCGCCCACATGGTCCTGGCCCGGCGACAGCCCGGTCAACTTCTTCGACGTGCACAGCTCATCGACAGTGCCGACTCCAGTCCAGGACATGTCGACTCCGCACTTTGGTCACTCGCCCTACTTCCCGTCACATGAGCGACGTCGTCTCTACGTCGACGGCATCCAGCAAAAGACGACAGCCCTACACCAGGTGCAGCAATCCTACCGCATCGCCAAGCGCAACCGGCCACAGAAGACAACCGTCATCGGGAAGAAGTCCGTCGTGATCTTCTCCAAGGGGTCGCACCGCTGTCCGCACGACAGCTGCGTGGACAAGAAGCCGTTTAAGCGGCAGGAGCACTTGAAGCGACATTTAAACACGTAAGTCCCTTCACATATCCTCACAACTCATCCAAACATGAAGATAACTAATAAATGTACATAGTGTCCACGGCAACCAAGAAGAAATCAACACAAAATGCGGCTTCTGCGACAAAGTCTTCAACCGCAAGGACAACTGGCGCTCACACCTCGCGCTGCACGCGAAGAAGCCGCCGAGCGGGCGAACCAACTACCACGAGGACGCGCAGGCCTTACTCGACGAGGAGATGCGGAAGACGAAGCAGCGGAATCAGCCGAAGAAACGGTCGTTACTGCTCAAGGCGGACGACTAAACGAGTTCCCCTTCTCATTCTCTCTCTTCATCTCGGAGCGAAAGTAAAACAAAAAACGCCTCAACCATCATTGTCAATAACGCCAGGAGTTTCAGACTTTTGTTTTTCATTTACTACAACACTCGTTTTTTTCTTTTTTGCATATTCCCCAGGCGCTATCTTATCTTAACCATTCCTTTTTTCCGTGTCTCAAAGGGCGTTTCTATTTCGTAATTTCTCAATCTGGATTTTTATATGGGAAGGGGTTAGGGTAGGGTAGGGTCAAGTATCAGAACTCGATACTACTTGTGTGTATTACTAAATGGCAGCAGCTGGTATGCTGCTGACGCGGGCGGGAAGAACGGGAAGGGACTAAAAAAGGGGTGATTTACAATACAACTATTAGGGTTATTATTTCTCATGGCGACAAAAAAAGACCAGGGCAAAGCCATGTACGATAGCATGAACGAACAAACTTACACTTGGGAAAGACAGAGAAAGAGGGGGGGAAACAAAACTACTATTACTACTATTGTCGAGTTTCAGCCGTGCAGGTTTTTCGTCTCCTTGTCTTGGAGTTCATGAACTACATCTTAATGAATACCCTTTGTCTCCTCGATCCTCTCCTCTCTCTCTCGAGTCTCTCTTACAGTGAACTGTGATCATCCGGTTTACTGCACCCCGCATACCCTACTAATTCAATAGAGGTGCCAGTGATGCATGTCTTAGATCTAGTCGTCGACTCAAGTCATAACGATACCTAGATTCTAATGAGCAAAAAAAAAAGTACGACCGAGACATGCCAGCCAAAAACGCACTGACTAGTCCCCAAACATGACTGGATCTACGCAGACTAAACCCAGCCAGGCGTATTAGCGAACGGCAAGTTTCTGAGCGCCTCCCAGGTGTTCAGGCGTAAGAGTCTTGTGCGTTACGGGTTGAGCTCTCGACTATGAAACCATCACCATTTCGGGAACGACAGATTCCGACTGCCGTCCTAGTGGGCGTCGATCATTTATTTCCAAGGTGGCTGACGGCGTTTTGTGTTCGGCACTTGGGCAGGAGCAGGAGGGGAAGGAGGGGGGGCGAACAAGTGTCAAGCCCAAGCAAGCCCAAGCGTTGTGATCCCAACTATACTAGGAACATGAGTGTTGCCCCCATGCCTGAACGACGTGATTGATTCATCGTGGAGCGCAAGGAAAAACAGGGGGCTTTGAAAAGTTCGTAGCACAACATGTGTAACCTGCAAACAAAATTGCTACGGTGAACGATGACCTTGTCAGGAGTCAGGAGTCAGGGTTGAGGAGAACGAGGACGGTTGGCTTTCGACCATCACCCCGTTAGGCGTGAGAGTCCCTCATCGTTTCACTGCCAACGACGAGGCGGCGTTAGCTAGCTGGACCAACGCAGTGGAACTGTGATATGAACTTATGAAGCAAATCCCGATCATCATGGGGGAGGAGACTGAGCGACTACTGGATCCATATTACCATCTCCAAGCAGTGTATCCTGCAGGACGCTGAATCCTTTCCTGCAGCGTTGTTCCTTGTTTTCAGGATAATACCTCCTGCTCTTCGCGCTCTGCGCGCGTAAGCCCTCCATAGGAAGTGACCGCAGCGGTAACTCACGGATATTGAATAGTCTCGCTGTATAGTCCTGTTAGTGCTTTTCCAGTCTCTATGAAAGTATGGCCTTCGGATCCGGCTCGCGGCGGCTAGAGTTCGCTGTCTTGTAGGCAAGCTTAGCGGTGGTTAAGACTTTTCCAGGCAAACATCGCACGGTGAGGACAGTGACTCTCTCCGAACGGAACGTGGGTGCCGGCCCCATTGCAAACTACGAGATACTGTGAGTGTGGCTTGATAGATGCTCCTCACTGCTCAGTCTACCTCACAACGTCTTCTGGGTTTGAATACGCTATTTGGCGAGAAGATCTGAGTGTTATTTTATCATCTTAATACTAGACTCGCAAAATATCCTGCCTTGAACGAACTTCCGAATTCCCCTACGAAGTCCCGAGAGACCAGGAAGAGGAATCTTAAGAGAGGGGGCGGTGAAGCCGGTGTTGCAGGTTGCCCCGATGGTGGGAGGGAGGACCCAGAGCCCCGGATCTGGCGCGAAGAACAAGCCGAATGTATCTTGCTCAGCGCGGTCTGGCCATTCAGAGCGACGAGAAAGGGCTGCTCCTTGCCCGATCTTGATGAGCGATATAGTCCCCGACACAGCTGAGCATCTGGGCGCCTCTTACCCAGTCGTGTTCAAGCATCTCTCGTCTAACGCTTCGTTTTGAATGGCCTTACCACGACTCACTCAAGCAGGTTGCCGATACTTTGCATTCCCTTGCTGACAGAACTGAACAGTGAAGAGGGCACTCACTGCCTTAGTATCTCGAAATGCAGGCAGTCAGCCAGCGACAGTGAGCTTGTTTCTACTGCAAGCAACGTACCTTTGTGATATCCCTTACAATGAGATATCACGGGGGACAATCAGGAGATCCAAGCGCTTGGCAAAAAGTATGATGCTGTCTATCTGACGGCCTCGCGGTTCACAGCTTACTGTCTGGGAGTAACCACGTCGCCTGTAATACATCGTGACGTTTTCAACATTGTCACCATCACCCCAACATGTCGGGCTTCAGGCGACTCGACGCGATCGATTGCTGAGCATTAAGTCACCATCGTCGGCATGCCGCATGGCACAGCCCAGCGTTCCTAGCCTATCAATCCTCTTGAAGGCCCTGGTGATATCATACATTCCAGTCGATGAGGTTGTGAGTCTTGATGCCTGTAATGAGTTAGTGCAAGTTGACCTGCTGATGTGCCAGTCTCGGTTTGACGTGCCAAGAGATTCAACTTGGAAGTTGGACGCGACTATCAGCGCATGAGAAGAGTGCTGGGTTGATCACTTTTCACAGTACAGACCTCCATGGACCATGGCCCCTCATGCCCATTTGCCACTTGGGAATACATGCGTAAACAAGTCAGAGAGGAACCAGGGACCGCCCCTACACAAGATAGCGTCCGCCGATCCGAGGACTGGGATGACCATGATGCCGATCACTCCCGAGTTCTAGCATCCCGATCTGTACGAATGGAAACGACGGGCTGCGATTCGGCTCGTCTCCTTTTCTTTAG
Source organism: Xylariaceae sp. X167 (assembly GCA_028637775.1). Lineage (NCBI taxonomy): Eukaryota > Fungi > Ascomycota > Sordariomycetes > Xylariales > Xylariaceae > Xylariaceae sp. X167. Next base: position 390,595 of record JAJFDK010000008.1, read on the forward strand.
CATATGAATACTAACCGATATTATGTTTCTGGGAACGTCATGTGTGAATATGACGACGATCAGTTACAATGATTACATCTGATCTAGACGGCTCTTTCGGGTTCGTCGTATCTGCAGACTGCCAGAGTATGGCATATGCTGGTGACTCGAGCGTATCAGCTCATCGACACTTGTACGTGTAGTGACACTTCACATCACAAGAACTGATCTCACGTAGTAGTAAACAATAACAGATCTCAACAAGTCCCAATAATGGAGTCGGCGCCGAGTGTATTACAACTCACAAGTCCACAAATTCACAGGATACCTGATGTCCACGGAGATAGACCTCAAACCATTGATTACGGAATCCGAACAATCCAGCGCGTCAACGGAAGGAGCCTCAACCGCGGTTGCAAGTGGCAAAAACTTTAATCACGTTTAAGATTTCCCTGCATTGTCATTTATTGACCCTGGGAAGGCACACCCTGTCTGAGGCGAGGGGTACGATTGCCATCTTGGGACCCGTGACCTGGCCTGATGGAAGGCAACACTCGGGGGTCGCAACTACTACGAAGCAGTACTAGGTAGTAGGTACCCTGCGAATGACTCACCGAGGTCCCCGAAGGCATCGGATCGTCTATATGCTCGGGATTCATACAGGAGGTAGAGACTTCCATCACCAAAAACCGCATATTCTGTTGCCTCACTCAATCGACCTGACCTTGACATCGTCGTCTTAGGAAACCGATCTCAAATTCCGTACAGGAACCATGTCTATCATAATCACTGGACGGGACCAGCAGTAGTAGACTAATACTTGCATTTAACGCCCTCACCACGGGGAACGTCTCCTCGACTTCCGAGATAAGCCGTCACATGGGGTGGCTGGCTGGCTGGCTGTAGCCTGTAACAACCGACGAGAACGCCTTATGGGCATGGATATGGACAGACTAGACTGGGCATAATAGGGCGTCCAAACGGTCAATAAGTCCTACTTACTACACCATTGAGTTGAAATTGTTACCTGCCACAGCAATAGTTGCAGTGCGTTACACGGCATGCCTCCTGGTATAGCCCTCATCAGCCATCCCCTGCTTGTTGGCTGGCTAGTATCACAGTGTATGACGGCCAGAGAATCGAGTTACAGGAGTCGTGAGAGTCTGGGCTTCAGAATGGACTCTCAAGCTGGATACAACACGACCACGAAGCACTGGTCATTATGTATCTTACGCTTAACTCGGGCGGTTACGTGGCAGCTGCACGTGCTTGCCTCGTTTACGGTCACCATCATATTATCTCAGGATGACCTGCAGTTGCATATTACCGTGTCACTTGACTTGATGTCAACGCATGGCGTAACAGCGACCAAAATGAGGCCACCGCCGGCTCTCTTGGCGACTATTCGAGCGGTAGCTGGAGCCGGAGGTGAGCATCTCTCCCAACCAGAGAGACGTCTAATAAATGTGATGATCTGTAATGGTTCTCATCAACTAACGGAAAACGGTAACTATGAGCTCTGGTTGCTTGATGCACACCACACGACCAAAGTATCTCGATGTCACCTAACTACGGTCTACCCTAGTGAGGCTTAGCAAAGAGTATGAGAACTGCTGGTGCAGACCTTGAGGTTATTCGTACTCGTTTAGTAAGTCTGTGATGTTAGGCAATGCACTTTGTCTGCTTCCATCAAATCTAATATCGTTGCTCACTCTCTATCAGCCACATGCTGCTATCTGTCAAGATATCGGACACTCTGCTAGAATCCAGAGGCAAGTAATCTTGGTGATAATAATGTCAGCGGGAGAGACAATAGTAGTGTGATGATAACGTGGTTGCAAGTCTTCATTTGATTTTAGACGCTTGAATAAAGGTAGCTTGACGAGATAACGGGAAAATTCCCCCAACAAATACCATGACTAAGAAATTAGAATAACCATTGTCAAAAGATCCTCTCAAACGCCGTCACTCGGTTTACGTCGAGCATCTCTCAGAGATTAAGTGTACTTTTGTCGCTTTCCATGGAATCACTATTTACCACTTTACAGCAGTCTATCGGCGTGTCAGGGGTAAATTTCAACACGACGGCCGACATAGTCCCAGATGCCAGATGCCAGAGGGGTTGCGAAGCCGTCAAGCGGAGACTGAATTGCGTAAACAAAATTCATACTTTCATACATCTACTCTCGTCGAGAAGTTCACCATCATTGTAGTATCCTACGATACGCTTGGAGAGTAGGTACGAGAGAGGACCAGGGCAGGTGCGCCCAGCCAGCTGCAGAGGCTATATATATCCAGCACCGATTAGGCCTGGCCTATACGAGTAGACCTTAGACTTGGACATATACACAGTTGGCACCCATATTGGCTTGACAAAGCTATCACCTCGCTCCAAAGCAGGTAGATCCTAGACTACGGGATGCTCTTTCTGAAGCTTGACGATTGGCTTTTTGAACGCATACGTCCTGGCGACATATCTCCATTTCATGGGAAGGAGCACACCATTCCGTATAGGCTAAGACTTCTCTTGGAGTGCAAGTAGTCATGGTCCTTACTTCTTTATGAGCGAGCTTCACGTTTGAACCTTCCTGCATACTAAAACTCAAAAAGGGTAAGAAAGAGCGAGAAGGCGAAAGGGCAAGAGAGCATGATTATCGTGCACCACGCAGGGGTGCAGGGCTCAAAACCTAGAATCACGAAGTGCAAGGAAATATGGAAATAGGAAGAAGGAAGACTGGGCCGGCATGAAGTATATAAAAGAAGGTCGACGCCCATGGGCACCATTCTTTTTTTTTTCCTCCTTCACATACCACTTTCCACCCAGAACTCTCTCTTCCCTTTGGTCTTGTTCGAGCACTTCCACGAAGGAACCTTCACGTAAACATATCCAACATATATATATTCTTCAAGTGACCCCGGCAGAACTGCCTCCTCCAAGCTTCGTGTGTTCAAGAGCAGCATCGATGGCGGCAAACCCGCACGCAAAAACGGACATGGCACCAGACACTCCACCTCCTGAATATGAAGATGCCTTGTTGGACGGCTCCTTACCAACTGTCAGCCAAACGCAACGACAACCCAAGTCAGGGGCAAACGGAGTGCCATGCCAGAACGACTTAGAGAAACAGAAAGTACCATGCAAATGCTGCCCTTCTCCTTCCAGCATTAATCAAGAGGAGTCAATATCCTTGATGGAGGCCGAGCGAATTTGTTTACACCGTTCCTCAACACAAAACCAAATTCACATACCAGTTATCTTGAGCTTCAATTTTAGAAATAAAATTTCCACAATGCTCACTACGATCCTCGAGTGGTTCAGGGCCACGGGCCTACCCTTGGCCGACAACCGCGCCGGCGACCGCGCCCCGGGCAATTTTGCCGATCGCTACCTCGCGAGGTGGGTCATGGACATACCCGTCCCTTAACCACTACTGATGGACTTTACGTGCTAATACTCCGTTCTAGTCTCCGTGCCATTTTCAATATACCGGAGCCCCATGGTCCCGAGACAAGGGTGGCGTGAGTGATATTAGCACTTATATCCCACAGACATTTCACGTCCACGATTGCTAACCGATCAAACAGAGAACAAACCGAAAACGACGATACTTCGGACCTACCAACATACCGAAGACACGCCATGGTCCTCTTTTGGCTACAATATGCAAAAGAGACCGTGATCATGCTCGGCATTTTGTGTGCCATCTTCTACTATGTCTGGGCGGCAACAAGAGCCAAGTCGGGCCCGATGCCTTGAACCCTCATTGCTTTCACAAACATTCTTAGTGGCACAACTTGTGAGTGTCCTATTGCTTCATGATTTGATACCCAGTTCGCGGGGCTGTCTGCCAACGTCGACGAGAGAAGGGCGCCAATACAAAGATCCGACACTGACTGTTCACAGAGCGAAAATCATACCTTATCGTCAAGCGATCCGATTGTTTTTGATAGAGTTCCCAGAGGCGATATGGTTATCAGGTGCTAAAGTCAGCTTCACGAATACCTAGAATGGAATTGATTATTGGTGTTTTTCAAGATGACGACTTTCCATAATTATTGGATTACTACTGTGATTGGTTAGACCAGATATGATCTGGCCCATTTCTTAGAAACGCTAAGCCTATAGAGGAAAGCTCTATTAATGTGTGCACTATGGAGGATGACTGTCAACCTTGAGCATCATCTCCGTATGATGGCTGCCTAATAATCATCCTAATCCTCTCACACTCGCAATCCACATTCCGCACTTCGTACAGATCAACAGAAACACCCATCCGTATTGGTAATCATTACATCTGCCTCCCCTATTTAGACCTGCGTTATTTCCTCCGTTCGTATGAATTCTTACCATAAGAGATGTAATCCGTAAGGCGTGGCAGAAAGGTCGCAATCTCTGCTGTCCTCGTACCGAGAATTGTTTCGCGCCGGCGTCCTCTGATATTCCGTATAACGGCACCCGTTCCATGCCAACTTTTCAATCAACTTTGATCCGTTCTTCTCATCGCTGGGTTCGAGACAATCAACTCAATAAAGATGGAAGTTCCACCGTCGTATGATGATGCTGTATCTAAACCAGATTGGCTGCCACTTGTCGTGCCGTTCGTCCCTGTGTCGAGTTGGACCTCATGCTGCCTCGTCGATCGTCGATTCTATAGTCACTTCGCGCCGTGCCTGTGGCGAGATCCTTTAGTAACCATCCGACGCCTGGGGCTGCATCCTAACGATGGTGAGTTTCTGGAATTAGACGATTTACCCGTCTGCTATGTTTGCACACGTACTATTGCCGACGAGCCCATGCGGGGAAGCTCATCCCATAGCAGAGAATACACTACTAATGATTGACAGATATTGCGTGGTATAACCGTTTCATACATAAATATGCCCGGCTTACGCGGCGTGAGGTACGATTTATGGTAAAGTCCTTGGATTTTCGAGCCTTCGCCTTGAGCGCATCAGGCTTCTACTCGACCGAGGCAAGCGAACGGGCGATTTCTGAGAGTTTCAGAATCATACAGGACCTGTTTCCAGACCTTAAGTGCCTGCTACTTGATGGACACCCGGAGATTGATCCAGTGCCTCTGGGCATACACATACACCGAATGTTGGAGTCCACGTCTTTATTCGCGGGCTCGAGCTTTGTTCACTCAGTTGAGCTTCTGGATCTTGCCCGTTGCCGCCAGGAGCTTCCCTCACAATTCTTCAGTGCTGCTTCCTTCAGGAGTTTGGTTTATCTCGATGTGTCTTACATACCCGGATCTCTTCGCGTCGCTATTCGAGACTCTCTCAAACCTGCTCATCTTCCGATGCTCCACGTGCTAAAGGCCCGGGGACGTGAAATGGACGATGCCACAGCTCAGTTGCTTTGTTCGACTTTCGGGCGTCAACTTTGGAGCCTTGATCTGAGCGACAATAAGCTTACTGATGATACCATTGAATCTCTGCTACAGTACAGTTTTTGTACAACGCTCTCTATGCGTGACGATTCTCATTTCGATGTGGAGGGGAAGCTGGTCAACACTAAGCACATAGGGACGCATGTGTACGGACCTTTCGAGTTCATCGAGGAATCATCCTACAGCGCGTCATTCACGCATCCGAACCGATATCTTGCCGATGCTCCCACGTATGTTTCCACTGGAGGCCTCCTGCAGTGGAAAATAGTTCGGTCTGATGGGACCGGTACGCCGAGATGTGATGGTGTTGCTGCGGCAAAGAGGGCGCTGCTCCAATCTGCGATGGAATCGACAAGGACAACGCCACTACATCTTGGCTGCGGACACATCACACACCTATATCTGAATGGAAACAGATTTACTACGAAGGGCATAGGGAAATTACTCCGACTATCATCAGGGACGTTGAAGCATCTCGAATGTGATCAGTGTCTAGATGTTCCATCTGCGTCGCCAATGGGCGAGGATCAGCGCCAACTGCGCGTCAGGGACATATCTGCACTGTCCCATCTTTTTCGCCCTGTGTTTTCTTCCAATCTTGAGTCTCTACGGCTTCATCATTCACTCGTCACGAGGATACCGGACGTCGATCACCCCAGTCTCTCTACGGCAACAGCGCTGAAAGTGTCGGAGACGGTCCTCTTCAAGAACATAGGTCGTATCTATCCGCAAAGCTTTGTGCCCGATATGAATCCTCGCATCACATCCCTCACGCTGACTGACATCCCCGCGCGCTCCGTCGGCCCTTTGATTGAACAAATTACCTCATTCCTAGACCTGGCTTCCTTGCAACAGAAAGGTATAAGGGAAGCAGCACGAAACTTGACTAATCGACGTTCAGTGATGCTCCGCGGCCTTCGCCATATCCGACTCGAACTGAAGTCTGATTTCGCCGATGATCTATTGGACTTGACTGTTGGCGCCGATATCGACTACGGGAAGCTCCTCGATCCCGGTGACTTGGATTTCAGCAGCAGCGCTATACCCCTATCTGGAGATGCGATCCAACCTACTTCTAAAATGGCTAGGAACGATACATCCCGCGCCAACACTGAAGAATTCTCTCACTGGACGTCTGGCCGATTGAAGTCAGCTCCCTATTCAGAGACAGAATCACACTTCATCACATATCGTGTCGAAGCATCAGAATCAATGACGCGCAACGTCTTCTCGGTTCCCGTCTGGATTGGGCCGGGGACGATCGGGCCCCATGCTGCCGTCAACGAGTACATGTGGAATCTTCAGGATCCAAAACTCAGGACCGACGTCGGGCCCGCGACACCCAATCATGTGGCTGCCGGCGTGCCTTCTCAGTCGTACATATTCTACGCTGCCTGGGATATCATGGTTTGGCCCCGGAGCCTTTCTGCCGTCGTGGCGAGGACTCGTGATGTGGGACCCCTGCGGGATGTGGCGGCGGCCATTAAGGAGTATCGTATGCGGACTAAGGGAACGGCTGATCACTGGGACGGGAAGCTCGAGTTAGTACGCACGGATACGTCGGCGCGATATCAGGCCTCGGAGTATTGGCGCTGAAATAGTTAGTGTAGGTAGTAATATATTGTTGATGCTATAGCTTTGTGTCTGGATATGGACTATATGATATCCCATAACACTGTTGGCGATATTCGCACTGAATGACATTCGTCCAGCTCAACCCTGATCTGTTTCTTCACTATTGACACCCACTAGCTAATTTACAGAGATCGAGTAGGCACTGGTAGTCATGACCGCATCTGAGCCAACGAACGGCTCAGTTCCCGCACCTATGCTAGTCACGTACTGGCTCGTGGGCATGTTCTGGTTGGAGTTCAGATAGTCGAGGAAGTCCTTGATGTCGCCATCGAAGCTGGTGACCTGTTCAGAGTCAGTCATTGAAACATGAAGGGTAGTCGTTTGGCTAACCTGAGACGAAGCGACGAAACTGAACACATGCATGGCACCATTATAGCCATCGAATAGGTTCCAACTCACGCCGGCGATATTCGGGGTCGCGATCGGACTCCCAGAGGAAGAAATGGGGCCTGCGCCGCCGAGGGCCGCGAGCCTAGTTTACATGCATTAAAGACCGAAACGGAACAAACAAGAACAATGCACGGGGGCTATTACCAAACCATAACCTCGTACTCCGAAGAGCCGCCCGCAGACGAGGAGGTAAATAGGTCATATGCGACATCAGCAACGATGCCGCTGCCGGTATACCTATCAAACAATTACCACCCATTCAGTTACCCTGACACATCTCCCACGTTCCGACATGACTTACGAATACCGCCAAGTCGTCGGAATACTCGCGATAGCCTCGATCTGCTTAACAGCCGTCTGCACGACGACATTCGCGAACGACTTCACGTTATACGACCCGTTAGCCCACGACCACGACGTCGACCAGGACAGACTGTTGCCGGAGAGGCCGTCCACGGTCGTGCATTGGCTGCCTGTGCCGGCGGATTCGCCCCAGAGGTTGTTGTAGACGATGTAGGAGCCTGTTTGCACGGAGTCCCATTGCCCGCAGAAGGTTGTGGCGCGCTTGTTGAGGGTGGGTGTTGGTGTTGCGAGGGCGAGGGAGGTTAGGGCTGGGGCTAGGTGGAGGGGTTTCATGATGGCGGGATCTGGATAGATTCAGCTGAAGGATCTGGATTTGATATGAATAACTGTGGTGTCTGTATGCAAGGTCATTCAATCAAGGAGACATGCCCCTTTTGAATCCACACGCAGCCACGTCCAACATGGTCCACCGGATGTGTTTCCTCCTTCTCAGGCCTTGTAGTTGAGTTTCCACCACTCTACTACTCATAAAAGGTGCATAATGACATTCTTATCCAGGTATCAGTACTGTGACCCTCAAAAATCGGAGTTTTATATCGTGTGATATAGGCATCACATCTGCCTATTTACGACACGGAACGTCGCGATGCGAAACGGACATGGATAAGCGTGCACCTCAAAGTCACCAAACCCGGAATCTCCATAAGAAACGAAGCCAGTGAGGACATTGGTGGATTCTTGTAAGGGCTCTCACTTCAATACACATCGACCTCCCATCTCCATCAATTAGAACTGTTCTCACGAGCAAGTGACGCGTTGCACATCAAGGACTCAACCCGTTAGGTTATACCCCGTATCTCCCTATAGCGTATAATGCGATCCCTATGCATCAACCCATAAATATCTTGATATCCGAACTGCCGTGCTAGTCAACCGATCCGTCGTCGCCGGACCGCAACTTTTGCCCCGCGCCAAAACTCAGCTCATTATTCCCGTCTCCAGTCTTCGAGCTGTTTGTCAGGGCTCATCTAGAACTGATGTTTCACGTCAATTAGTTTCCGTAGGGAATACTTGCGCCCGCAGAGATCGATCTCGAATCGCGGCCGCGTACGTGTTGAATAAAGGTTACGGCAGATTTGCGACGAGGTTGAAGATGATGGTGCGCGTGACGAGCTGAACTGAGTCGGAATTCCGCCGTCATGCGTGTTGAAGCTGAGGGTGAGGTGACGTTGCAGTTCTTGTACGGAATACGGATGTAAGTTGTACCGTTTCGGTATTCACGACATTCTTTTCTGGTGGTTAAAGGCGTGATGGGATGTTAGAATTACAAGAATCGAATCAAGGATTCAACATCGCCAAACTGATCTTAAATGCGATCATTGATTCCGTTCATCAAGTCTTCAGCTGGCTTTCCCGCAGTCTCACCATCTCCATCCGGTTAGCTAGCCCATCGCCAAGGAAGTGCTCCAGGACCTCCAATTCCGCACTGCCGAGGTATTCGTCCGTCCCGACTCCCGAGCGCAGCCAGAGAAACGCCCGAACGAAACGCAGCCGTGTTGAACTCGTATCCTCTACACTATTATTAGGCAGTTCGATACCATTCCGTAGGTATTACCGACCACTCTAGCTCCCGAGTCATGTAAAACGTGTATTCCGTAATGGGGGGGAAGGGAAGAGGAAATATATAAATAACATGAGCTAGTAGGCATCGTATCGACGAAAGAAAAAGGGACCCTCTTTTTGAAATCGACTGCGTTTTACGGAATATTTCAATTTACTTGTCGATCATGTCTGAGACCGCGAAACAGAGGATCGCCGCCCTCGGCAGCCAGCTCGGCGCCACCGCCGACGGACTCCCCGCCATCCAGAAGGTCGCCCAGGCAGCGAACGGACCCCGTGTCAAGGGCAAGGTAGTCATCATCACCGGTGCGACACTTCCATCCATCCACTCCCACGCGACAATCCGACTAACAGGTCTACGTACACACAGGCGCGAACTCCGTCGCAGGCATCGGCCGCGCCACAGCGCACCTCTACGCCGAGAACGGCGCGCGCGCCATCTACATCTGCGACTTCGACGCCAAGCACCTGGAGGCGCACAAGCAGGAGATCGAAGCGCGCTACCCGGGCGTAGACGTGCACGTGCGGCAATTCAACGCGGCTGAGGAGAAGGGTGTGAAGGACGTCGTGGACGACGCGATTAAGAGCTATGGGAGACTCGATGTGTTTTTCGCGAATGCGGGCGTTTCGGGCGATGTCTTGCCCTACACGGATCTGCGCAAGGAGGAATTTATGAGGATTTTGGAGATCAATACTATTAGGTTTGTACCCCTTTTCTTTCTTCTAGGGGATAAATCATCTCCTTGAGATTATTTTTATCCCCTTGAGAAATTCGCAATGCACTGATATGATGGTTATAGTGTCTTCCTCGCCGCCAAGTACGCCGGCCCAGCAATGCAGAAAACATCGTCCGACAAGCCCAAGTCCGGCGGCAGCATCGTCGCGACCGCCTCCGTCGCCGGTCTCCGCTCCAACGCCGGCCCCATCGCGTACTCCGCCTCCAAAGCGGCCGTCGTATCCCTCGCGCAGACACTTTCCTACGAACTCTCTGGCACGGGCGTCCGCGTGAACGCTGTTTGCCCCGGATTGATCGAGACGGCGATGACGGCGCCGCTGTACGTATCTGCGCGTGAAAGAGGCACGGCGAATAAGATTGGACAGCTGAACCCGTTGAAGAGGGGCGGTGTACCTGATGAAGTTGGCCGTGTTGTTCTCTTTTTGGGTAGTGATGAGGCCAGTCTTGTTAATGGACAGGCTTGGGCTATTGATGGTGGTTTGAGTGCTGGACATCCGTATGCTGCCAAGAGATTTTAATTGCGGAAAGGCAGGTAAAGGGGGATATGGACTGAGGTCAGTTGAATTTACCCGTGCGGATCTCATGTCGATCACGAAGGAGATCACTTCAACTAATCATATAATGAATCAGCTATGTTATGTATATACTATATAAAACACGAGAGGGCATCTGAATCCCAGCTTCTTATCTCCCCTGAGTTCTCGATTCACACCTATGCTGGCGATTCAACGACCCTTGATGGGCGGCTCACATCAACACCATACAAGGCCTGGCCTGCGTGTCTTGCAAGAGCCGAAGCCACGAACCGGCAGCTATCCCAAAACAGTAACTCTCTCCGGGCCGAGGCGCGCGCATGATTCTACGAACCGTCTTTTCCACAGCTTCAACTTACAAGTGACGTATTTTCCATAGATAGATTTGTTCCGAGTAAGTGGAAGTATGTAGACAGTGGAGTCCGGACCAGTACTTAAGGGCCGGAATTACGTCTTCATGACCTACCGAAGGGACGGCGTTATAGCCGGCGTTGGTCTTGGTACGGTCGGTGGATAGGGGGATTGAATCGTCAAGAGGGGTAATGATGTCCCTTCCGGGAGCCGGAGCGGAACTGACTGAGACACTTCCATTTATATCATGACCGGATGCGTGTCGGGGTCAGTATATGAATAGGACATATGCCCTCCGGCATATGCTGTCGGTACTCACCTCGACATCTCAGATATCCACGAAAACCAACATACCATGCTACGATTTCTCCTGTCCCTACTCCCGCGAGAATGGCTCACGCCCCGCATCCTCGTGCCCGGCGCCGTGCTCTCCTATCTCGTCCTCGTGCGAGCCCTGCGCTACCGAAAGCGCAACGCCCTCATCAGGACATATGAGCGGAAGCATGGCGCGTATGCGAGAGAGACGCTCTCGCAGATGAATGTGGATGAGGCGTGGTCTGTTATCAAGGCGTTGATGGAGCTGGAGTTTCCGACTATCTTCAACACATCTTTGACGTTTGCGCTGTTCAAGGTAAGCATTAGTTCTCAAACTTACCATATCTTCGTTCTTCGCCCCGATTTGAAAGAGGAAATATTGGCATGTGAGTGACTGATCAAACATCCTGTCAGACATACGGTATCCCCACAATCAGCCGTCTCCTCGTCGCAACCGGCGAACTCGCCAGCAACAAGACAGTCTCCAAACGAGCCGCCGACACTGGCGTTCTCGTATCCGAATTCGTGCTCAACAGCCCCGACTCAGCTCGCAAGTTCGAAGGCATCGCACGCATGAATTATCTGCACAATCCGCACCGGAAGGCCGGTCGCATCTCAGACGATGATATGCTGTACACGCTCAGCCTGTTTGCGCTTGAGCCCGTGCGCTGGGTGAACCGGTATGAATGGCGACCAATGACGGAGCTTGAGCGTGCTGCCATGGGTGTGTACTGGCGTGATATGGGCGAGGCGATGGGTATTCCGTTTGAGCAGCTCGAGCCGTACATGGGGGAGCGCAGGGATGGGCTGGCCTGGTTGGAGGCGATGGATAAGTGGAGTGTGAAGTATGAGGAGACGTTCATGGTGCCCGCGGACACGAATGAGACGCTCGCACAAGAGACGCTGGGTCTACTAGTTCATGATACGCCTGCCGTTCTCAAGGGGTTCAAGTTGAGGCTTATTGCATCCTTGCTTGAGGAGAGATTGAGGGTGGCGATGAAGTGAGTTTGATCCATACCCCCTATTAGTTGACGACTCGGACTAAAGAGCTTGCAGAATTCGAGAGCCGGGCAAATTCTACCGAAGGATCATGAGCGCACTGATGAAACTCCACCTCTGGACGGTACGATACGTGCATCTTCCGAGATTCTATCCCAGCCCGGTATTCTCAGACGAGCCGGACCCGAAGACCGGGAAATACTACTGTGCGGAGTATCTGGTTCACCCGTGGTATGTGAAGCCGACGTTCTGGGGTCGATGGGGTCCCGATGCTTGGTGGACACGCTTGTGGGGTGGATACCTACCGGGCGACGAGGGCATGAGGTTTCACCCTGATGGTTACCACATTGGGGAGGTAGGACCGGAGAGCCAGTTTGGTAAAGGCAAGACAGAGATGGAGAAGATTAAGGAACAGTTGAGAGAGAGACGTGCTGGACAGGGTGGATGCCCTATGGCTGTGTTTAGAAAAGCATAGGAGCATGTCGGTCAACGGTGGATGATCACTATAGCCGCCGGATGAGACTCAGCAGCGCATGGATACATCCTCCTCTGGTATTGGTAACTGTGGTCGATAATCCGGTTGGAAACCGTCTATCTGCCGACCGACACGGCGCCACAGTCGGTAGAAAGTGGATCCCATGTCCGGCCGTTCTCATGTACAACCTCCCGGTTGAAGCTATATTCCCTAACTTGATACTGCTACTACAACTCTACACCAAATTCGGAGATTATTCGTTGAACTTTTGGACCGGGACATACGTGATTCAGGCTTTGCTTTGACCATTGGGTAGAATGGCAGAAACCAACTGCTCGGTTTCACACGTACCTCGCGTCTATTCTGTAGACCGAGACAAAGAGGCGCCACGAATTCTGAGCCGCGAGCCAACGATCGGCGTGATCAATATGGCAGTGACTTATTTATGTCGCGAGTAATGACTCAGCTCAGACATGGCTCGTATTCAACTTGCTATTTTTCTCCTCCGTATCGGTAGAGCATAAGAGGTACTCAAAGGTGGCCTTGACTTGATCCCGTGTGTCCGTATCGCATTCGGGTTCACCGTCGTCATGACCATCAATCTCTTATCTTTACGAGTTCTGTGGGATTGTCGAAGCTGAATTCTCTGCGAGCTGAAAATTCCGAGAGCGAATGGTGATTTTATATGCTCTACACCATGATAAACGTCCTCCAATCGTTCGTCGTCTCCTCGAGTCCTTGGATGACAATCGGTCCGCTGCTGACTTTGAATATCGCTCCCAGGTAACTTGTACAACTAGCGACTCACATTCCGCTATATGATGGCATTTATTACAAGGTATTTATGTATGCTGACAAGGGCGGAGTGGGAGTTCCGCTGAAAGGAGCTCGTGTCAGCAAGGAAGCGGATTCTTGACGTGACTTCCTAGCTGATCGCTTCTTTGTCCGCTCTAGGCGTAGTATGCGATCAGAAGTTGTTGTCCGCGTTTGTTGAGTATGTCGATTAGCCAATCTGGTCTGATTGGCTTTATTTATACGAATCCCATCAGGTGTGATGATGATACGCCAATACCAACAATGTTGGTAGGTCTAAAAGGCGAGGATTATCTCACGCCATTTGAGCGGAAGTCGCTGATTCAACAACGCATGCGTTGTAAAACTCCGCCCGATTTCCGGACTTTCAGACCTCTCACAATTTGCATGAGCGAATTGCCAACTCGTTTCAGGAGTTAGAGGGCCATTGATCGTCGTTCTTCTATGTTCCCCCCAAACCGGGATACCACCAAAGAGATCGTCAAGATAACGGCGTGCCATCAACCTGGAGGGTCGTTATAGATTCTCCAACGTATCGATCCCATTTTTGTGAGAATAGTCACTGTCGCAGCACATCCAGGCGGTTAAGTTGGGACAGTCGGCCTGGCTGGCCCATTCAAGGGGTCGGAAAGACGTTGAGTTTCCGACTTTCCCTAAGAGATTCAAATGCGGGGTTAGTCCAATGGCCGACGACTTTGACGGGATCGACCTGCATGTGTCTCCCGTATGAAGAACATCGTGCGCTAGTGTGCTCCGTATGGACTCCGGGGTTGAGTGAAGGGCGAAGTCGTCCTGTTGACAGCTTCCGACGAGGTAAACAACTTACGATACTCATCCGTCCACGATCCGTAGGAAGAATGCCAGCACTGAAGTGGTAGATTAATACACCACTCGATGCCATTATATATTCGGGATCGCCGAGACTTCGTGAAATCCAGGAACGGGTCGGGCGTTGGGGGAAGCAGAGGGGAATGAATGGATTGGGCAGCTTGGCGTTCAATCGCATTCGAGGGCGTTCCAAGACAGCAGATGGTAGGGTTGATCTCCAGGTTTAAGCAATGCGCTGCATTTATTTCACACGCTCCCGAGCTCGTCGCGTGATGCCATTCGTCATCGCACATGTGCCCAATATGCATGTAATCCGTACTACTTTCTCGCATTATGTAATTAGTCGGTTTAAAAGCCTCCTTAAGATCTCACATGCAGCGCGAGACACAACCTTTCCGCCTTGAGACTAGCGAAACGCGCCTGGCAAAGAGAGGCTAAGACAGGCTTGGATTAGGCCCATCATAGGTCTTCCTGAGAGGGGAAGGTCGCGAGCATTCATGGCAACCTCGCCGCACGAGCATCTCGGTACTGTGAAAGCACTGTGCGTTAGTGTGATCTTGGTCTCGGGCTAAAGGCACGCTATTTTACCCCGAGTTGGTGTCTTCCCCAGCTTCTCCACACTCGACCCCAGACATGATGGCGAGCCACTACGACATCGTACGGAATTCGGAATGCACATGCTAAGAAGTTTTCAACGGCTGGCGTAGCATTCATCATGCTGTCGCCGGATGCACTCCTGCACGTTTTGTGCTTGGCAGCTCTTTGTCGGGGATCGCCTATGGATCATGGCGAACGACGTGGGTATGGCAAGATCCAGGTCAGATCGGACATTCGGTCATGCACGGCGTAGCACAAAGTATCTCGTACCTTGCTGTAGCACAGAGTATCGGGTCGAGGCGAATGCTCCTGCCGTTCATACATCAAATCACGAGCGTTGTGATGTATGTGGAAGCGGCGGTACGACGATGAATGTAAGTGAGGCATGTACGTGAGGTCAGTGGTGTGGTGCAAGTGAGGGAGGTGCGAGGGGTGCAGTAGTGTTGGCCTGGGAAGCTGCAAGCATGCACATTGAATGCACATGTGCGTTTCTCCAACCAGGACCAAGAAGCGTCGGCCCAGGGATAGTCGCATAGTCGCCAGGGACTTAACCCAATTCCAGCCAGCCATCTCCCGCCTCCCACCTCCCGGCTTACAGATTTGCACCGCAGCTCAGGTCCGGTTGCAAGCCAAACATTCTTACCTCCTACCTACCTATTATATACATCTAACGACTCGTCCCTCCTCTCCTCCCTTCTCCTCATTTCCGCTCAACGTTGCATTGGTCCTGGTTCGTAGAGGCCAGCCTCCTGTGCTTCGTCGTTCTCCCGTCAATTCCCACGTCGCGTGAGGCTCTCTCTGTGTTTGGCCTCGCCGTTGCCACTTCGCCATGGGCTTCAAGGATTTCATTCGGAGCCGCTCTCTCAAGGCGAAAGACAGCAGGCCGACCAGGGCAGCTGAGCTTACACTCCGAGAGTCCATCTACCCCATCTGTCTCGTGACAATTCTCTTCTTCCTCTGGGGTTTCTCTTATGGATTGCTCGATACGCTGAACGTAAGCAATTGATATTTCCCTGTCCTTGCATCGTCCATGTCTATCCTTCCCGAAGGACATTCCGCATTGGGGGTGACGTGGACCCTGTCTATGATCCATCTATCTTACAGAAACATCTTACTTACTCGGAATCACAGAAACACTTCCAGAATACCCTTCATATTACGAAGGCTAGATCCGCTGGCCTTCAGGGTGCATACTTTGGGTTCGTCTTACGCCTGTGTCATTGTGATGTGCAGTTCTGACTAACCCTTGTTGTTCAGCGCGTATCCTCTCGCTGCTCTCGGCCATGCCAACTGGATTCTGAGACACTATGGCTATCGTGCGACCTTCATGTGGGGTCTCTTCTTGTACGGTACGTGACGATGCTCGATCAATCACTACATAAGTCGAACCACAGTCAGCTGATGATATGTGATACTGGTATATCAGGCCTCGGTGCATTCATTGCCATTCCGTGTATCAAGGCACACTCCTTCGGAGGCTTCTGCGCTGCTATTGCCATTGTTGGTAGCGGGCTTGGCTCTCTCGAGACTGCCGCGAACCCGTACATTACCGGTAAACAATAGTCCATTACACGATACCAATGCCTTCTACTAACAATCGGTCGTAGTCTGCGGTCCGCCCAAGTACTCTGAGATTCGTATCAACCTGTCCCAGGCTTTCAATGGCATTGGTACCGTGATTGCCCCTGTATTGGGCTCATACGTGTTCTTTGCCTTTGATGACAAGGTTGCTCTCGAAAATGTGCAGTGGGTGTACGTTGCCATCGGAATCTTCGTGTTCCTCTTGGCACTCATATTCTTCGTTTCGAAGATACCCGAGATCACCGATGCCGACATGGCTTTCCAGGCCGACGAAACCAACGCTAATGCCGATGATAAGCCGTTCTGGAAGCAATACCGTCTTTTCCATGCTGCTGCCGCTCAGTTCTGCTATACTGGCGCCCAGGTAGCCATCGCCTCCTATTTCATCAACTACGTCAGAGATACCCAGCCTTGGTCTACCGATCAGACTGCTGCACGTTTCCTCTCTGGCGCACAAGGTGTCTTCTCTGGCGGCAGATTTTTCGGTTCATTCATCATGACCTATCTTCGCCCCCGCTGGGTATTCCTGACCTTCATCACGTGTTGTGTTATCTTCATTGCCCCTACTCTCACGCAAGTTGGCTGGACAGGCATGTCGCTACTTTACGTGGTGTTTTTCTTCGAGTCCATCTGTTTCCCGACAATTGTGGCCCTCGGCATGCGAGGCTTGGGTAAACATACCAAGAGAGGTTCAGGTTGGATTGTCGCGGGTGTGTCGGGTGGTGCTGTCGTTCCACCTATCACAGGAGCGGCGGCCGATGCTATCGGCACCCGTAGGGCCATGATTGTTCCACTGCTCTTCTTCGTCGTGGCTTCGACATATGCCTTTGCCGTCAACTTTGTTCCGGCTTATCGCGACCCTGTCGATGCCTTTTCTACCGCGGATGTGGGCCTGACCGACCACCGGGGTGAAGACGAGGAGAAGGGTGCTACGACGAATCATCACGAAGGTGACCTTGAAGATTGATCACGTTGTTATGAGAAAATGATGGAAAGATGAAAGATTGAGGTCATGAAACAATTGACTCTTCGTTCTTTGCTCATGTTTTCTTTGCTGTTCTTCTGAATCGTTGTGCGGGCACTGATACCCTGCTTTATACCCTTTGATACCCTGAGGTCAAAAATGATGATCTCTCTTAGCTGACAGAATAGTGAATGCAAGCCTGAGTCTATGCGTCATGTCTTTACCTGTGTAGTAGGTACCTCGTTGTCGTCGTCACTTGGCTACTACCTAGAAACGTTTCATTGTGGCTGGCTAAGGTTGCAACTTCACGTGTGTCTCGGTCGTCGACGTGATGACCATGTGATGTGACTGCAGAGCTCACCACCTTCATGCTTCGTTAACGATGTGGCAACCACCCTCCTTCGGTCAGGCTGTGCTACACATGGACAGCTCGGCATTGATACCGGCTGCATGCACGATGTGCGCCTTGATTCCTTGTGGAGGTGGGGTAATAACATGATGAGACAGGGACGCGGAATTTGGAAACGCCTTTCCCCTTTTTTGACGGTGTTCTTAAAAACTTCATGCGAATCCCGGTCAAGACGAGGTCATCAACACCAAGGCCAGAGAACTTCACACATTTCACAGGCCTGATAGCAGCATCATAGTTCACAATGCAAAGTTCGGACTGTTATTTCACGAGACACCAATCCATTTCTACCCTAAGAGCTGAGTTCTCTAATCACTATCCTTTCGCCAGACTCCAGCCATGCGCTGACATATCCCAGCCTGCACATCCCGTCCGAAGGGAGAAAAATCAGAAGAACACCGGTTACCGAAGCCCGAAGAACCAACCACCACACCCTGATTCATCACCCCCTTTGCTCCTGAACTCCATTCGAAAAAAAGCAGACATCATGTCCTTTCTCCCCCTAAACGCCAACCACGCTGAACCCGAACCCCGTGAAACACAAGCCTTTAAAAGACAACAGGACTGCACTCCGCGTTCCCGAAGCGCGGGCCTGTCGGCACGTTCATGACGAGGGAGCCGTTGTCGTCGTGCTCGAGATCCCAGTAGTTGTACCCGTATAAGGTGGGGACTTGCGCAGCTACTACCGGTACGCAGACGCGTTGCGGCTGTTGCTGCGCCTGTTGCTGCTGCTGGTTCTGGAAAGAGAGCTCATTGCCATTCCATTGCGGCGGCTGGGCGAAGTGTCCGCGCACGTCGGAGGTGGGGTACAGTTGGGAGGGGACAGAGGGGAATTGGATGAGGGAGTGAGACTCGAGCACGGGGGAGGGCTGTGCGGAGTCGAAGTAGCCCGATTGCGAGGGCACGGTGGGAGCTGGCGAGAAGGCAGCTGGCGAGATGGGGGTTACGGCGCCGCTGGGGACGCCGACGAACTGTGGGATGGAGGAGAGGTCGAGGGTGGTGATGCCGCGGACGACCATGTTGTCTGCGCCGGAGGGCGTTGAGGGGAGGTAGTAAGGAGTTTTGGCGGAGTCATCGTACGCTGAGAGGTAGCGCTGCGAGGTTTCGGAGTGGTAGGATACCGGGCTGTAGGGGTCGATGGAGGAAGGGAGGGGGGTGGTGGGGAGTTCGAGGCCGGATTCGGAGGAGGTTTCGGAATGGGGGCGGGAAGTGAGGATTAGGTGCGGGTTGCGACGGCGGTGGCTGTGGAGTTTTGTTAGTTGGGTTGAGGACTGGAGTTGGGGGGATGAAGGACTTACCGTCTAGTGCAACTTTCGTGGGCGCATTCATGCGGACGCTTGCCGGTGTGGATGCGCCGGTGACGGGCGAGACTGGAGGACTTGGGTGTGTTAGTCAGGGTCCGGAGACGGGGATGGTGAGACCGGGACATACGTCTGAGAAGCGCTTCTCGCATCCCGGGTACTTGCACTGGTGGGGCTTCTCGCCCGTGTGCGTGCGCAAGTGGACGGTCAGTGCGCTCCGTTGGATGAAGCTCTTCTTGCACGAGCCGTACTGGCAGGTGAAGGGGCGCTCGTTGGTGTGGATGCGGTAGTGGCGCTGCATATCAGACTTGCGCTGGAAACTCTGTGAAGAGGCATCAGTATGTCTGTCGTTGTCGTCGGATATAAGTCATGGGATGAGGATCACACACCTTGTTACAGGGTTCCCATTCGCATTGATATCGGTGGAACCGGGTTACGCGTGACGGCATGGTGACTGGTCTGTCTGATCGCTGTGCGATTGGGTGGCCGGGAAAAGGCTAACGGGTGTAAGAGAGGGTAAGGGAGGGTTATATCCAACAGTTTTAAGATCGAATCGCGGCGTCGATTGCTTGGTGTATCGTCCTCTTGACTCTCAAGCCCCTCCTTGCTGACATAGAAAGCGTCCCGTCGATCTGGGTGTAGATAGATGGTATGGTCGTTGAGGTGACGTATGAGGATGACCCGGCTAAGGTCTTTTCTTTCGTATGCTGACCAACAACAGGACGGAAATTAAGATGGATTCGGCTCTTGTCTGACTCTGCTTCCTTCTTGGTTTTTGTTGGTTGGTAGTTGGTAGGATCTTGTATATATGTATGGGTTACCCAGTCGCTTGGGATATATGGTCTTTTGGTTTGTTTATGCTCTCGGAGGTTATATGTATGGGTTATTATGGGTTTGGTTGATGGAGTTATGGTATTTGTTGGTAGGTAATATCGAATTTCTCGAAACAACAACAAAACAACCGATGGGGACTCCAAGACCTATTAATATATATTACTTGTGACCGGGTTTGTTTCGAAATTCCGCACAATACAAGAAACGACTAACCAAGTGAACTACCACATGTAAAGAAGAACATTTGGATAATGGAGCCCACTCACTACTCACCCCCGTCCCCGTCCCCGTGGCTGAAGCTAGATCGAAACTTCATCCTTAATGACACGCCCTCTCTCGCTCTTGACTGCTCTAAAACGGGTCCCTCTCAGGCGTCTCCCAGCGTCTCCTCAGCTAATAAATCCCGGCTGGTTTCAACGCATAACAAGACGAGTTATGTTGCAAAGGTAACCCCAGAGAGCTGTGGTTAAAGTCCCTTCCGGGTTGGTTGGAGAGGGAGGCCCTTTCAGGTGGGAATAGTGCTATCGTGATGCCAACGGGTACGGAATGGGTAAATGAGTATACTTACTAGTAATTAATAGTGTAGGTATACCATATTTGTTAGTAAAACTACTGTACGGGACTACCTACCCGGACCTAACGTTAGGTCTCTCTTGGCATCGTCTCATAACCTCACATGATGGGTTGTAGTAACAAAAACACACACATAATACGGTCAATTATGAAGGGGGGAGTTGTGCTGGGCTGTGTTGACTGTTTTGTCACTAATAGGAACGCGTTGTTAATACAGGACGGGGTTTGGTTGTGGTGCGGATATCTGTACGTCGTGGTTAACTGAGTAAAGAGTTGCGGATGAGCAACGCAACGGGGGGTGCCTGACGGACGGCAAGGAAGACATGCAGGGTGCATATGCAAGTATATGGTACTATGTTAGACCAAACCGTGGTTCTGGTACAGATTAATTATTGTAACATAGTTACCACATATATGTCTAGAGAGCGTGTTATGGCCCATTGTCGTCCGTAGTCGTCGATTGTTGGGATGGCGTTACCCGGTTGTCCCGGTCGCCGCGAAGTGGTCTGTTCACGGGGCTTCGCTTGCTTCCATCCATCGTCTCGACGTCCTTTTCAAGGAGATCTCTCGGCGTTGCACTGGTGCGTGATGGGCGAGAGATGTGGCAGTTCGACTTGTCATATTTTATTCCTGGTTTTCGTCGCTCCTCCGGCCATAAATATATACATACATACATATCCGTACATGCTTGCGTCTGCGCCAGCACACACATTGATTGACAAATGTACATGCCACTAAGAAACTAGCAACCGACGATTCTGCCTGAGATCCGTCCCCCGGTCGCATCCCGTCGTTACATGGATACTGGTCAACCTTATCCCACAGATATGTAGGAGGTTCACTAGTCGGCTGTATGTCCGCGGGCTTTAGAATGTTCTCCCGTAAGGGGAAATCAACTCTAAACAACGAGCGCCGAAAGCGCAGTTTCGAAGACCGGGGTTGGTTAACTTGGTTACGGTTAAAGGACAACTTTGCCGCGCACGCCTACGAGTACGGGGGCCCATCTTAACTGGGAGAGATTGAACACGACACGGAGGGAATAGAGCAGGTTTGTTTACTTGCAAGAAGTTGTAAATACTCGCTAGGTCAGTTAGATAATCAACGACACTACGTGTTTGGCATGTAGATAGCCTCACATTTCAAGCGTGGACGGCATCGCCCGCCCCCGTTCGCTAGAGATTCTACCCCAAGCCGAATGTGCAGTAGCTGTCCAGGTAGTGTGCATAGTAGCGCAGTTCCCTCAGGCTTGTCTCGATGGGGAATATCCATAGTCCGGCATATGGAGTCCAGGACGACGTTCTTCTGTTACGCGCAGGTTAGACTGGAAAGCGAGGAACCCTGACTTGGCGCTTGTTACTGCAGCGGGCCTTTCGGTAGTTTTCACGATCTAAACCAACCCGGTCTACGAAGACATTGCCCAGTTAGCAGATGTTGCTCTTCGTATATCGATTATAGGCAGTGTTAAATTCGTAAGTTGTGGCTTTTAATTAAGAAGTAGGGGGGGCGTTGTTCAAAAGATGTTCTGTCATGTTTTATTCTCTATTATCTTGTTGTGTTTTCCTCTTTCCTGTATCTTCTTCTCTTTCCGGTCATGGGGGGCACAGCGAAGAGAGAATTGTATCGTACTGATCAGAAATCACAAAACGTGCTGAATGTCTGCCTACCTATTACGAATATCCATCTCGAAGCGCAACGCCACAGCGTGATAACGCGTGATCACTCACCACCGGTTGCCTAAAGCGTACAAGAAGCGAGTTGCTAAGGAGCCGCTAACGAAGCGAAGTTGCAACTCCGGCGTGGCCGTGTTACGGTTCTCTCTGGCTCTGGCTGAGCTCCGTGACAGGAAAAAAGACCACATGGGAAATCAAAAATGGGACGACGAGGAAACAAACAATGCGATGTACTTTTTATATCGAGGGAACCAAACCGACGACTCTGGGTTTCGCGATCTCCTCGGAGAACGGCTACGCATGAACTGACCTGACTTGGCTAATACTGCACACACCCTCGAGATCTCACCCGTGGTGCCGAATGCTTGGACGCCCACGCCCACGAACTACTGGCCCTGTTCGGAAAGGGCCTGGTGGGAATATGGGACATGCAGAGAATGGACGCCCTGAACTGTAGTGCAATGCTTAGTGCTGATCGGTGATAATCTCCTCGGCGTGTCAGCTTCCCCGGATTTGACGCCGAGTCCAGACTCTCGGGAACCCGTACGCCACGTCCTGTGATCATTGGGATATTGAGTCTTGGTTCTGGGATTCCTCATCATCTCACTATGAAACCCGCGTGATATCTACAGTTTCAACATCTTGAGTCTCTCAACTAACTAACTAACTAACTAACTAGACAGAGACAGGACTGAGATGTCAATATTGAGTTACCCCTGGTCGACCAGAGTGGCAGTTGAAGTAGGTAGCTACAATGCAATTCAGTTAGGTAAGTCTCCTTCCCTGTCGTCGTTCTTGTCGACTAACCAATACTACTTAGGCGACACGGAACGCATGTATAAAAGAGCGGAATATACATTCGGTGTAAAGTTCCACGCTGCACCTGCAAACGGGAAGCCGTAAGAGGCAACCCAATCATGGAGATTCCAGCTCAACGCAGCAAACCCATGCCAATACCAGTCCCTATTATAATTGATCCGTCCTTTTTTCGCCTCCCTTCTCTACTCGTACAATACCTACCTAGGTATTCAAAAATTGATCTTCGTGTCCCAGAAATACGGAATACCAGAAAGTCCAGATGCAGCGAAAGGTGTGAACCGAAGGAAGAGCATGTAAGACCTAAGACCTGGACTACCGACTCAACTGCTGCTTAGCTCGTGATGTTTTACATGAGGAATCTTACGGATTACAATTCAGTAAATAACAAAGTCGCCGCAGCAGGTATTCTTTCGCCACTATGGACGATACGAGCCTAGGGGAGAGCTTGTGATTGCAAGAGTTCGCGGGTAGTTTCCGTTGCTTCCCTGTCTCTGCTCCAGGGCTAAATCTCGAGCTATCGTGATGCCTATTTCTTGGTGTTGCTTCTAAAGCTCTGCAGCTAGCTCTTAGACAGCGGTGCCAAAATGTAGATCATAGGCCTAATTAGCAACTGCCGACAGGGCATTTACTTAACAAGTTAGCAGCTGTTCGTTCAGTTGAAAAAGAGTAATTACTTCGTTGTCGAGAAGAAGAAAGACAGCAACTGAGTTGAAACTGGTGGTAACTCAGTGACTCAACCAGCAAATACACGTGTCCCGCACGACTTCTCCTCACGAGAGAGGTTTCGTTACTCGATCCGGCGCGGTGCGTTATTAGTGGTGCATGTACGATGAAAATGCCACGGTCACGTCCACGGCCACACGACCCAGGTACAGGCTCAGTGGCTTGCGCCAGGGCGTCTGCTCCCCCCATCATCCATGCATGGGGGGGCATGCATTCCCATTCCATCCGTCAGCATTTGGCGGTTGAGCTAACTAGGGCTAACCATTAGATCCCCGTACGGAAGACGAGCCGGTACCCAAACTAACGTCGCAGATGGCCTATCCGCCTGGCCCGGAGCTTGTCTCCGAGCAGCACGAAATCCCGTTTTTGTGGTATTGTTACACCCGGTCTGGATGCAGACATGCGTGCATACATGAGGTAGCAGTTACCGACTGAGCCTCGTTTCTATCTGTCTAGCTACCTATTCTATCTTGGCCATATTAACGACGACGTCTATGTACCCCGTAGCAGGTAGGTAGCATCTGAGATCCCAGGGGCGATCTGTCTCGCACAATATCCCAAGCACTCGGAGGACGACGATCCCGCCTAAACTAGTCGATCCCGCAGATGCTCTGGAGATCGGCCCGATGGCAACCCGGAGGTCTCTGTGAGTTCTGTTTGGTTGCTGGTACGAAGCACATGCTGCAACAAACGGAAAAAGGCGTTACGGGAATATCAACAGATGTACGATGCTGTATGTACGTATCTCCTTACGATTAGTCGACTTGTTATTATAGGCAACTCGTCGGAATTACAGAGTGGAGGGATCTAGGCTGCTGCTGCTGCCCACCCCGGGTTCCTTTGGCAAACTAAACGGCGATCAGAGGACCCCGAAAATCATCAGATACATGAGATGTGTGAGGCGTTGATGGGAGATTTGCATCGAAATTCGACGTTTCCGAGGACAAAAATGCATGGCTCTCGAACCATGGATACCTTCCGACCTGACCTGACAACGAGAAGGTCGATCCTCCAGCTTAGATTCCTGTACGTAAGAATAAGTACGATGCTACTAATCTAACATTCGATATATTAAGAGAGTTAAGCTGAAGCGTTGCAAGACAACTGTGATGCATAGGTATTGGTATTAGATATGTGCATAAGAGACGGGAGTTGTCCTGAGTTTCATAAATAACTAATAATTACACCTCTCACGACACAACGAGTTGCTTGCCTACAACTCCGCAACACAACTCCGCAACTCCAACTCCGAAAGGGGGCGATGTAAAAGTTCCGTATTGCCACCCCATATGCCCATGTGAGCACTTACATATGAATGCATATGACAAAGCTGCATTAAACACTCAACCGATGCCGTCCATTCGATGAAATACGCCGATTTCGCATGTGGTTGACAGCATGTTGTGCTACGAGTACACAGCCATCATGTCCGGTGCCTGAGTTAGCAACACACCTCACGCTTCGAGGTTAAAACCGGAAAGGTTCTGCCCAGGCAACCAACGATCGTCCCACTAATGAACAGACCAACTCACTCACTCACTTACACACTCACTCACTCACAACTCAACAACACACGCAACGTTTTCATAACATGTTCGTAAGAAATTCAGCCTCATGATAATACGGAAATACGAGTCACTGCGGAATACATAACGTAAAAGATTCGGAATCTCTTTCTCGTTTGCGCTTTGGAAAAGTTACGTTTTTGTCAGATCTCACGATCTGGAAGATCCCAGGGGGGAGAGGAGGGTTCCACCACACCGAAGGTGAGTGAGTGAAGGACCCGACCCACCATCTCACAACCTACGGATGGCCTCGTATCTACGATGAAGGTCCCTTCATTCTTTTCTCAAGCTAGTTAGTTCACTATTGGAGAAAGTCCTGAATACCAAATTCAGAACCTTTCCCATCGTTTCTTCACGTTTCCTCAGCCCCCATCACCCTTTTTATAACGTGAAGTGGAAGTGTGTAAGTGAAAGAAGGGGGTTAAGCAACACAATTTGCTCCGAGTCTAGCCCGTTGAGGAACGATGGCTGCTAAGTATTTGGCGGCTATTAGAAAAACAAAGTACCTACCACTGCGGATATAGGTACCTCTTCTCTTCTTCTAGACCCAGGTAAATTTATCAACCCAGGTCCCCGTATAATACGAGCATGTTCCGAATTCCGGGAAACGGAACTTACCTTATTACTACTTTTTCCAGCTTTTCCCTTGCGGATTATTTTGGCCCAGGGTAAATTTGATTCTGGGAACCATGGGACGGCTTTGTTGCCGTATGGTCAGCTTCGTTCTATCATCGGGGTTAAGAATTACCTTCACAGAAAAAAGAGGAGGAAAATATGTATCTACCTCGGTAGGTAATAGCCAGCTAGGTAGGTCCAGCCAACACCAACCCGTTTGCACTACCGGTTTTGAACCTAGCAAGTTACGCTGCCTACCTGCTAAATACCTTGTTGGTTCGGGGCGAGCTGACCTGACTTAGGCAAAGTCGTCTTCGGCAGTTCGTTCGTTCCTCGCAGTCTCTGACCCATAACCCTCACTAACCAAGCCAGGGGGTCCCCCCCCAAGTCAAGTAAGTAGTTCGCGCCAGAACCCGACGATCAGTGTCTAATAGTCGCTGACAAGATCCCGCCCCTAAAGCTTTCGTCTCTTTCTCCGGACTTTACCAAGCCAGACAAGGGTTTCGCGCATAGAATTCCGTCTTTTTTTTTGTCTGGAGGGTACTCGTAGGTAGGTGGATGGATGGATGGTTCTCGCCTCTTCACGGTTTTTGGTGTGTTTTTCAACTACCGACCCTAAGCCACCCGTCGAAGAAGCGAACTATCCCCTCTGCAGACCTAGTGAGGTCTGCCTAACGATATTTCGAATACAAAAGGGAGGGCTGAGGCCAACGGATGGAGACGAGATGTGGATGTATGGTTCGTTGTCGGGATTTGAAAAGCTCACTAAACTCGGAGAGTTTTCTTTTCAAATCGCGTGAGAAGCTCCTCTCTTTCATCGGATTGTTCCGGACCACTTAAGTTGAGCAGGGAAAAAAAGGAAGAGTCACAGAGAAAAGATCTAATATTTTTTCTATTTTATTTTTTATTTTTTTTGGCTCCCTTCCTAGTATGGTTACGGGTTTTGGTAGTTAACCCGTTTCCATCTCGAAATTATGATACGGTTTATTCGGTATTTTCCGGTTTCTTTTCAGTATTGACTCGACCCTCTTTCAGGAGTCCGTATATCTCATCGCATCGTGTAATTCTTCGTTAAGTATATCCCCTGAACCAGCAACACACATCTAGATACCACCGTACGTAATCAGACTCTCCATCGTGTCCACAATAGACTTCTCCAACGGGATCCAGTCAATATCCAACATCTTCGTAGACTTCGAGTTATCGTACTTGTAGACATTGTCCACGCTGCCGCCGGGGTAGTCGCCGCCAGGGGTACCATCAACAGGCGTCTTGTCGTTCAACTGCGGGAAGTTCTTCCGCACGACCGACGCAATCTCCTTGTTCGTGAAGTGGCCTGCCGTCGTGAAGAAGCGCTGACCGCCGGCCTCAGGCCTCTCCATAGCCTCGACGTGCGCCTTCGCGACGTCGCGCACGTCGACCCAGAAGTAGACGCCCATGGGCGGGATCTCGTCCTTCCACTTGCCCATCAGCAAGCTGGCGAAGTTGCCGTTGCTCGTGTTGATGTTGGCCAGGGATCCCAAGTGCGGGACCGCAGGGCCGAAGACCAAGGGCGGGTTAATAACAGCGACGTCGAAGTTGGGGTTCTCGTTCTTCTTGAAATCCCACGCGGCCTTCTCAGCCAGGACCTTCGAGACACGGTAGGTAGTACCGGGGGGTCCAGTGAGACCATCCTCGTAGGTCTGCGTGTTCCAATCGGCCTCGCTGAAGACCTTGGTCGCGTCCTTGAGGTACTTCTCAGAGAGGATAGCGGCAAAGGAGCTGGTGACGACAATGCGCTTCACGCTGGGCGCGTACTTCTTGACGGCCGTGAGCACGGACGTTGTGCCGATGATAGCGGGGTCCAGGACCTCCGTCTTCGCATCCGTCCACTTGAAGTGGAAGGGCGACGCCGTGTGCTGCACGTAGTCGAGGTCCGGGTGCTGCTGGATGAGCTCGTCGAAGGCGTCGGGCTGGGCGATGTCGGGGACGATGGCGACTGTGAGCTTGGCGCCCGGGTGCGCATCGCGGATGATCTGGGCCTTTTCCTCGGATCGCACTGTGGTGAGGACTTCGTAGCCGCGGTTGAGGAGGAGTTCGAGGATGTGGGCTAGTTTGCGCGTGTTAGTTGGGAGTGCCAATTGGGGTTTGTTTTCGTGGTATGATTCGAGAACTCATCGTGTTGTTGGGGTTAACGTACTGGCAATGAAGCCCGATCCACCTGTTATATTGCAGAGATGTTAGCGATATTTTCTTTTTGTCTCTCTCCAAGATTGGATGGTCCTTGGCTCGCTCTTCAATGGAATTCAAGCCAAGAGAAACCATGGACATGCGGGGTATGGCGCGTTCAGATGGTTGGCACGAACCTGTGAGAAGTACTTTCGTCATGATCGCGATGTTTTCACTTCGTTGTTATCGATCGTGAGTTGTTTCTGTGTTGCTGTGATGTTGTTGATGAGTTGGACTCTCAAGAACCGAATCTCAAAGAGCAATGAGGGAATTATATAGACAAAGCCAACTCGGAATTAACAACATTGAGCTATAAATACGAAAATACAAGAACGGCCGTCTTCCTTCAATGTTGGGTCCAATGTCGCATGGGAATTCTTACATCACTCCTCGACTCCTCTAGGTAGGTAGTGAGAAATCGGCGCTAGGATTTAGGCAATTATCTAGCTCTGCCGCCGCCGCCGCCAGCGAACCGCAACGGTGTGGAGTCAGGGTTCATCACGGTCCCCGTTCCTTCCCTCCCCTCCCCACGAACCCGCGCATCATGAATCATGATCGCGGAAAGCGGGTGATTACAAACCCATCGAGATGTCCGCAAGAGATAGGGTAGCCGCCCTTGGGCAACCCAAATTTCTCATCCGTTTCTTGATTCAGGGGCAAGCGATTGACGCGATCACCTTACCCATATTTGATGAGTATTTATTTAATTCGTCGTCGTGATGTGTTGAATGAGGATCTCATAAGCAACCAGAGTGCTTATACCAGGTAAGCAAAAGTCCGTAATTACGCACACTTATCTCCCTCCCTTGCGCGTGTTGAAAAATGGCGTTTTCGGCGATACCTTTATCGAATCTCCGAAACATTGGCGTTCGCGCTGTATTTCACATCATGGCCGTGGCTGACTGGATTGATTTCGGTTCGGCTCCCTAATCATATCTCCGATCATGAATACTGCCGTCGGATGAGACGCCATGCATGCTATTTTTGAGGCCGCGCTGAAAATATAGGGGCTTGCAGGTCGAGGGCCAATATGGAATACTCGTACGAAGTACCTACATACTTTGCCGGCAGGTCTCAACTCTAGTGTTCGCGAGCCATGAACAAGTTGCATGTCTAGCTCTCGCACGTAGTGGGCCGCGCACGCATTCGAGTCGTTTCCATTGGCATTAACAAAGCGAAACCATCTTCACTTCACGACTCTTGTTCTCACAAATGCTGAATAATTGCCATTGGGATATCAGGGGCCTAGAAAACTCTCCCTTCTCCTTATTCCATAATCCATAAAATCCGTACATTCATTCATTCATCATCGAAAAAATGGTCGTTCAGCAGCAGCAGCAGTGAGGATAATAGCTCTGCCTGAGTAACCTCCTATCTAATAATAAACCACAATAGCTGCGATGACGCCACCAAGGCAAAAACATTACACGACTCGGCTTTGTTGGTTCTCAAACGATTCATGGTATCTTTTAGTAACGCCCGCTTAACGTCTCCAGGTCCAGCTCCTGCAGCGTCACGGAGTTCTTCGCCTCCCTCGACCTCTCTGTAGACCCCCGCGTAGAGCCCCGAGGACTCCGGCTCCGTCTCTTCCGGCCTACGGGACTGACGCCTGGTCCGCCGCCACCGACTCCGCTCCAGCTACCCCAGGACTCTCTTGTCTCTCGCGCGTATGACTCTGTGAGATCGCGGAGCTCCTTGGTCGTTGTGGTGACCGTTGGCGTCACACTGCGACTGTTCTGACTGTGCGCCATGTAGCTATCTCCGCGATGGTGAGTTCGGCCTGGGAACGTAGGCGACTGTGGAGACACAGGGGAGACCGAGAAGGTCGGGGAGTTGGGGTGCGTTGGCGGCGGTGCAGGCAACGCGCGATTAGGCGGCGGTCCTGCGGGCGTCACGAAGTCTGACGATTGACGCGCACCGTCGTGCGCTCGAGGAAATCGTGGAGACACTGGCGGCGTGCCGGTGCCAGCTATCGTAGCAGACCCGGAATGCATAGACCCTGCTTTGTTTGATGCGACCGTGACGGTAGAGGCACCCCTTGCGCTCAACGAGTAGACGCTACTCTGTGGGTATGGTGACGGTTCATTGATCGTCGGACCGATGGGAAGTAGCATGCTGTTCTTTGTTGCTCTTCGCTCATGCAACGGCTTCAGTTTGCTTTGCGCCGGCCCAGTGATCGTCGATGATGGTATAGTTGGATCACCTGCGCTGGCTGAGGCAGAGCGTCGCGCGGCTCCTGGCTTGAAGATCGGTTGCAGATACCTTCGATCACTGAGTTTGGCCGGTGGTGCCAGAGGAGCACCCCTAGCTACGGAGGGCGGTGGCGTTATTAGAGGCGTTCCAGAGCCACTGTTTGGCCCAGGATACGCCCTATTTCCGTAGGGTAATATTGGCGGCGGCCCAGGCGGGTTGTTTCTCGGATTCTTCCGTTGTCGACGGAACAAGAAAAGTACGAGGGCAATGATAGCCAATGCTCCTATGACCGAGAACACCCCTATGGCCGCCTTGGCCCCGATCGAGAGACGCGATGAATTGCTGCCATTAGCGGCGACGGGAGCACCCGTCTTGATCGGGTTGCTAGTTATTATTGATGAAGTGGGAGCGAGCGACAGCGCATCCTCTGACGTTGGAATGGGTGTCACTGTGTAAGGCACTATTGAGTCCTCCGACCATGTCCCAGTAACCGGCACATTTGAAGGTTCAGCGGCGGCCGTGACACGTCCTGAGTTGATTGTATTAGGCATGGACGACGCGCAGTAGTTGCTCGCGGGCGGACCTGGATCTTCAATCGAGTAGTAGCCGATGCTACTCCACGTTAGCATGAGCATGGGCCAGCAAGAGGGCTGATGATGATCACAAACTTCTGGCATCTATTAATGATTAGATCAACATTGGCTGTGTGTTGATCGTTGTTAGAAAGAAGATGGCGCGTGGCTCTCTCAGGTCTGGATGGGACTCACGACTCTGGCCAATGCTTCCGATATACACGCCGCAGTTGACAGAATCGCAACAATATAAATCCCAGAGATGGGTCCGCTGATAATCAGGGTGTTGTAGCTGGCGGCAGGCGTCCTCCACATTGGAGATCAATTCATCAAAACAAGAATTCACACAAGCGGAGGCATTTTCCCTGCGAATTTTCGTTGGTCCGCCTCCATGGTACCCTGCTCTTGGCTCCCGAGTGGCTGTCCATTGAATGATGTCACGATCGTTATTATCTGCTGCTGCTTGCTGCCCCATTGTATATCTCCTAAATATCCTGGAGCCGAGCCTGTCTATGAGTAGTATATAATTATATGAAGTGACCCAGCAGCACATTGAACGAGAGGCATGGTTTTGCTATGAGTAACTGTTGCGAGTCTGACGGCCGGCGAGAAGGGAAAAACCACCTCGAAACGAATGTGAGCGACACCAAATTCTCCGCGTTGACGATAGCGAGAGTGAGACTGGGCAGTCTGGGAGGGGAGGGACACTACAGCCAGAACGTGAGGACCTGCATCAATTCATCAAGCAACCCGGGTCCGCAGCACGTCAGCCGCACGCGGTCCTATATACATCCCCGCGCGGTCCTATTTGAAGCACCCTCTCCCCCCATGCCCCAAAATAAGACTGGAGCGGCATTTGGCACAACCCAACTGGGCGATCGTGACGATCACGCAACCTTGCCCCGTCGCAAGGTCACGTCGTGACCGAATGGTAAGCACTTGGGAAGCCGCTCGCCGTTACACCTGTGCTGCGACTTTCCGTGTAGACGATAATGGGCAGCGCAGGCTGTGCGACGGCATTCTTGGTGGTATTCTGTCTCGTATGGGACATTCGGGGAGACTGCTTCTACCCGCCTATTGTCGCTGGATGCACGAGAACGCGGCAGGCAATAATTCGGACGCCACATTCCAAAAGTTCGCCGCGCCGGACATGTAAGAGGTCGGCAAACCCCTAAGCGTAATAAGGGGTTCCAGAACCTGAGAAGTGTTCCTTTGCCAATGGGCACATGCAGATGGCATGCGATGACGATTCTGTGCAGACCGAAATATCACCGTATTCTCTGAATGCAACATCTCAATTTCAAAACCCCAGACTTGATCTGCGCAAATACGAGAGCTCCATGTTCAAAATTAGAATTCGTATCAGTCATTTCTCCTCGTGTGCGTTTATCTAGAGGAGATCGCAGCAGCGTTAATTGAACATCCTAAGACACCATGGCATCTTCCCCAAGCTGGTCTCAGGTGGCAATTAGTGAAGTAGCAGATGATGACGCTGTGCTCATCAATTCGACAGATATGGGCAGCGCATCCGATACCGTGAAAACATTAGGCCGAGCTATGACGACGATAGCGCTGTACAGCCGTGATGAGACGGGAAAGAAGAGCGATACTCAAGAAGGTGTTCTGAAGTGAAGCTCTCACACACAGCCAGTACAGCCAGCCTAGATGCTTTGTGTCGCAAGGAGCACGGCAAAGAAGTCCAAAGGGTGGAACGCAACCTCTGCTGATGGTGAACGTCGACGTACGGCAATAACGGATGGACAAGTGATGGCCCAATGAATTCTTCTAATAGACGAGGACCACGGTTCAGCGTGAGACCAGAGGGCCTCTCAGTGGCCGGTCTTGTGCTACAGGCTGCGACAGGACGTGCCTCAGTGGCTCGATACAGCACGGCCTATCTGCGAATGGCAACTGGGATACAGCCGCCGTCGAATCGTACCTACAGCATGTTTGTTCTCTCCATCGAGGCACAGCAAAGTAGGTCGCCGACTAGAAGCTCGGCTTGGCGTTGTGTCAGTTTCGGCTATGCCCGCATGGTGGGCAATTGATATGGAAGTATGCATCTCCTCTGACGTCGTGCAGCGAACGGCCCTGAACAGCCCTGAGAATATGAGCGTTCCACCGGACATCCCGCGCGCAACCAGGAGGCAGCCCATGATCGTGCGATTCAACCGAAGATCGTCTGAGATGCTGCTGTCAGGACTCTGGCCGTAAACCGTTCAAGAACCGGACACGGAAAGCAGAAAAGAAATGAGTGATGAGAACATGGCCGGCGATCTAAGCAATCGGGCATGATCTCAGTGCATCCTCCATCATGGACGCGATGAGTGAGTGAGTGAGTGAGTTACACCACCGTGATGCTACTCTCCAAAGAAAAAGGCGCAGTGAGAATGAAAGAAATCTGAATCGGAGAAGATCAATTGGAGCAGCAATTACGTAGCTGGAGCAGTCTTCAGGGGCCTAAGCCGTAAAAGGGCCCAATTAATACGGCATTCGACCAATCCGAACGCGCGAATGCCTGGACTGCCGGTTACGTCATTGGTTGGATTGCTCTGTTGCAGTGGAGATCGGACCCCACCCACAGCTGAGATCTTGGAAGTCGCGACGCCGTGGGCTTACGGATGACGCTCCAGTGGAAGAAACAGGAAGGGACACACTCCAACTCGAACCATTTCCCAATATCAGGGACTCGCCGGCCATCGGATCACTGCCGATAAGATACGATCATACATAGCCTCGATCGATCCGGCATTGATGGATATGTCTTCATTATCTTCCAGAGAAGAGATGCTCTACGGAATCAAGCGCAATTGTCGTGGGGATCATGAAGATGTTGATACTATCTATTCATTCTCGGTGAGCGAGCAACGATGGCTTGTCGAACATGATCTCGAAATAGGTCATACGGAATGCTATCGCACCGGAATGGTGTCGTCTCACAAGCGATCGATCTCACTACGTCGTTGATACCGAGCGGTTGAACTCGCCCAAGAAGACTTGTGCAATACTGAGACCTGACATGACGTTCTCACTATCAATTTGGGGCATCTGCTAGATGGGGCATACGACCGGTGTTCGTATCGCAAGAGTCTGTTTTCAGGCAGCCTATATACGAAGATGAAGGCGCTGTATTCGAGAAGCCGTCACCGGTCATGATCAGACCGTGATCATCCAGACATCATGGCACATCATGGCATCTCAATTGCTTCAGTAGATCTGTATAATCCGTACGACAAGCCCCTTATCATTCTCAGAGGGAACGGCAAAAGGGAGAAACAATTCCGGCTCAAGTCGATCTCGCGGGATTCCGATAAGACAAATTCATCGAGTGCTTGGTCGTCCAAGCTTTCGATTGTCCGATTCACAAGTGTGAGTGCAAAGCTCTAGATAAACAGAACTACGGGTATCATGGTCAACTCACTCGTAACACCACCCCTTATTGGGCGTAAAAGCAATGCTTACGAGTACACTTCTCCAATGAACGAGTCCAACTCTGATATACTAGAGCAGAGAGCATTACGAAGCAGTCAGAAGTGTGACTCTGGATGAGTGGCATCGCTTAAGCACTCTAGATTAAATGCGGCCTCGTCACTTGGCCAGCTGCAGGAACACGATTCTCATAAGTGGTAGGAAAGGTACGCTCTTGCAGCTTTGCCGAGTGTTGTATTTGCGACTCTTGCGTTGAGGCGAGCTGTCATGCGGCTTAACGAGGTGAATGTCTCGTTCAGGAAGATGAAGAATTGCCATATTCAGCTGCTAACCATCGTGGCTTATCTCATGACGAGAGTTCCTCTTCTCTCATGCGACTTTAGTTTCAGGAGAGTGTTTGTTCCTGGAGTCGTTACCCGTAACGTTCTTCTAATGCCATCGACAAGGACTTTCAACTGTTGAAGGAGCATGTCAACTGTTGAAGGAGCATGTCTAAACTCATCGGGACCTCTCTACGAGTCAACATCCGGTTAACTGAGTGTCACCTAAGGCAGAAAGACGGTCTGCCATAGAGATGTTGTTTCAAGGATACTCTTCAAGAGGCTCCTTGGAAGCAGCACAAAACCAGTGTGATGATCAACTGCATCTCATACGTCGAATGTCACGTCACGGAAGAGCGGCAAGTCATCATTCAAGGTAATAGCAACACAAGAAGTTGATTTTTCTATGGCCTGGTGTTCGGGCTTAGGCCCTTGCCCGCGGAACAGATGTTGTCGACCTAGAGGGTGACTTTGGTTTACCAACATAGGACGCAACGGCGTCTATCTAGTCAACCATTCCTCTACATCTTACAGCGAAAGTCACTCCAAAATTAAATTGAGGCACAGCGAAAAGCACACCGCCGTGGCAACCCTAACCTGGTGGCACTGAAAGATTTGAAGTATCGGATTCAAACACGCTGATGACGCCTGTCCAGCCAATATCAACATCTTTTTCAAAAGACTCAACAGCTTAGAAGTGCGAGCCCTGGTTCAATCCCAGGCAGAAACCATACGAGTGAACAAGTACGGAATCTCGTCAGGATTCTCGGAGAAGCAGGGCATTGGGAAACCCCGGGGCCGCATTCTGCACTTCCAAAGTGTCGAGTGGTCTGAAAAAGATGCTGACATTGATGGGAGAAGTGCCCTCAACGCATTTGAAGCCGATAATCCATGCCCTCCAGTGTCACCAGGATAACGTGGCTACGGTGATGCGCTTTTCGCTGTGCCGCAATGTAAATTTCAAGATGCCGCAACTCTGCCCCCTGAGTGTCGGAACAAAAGGTGGAGAGAAGCGAAGGAAAAAGATTTTCAGGTCCGCTTCGGACT
The DNA here is from genome assembly GCA_028637775.1 of Xylariaceae sp. X167. Lineage (NCBI taxonomy): Eukaryota > Fungi > Ascomycota > Sordariomycetes > Xylariales > Xylariaceae > Xylariaceae sp. X167. The sequence continues at coordinate 426,385 of JAJFDK010000008.1, forward strand.
TCGCTGCGTGAGCTTCGCCAATTTGTACTCGCAAAATGGCGGTGGATTACTAAGTACGTGCCACTATTCCCGAGTGGGAAGAGTGTGAGTAAGACATTGGAGACCTTATCGCAGCTCTTATTATCTATCTAATCTTATCGTCCATCTCGTGATCCTGATTTCCTTATCGTTGTGCTTCGTACGGAGACAGCACCGCTGTCATGAGAACTGTTGCACTTGATCATCTATCGTATGATAGGAAAATACACCTATGGCCGGTGAACCTTCGGATCCTGCAGCTCATTCGACTCCTGAACCTGTAAAATGACAATACGGAATTCGGAAAAATTCGTACAGAATGCCAACGGAATCATCACACACATGTGCATCCCGCATATCATGTGACATCTCCCTAGCGTACCTGGTACAAAGTACTTCGCACCTACCCCGGTTCTCGGCTAAGGGATAGCCCCCCACTTTCACACCCCCACGTTTCTCCGTTGAGGACCCCATTTCCCCATGGGTCCCCCATTTCCCCGACACGATCTCCAGGCCCCGGATACAACTCCAAACGACATCCATACCGAACGAGATCGACTACCTACGTACGTACATCATACTACATGCCTACCTAGCGTACGGATCTCGCCGCTGTTAGTGTAGATGGGTCATGAAACGTCTACCTAGTGAATTACCACGTGAAACCGCTTTTGTATATGCATTCTTGCTTCGTCAAAAGGGCACCAACTATGAAGGCAACAAGTGCATTACCGGCCTTGATGCTACAACAAGGTGATCAGTTTGGCCAGAATCTCCTGCGCAATTCAATCTTGATTTCTAGGCCGTAATGATTACTACTTGGTGTCTTGTCGTACCACCTTCATGAGGATGACTACACCCTACACTTCCACCACGCCTTCAAGGAGGCCCGGAGACTCGCCAGTCACGACTCTTCCTACAAGGCTTCCCCTGGCCACTGATGTACCCATGCCACGTACTTACTTCCACTACCAACAACGTGTTGCCTCATCTTAAACATCAGCCTTGCATGAAAGCCAGAACTACGGGTAAGGAACTCCTACCGACCTCACGGTAGAATAGATCCGACAATTCCACGCAAGGGTGAGAATGTACACATGCACCTACCATTGCCCATCGATGACCCCTGAGAGTTGGGGTTCACCTCAATGTACAACATACTATACCAGAAAAGGCGACGAGATTCCAAGTATAGTGGGTGGCCAGTATATTCATGATGTAGAAAGGAAGGAGTAAGCTACCTACCTAATCGTACAGCCTGGAGATTTGACTAGGAGTGCCACTGTTACGCTCCTTCCCACGTTTCCGCTACCCCTCTCGGCAACTGCTCTTCCAACAACCATGGACAAGGTATCCAGGGAGTTGGAGTCGACTACCCACTCTGACGGTCACAAGCTCACTGCTGTTAATGCTTTGCCCGGGCTATCTCAGTACCGATGGCCAATCAGTGCTCCCCTCGGGTGAATACAATGATGACCGTTTGTACGATGTAGTAAGTATATCCATGCCAATGAATGAATCGATACTCTCAGCTGGCAGATGATACCTACTCTTGAGGAGTTGGGTTTGGATTCAAATACTCAACGGTCATGCACGACGAGTTGGTAGATAAGTCGCTGTCCTGCTCCTTGTTCATCAGCTATCATCTGTCGCCAATCTGAAAGTTGACGGCACTCAACCGGAATCATGGCGAGCAGTTCCGATCCTAATCCTACGGGAGCCGGACCATCCGGTGGGCACTCCAGTCTTCGAAAGCCGAGCACCGAAGAAGAACATATCGGAGTTACCGAGACCGTTGAAGATATCGATCCGAGTCTGGAGACATATGCCGCCATCATGGCGACTCATAGACCAGATCCATGGGGATCAGGTTACATCCGGCTCTATCTCCTCGCGTTAACGATGTTTCTTTGCTCTACGATGAGTGGTTAGTATCTAAGGGGGTATCCTGAAAGCAAGGGCCTGACGTTAAGGCAGGATTCGACAGCTCCTTGATGGGATCGATTAATGTGAGACCCTATTGATTCTGCCTCAAAGATGATCTACCGCCAAAGACATGTCGATATGCTCATATAAGTCCTACTACCGCAGGCTCTGCCGAACTACACGAAGTATTTCAACTTACCAGACACGGGTACTGCGGCTACCGGCATTGTCTTCGCCATCTTCCAAGTACGTGCCGACCCGCGAAAAAGGGGTAACTGAATACATGCTCGCAAGAGCTAACAACCTATAGATCGGACAAATAGCAGGTGCCCTGTTCGCATGGCTAATAGACTGGTATGGTCGTATCTGGCACATCTGGATCGGCTGTCTGGGCGTCATCGTCGGAACCATCATCACCAGTCTAGCCACGACCCTGCCCACATTCATCGGAGGCCGCTTCGTTCTCGCCTTCTTTGCCACTCTAACCACGACGGCGGCACCACTCTACCTCGTAGAGATCTCGCCTGCCATCTATCGCGGCACCATTGCCGGATTGTTCAACACATTCTACTACGTCGGTTCCATCTTCGCAACGTCTGCCGTCTACGCTTGCCACAAGTACCTCGCAGACCAAGGTGATCTCGACTGGCGCATCCCCCTCTGGCTGCAACTCGTGTGTGCCGGGCTTGTCGCCATTGTGATTAAGTTCTTCCCCGAGTCCCCTCGGTACCTTGTCCTCAATGATAAGCATGAGGAAGCACGACAGATCATCATCAAGTACCATACGAATGGTGATCCCGACCACCCGTTGGTTGATCTGCAGATGAAGGAGATGATACAGAGTGTACAAGGGATCCCGAAGGCGTCCTGGAGAGATTTGATGGATCTGCGAGTGCTCGTGGAATCGAGGTCTAACCGGTATAGGCTCATGCTCAATATGGTGTTCTCTTGGTTCAGTCAGTTCAGCGGCAACAAGTATGTCCGAGTCCTCCACGATCACCTCCCAGGGCTTTGGTTGGATACTAACTGGTGAGCGTAGCATCATATCGTATTACCTTCCGACCATGCTGAATGCAATTGGCGTCACCAATACCAATACCAAGCTTGTGAGTAATGGTTCCCTCAACCACATGTTGGACTTCTCTCAAGCTAGCTCCCCAGATGTCACTCACAACACAATCTGTGCTACTCCTAGAACGAGAACATCCCAAATACTGACGTCACTGATAAACAGATCTTGAATATCATATATTCAGTTATCGGTTGGGTATTCTCTACAGCTGGCGCTCGCCTCCACGATGTTGTTGGTCGCCGTGTGGTATGTTGTCTCATTACCTATTACCCCTTATTTCATCCCAGTACAGTCTAGAGAGTCTCCTTACTCGCTCCAGGCATCCTCGCTTTACTTGTTCTTCACATGATTCCGCTCTATTCAAAATCTAACCACTGACCCAACACCCACCTAGATGCTAATGGGAAGCACCCTGGGCATGTCCATCTGCCTCGCTCTCGTAGCCGCGGGCTCGGCAGGTAAGATCGAATACGACAACAATGGAGCAGCAATCCTCTCAATCGTATTCATTTTTGTATTTGGAGCCATCTTCTCCGGAGGTAATGTCTAAGCCCCGTCACTGCCACAACAGTCCACATCTTACTAACATGATGAAAAAAGCCATCACGCCCATGCAGCCCGTGTACCCTGCCGAAGTCGTCTCGAACCAGATGAGAGCGAAGGCTATGGGCGTGTACAAGATCACGTCAGGCGCTGCGGGTTTCTTGAATACCTTTGTTGGTCCTATTGCTCTTGCTAACGTACGTGTTGTCGCTGAGATATTTTGAGGCGATGGCAGAACTGACGACCCCTGTGTAGATCGGCTACTGGTTCTACGTATTCTTCTCCCTGTGGGACGTGTTCGAGTTCACATTCATATACTTCTTCTTCGTCGAGACGAAGGGTCTCACGCTTGAAGAACTGGATGGGTAAGTCTCACCCTTCACTGCCTCCTTTTGCCATTCTCTCCAGTAAATCTGACCAGACCTAGCATATTCGAGGCGGAGAACCCGCGCAAGGCTAGCTTGGAGGCGAAGAAGAAGCTGGGCATAACGCATGCCGATGCGCTAGCGAGACGGAAGAGCGTCGACTAGGGACGAAGTAGAAAGAACAGTCTGGTCCGAGGGGGTGGCTTTGTTATTCACAAGCATACCACGCGCCTGTCTCGCGATGTAACAGTACGGGGGCTTGAAATCGTGTTGAGAAGATCAACCACCATGGCGTCACTTCGCAATCCTTCTCCCCGGCATCGGCTCAGTAGGCAGCTAACACCGTTTATCAGTGCCGACGGTTATCCGCATGCTTGCCACGTTCCATCGGGGAATTCCTTCAACCTCATTAGTACTTTCGATATAATGCCGACATACTAGCTTCCTTCCACGGAAAACGCCTCGTGAGCACGAGGCGTGCTCGACCCAGATTCGGATAGGACTGCTTCATGCAACGGAACCACTTTAGAACAGACTGCAAGCCCAGGGTTGAATTTAATTGATCTGAACTTGTCAGGACCGACGCTCATTATTCCGTAATTGGACCCACGGTATCCAGAACCATGGATAGGCACTCCTTTGTTGATGTACAGCCCATGTCGCTCACGTGTTTCCACCCTCGACGTTCTCCCTACTACCTACATACTCCGTACATACCCTGCAAGGAATACAGATTACGATCATCGCGCTGAGCAAGTTTATGGGATCTCCTTCGTGGCAAGATAGCGATCGGCGTCCAGCTCGCTTGTTCTAAGCCTTATTGAGCCGGTCTTCCCCGTTGCGAATCCCTCGTGTTTAAATTGGACTTGGGGAGTCGGCTGTGTACGCAGTCCCGTGTTTAAAAATACTCTCTACCTACTCGACCAGATAACGGAGATACCTGGTTGAGGCCAGATCTCAATGTTGGAAATGGAGGAGTAGGCAGGCAGGCAAGTTCCGCCATGGAATGGATGCGGATTATGGATTACTTACGAACGAACGAACGACGCAGCCTCATCTGTGTGGTAGGTAGGGAGTCACCTGACTTCTTATCGTACATCACACAGATATCTTTCCAGGAGGCCTCCCTCCTTCACAGATAGATAGAGAGACAGGTAGTTTACGGCCGTAAATTCTACTGGTCCACGTTCTTTGTAAAGTAGAAACGGGAGCCGGGGGAGGGGGGAGGGGGGACACCGTGGCGCGGCTGGCACCCTCTCTTCCTCAGCCCATAGAGAAACGCTAAGTCAGCATATCTGGCAGAGGATAAGCCGTCTTATTCGTCTCTATTGAGTTTCTGAGTTCATGATGTCGGTCTGCATTGTCGCCCGACTACTGTGTGTGTAAAGTACGAGTATGTATGTATGTGACGAGGACTCGTGGGTGTGGAGGTCAACGTGTTACTTACTCTGAACCACGACGAGTGAGAGCAATGTTAATAAGTCTACCTACCTTGGTATCATGTAATCCCGAGCTTGCTTGCCGTCCACTGGTTGATCGACTCAAGTGCGGCTCGGATGACCATTTGTTGTGGTGAGTTATTATTGGCGAGGTACCTAGATTGTATCGTAGATAGCAGCGGGTAACGAAGCAACGTAGGGCATATACTAAGGGTGGGCTGTGCAAAAAACTGGACAAAAGTTGGGATGCTTTCTCTTGAGCTGCTGCACTTTTCTTTGTTCTTCCTGGTGGTTGCACGGCGTCGGACCATAGCCGGTTCCGCGGTCCGTCCTGGCTCGTAAGGAGATAGGGTGCCATTCTTACCCCGGACTCCGAGACGTTGCGGTGGACCGTAAAAGCGAAGGGCAAGTCACTTTTTGTTCTCAGCAGCGAACCAAGCCTCAACATCCCCTCAGCAACCGCAGCAATAATTCGTCTTATCTTTAATTTTCCATAATCTTCCTCTCTCCCGTCTCTTTGTCGCTGATTTCTCGCTGACTCGGATCGGATCTGTAAATGGAATTTCTCGTTCTTAAATGCTGACCACCTCTTGGCCGAATTGGCCCCCCTTTCACTTTTGCCGCTTCGCCCAATGAATGGGGGAATTCTGATTATGTGACGCTTTAGTCTCGGAGCTGCGCCACGATCTACCTTTGTATCCCCTTGCATCGAATTGCCGTCGCACACCCGTATTGCGATACCTTCGTCGGATTGCATACGATTGGAGATCAGGCTGATTTTCGTCTTAGAAGGATATTCGGGATATTGAGTTTGGCGAGTACAGTGTATTCAAGTGTCCTGCATTATGCAACTATTGGAGTTGCATTGACCACTTGGTTCTCGTCGTCCGGTCAGAGCAAGCAGCTTTGGTCCAACCAACAAGAATCGGACATTGCCAACAAGAATCGGACACTTCGATTTGCTCCGGTCGTTTTGGGCCTGGTAGGGATAATAATTAGCCAACGTCGAAATTCCATCCCGTAGGAACACTCGCAAAACCGGGTTAGGCACCATTGTTAATCACTGCTGAATTCTTGGTAATCTCGCTAGGTTACCGTAGGTATTTGATTGACGTATCTAAAATTACCACCAGTGGGAAGCATTGCTTGAACCAGCTTGGTTAGTGCTCGTTGCTAGGCAAGGTCTGGTGATTGATTGAAGATGTTCAGGCTTCTCGAGCCGATCACGTGACAGGGTTGACAATCCGCATAAAACGGCACCGCGCTGATCGTCGCGGGACGAATCGCATGCTGCTCCTAGCACCGAACCTCCGTGCTTCGTATTGCTGTTCTCCTTCGGGGCCACTCGTTTGTCTCTCGTTTTCAATTCGTCCCTCGGCCAAGCGGTATCCGTAGGTAACTTGCTCACACACACACACACACACACACACACAGGCCATTTTACTCGTACCTCGGGATAACAAAGCCACACATTGACTTCTTGCTGGCACCGCCACGGCATTGAATCCTTGGGGATCGGCGGGTGGGGATAGTTTGGCTCCGACTCTGATCTGAAACTCTAGAAACTGTCAACTTGCATTAACAGACAGCCGGGACTGTCCAATCAGAGTCGGCCTAGGAACAAACTTACCCGCCTGCCTACCGATTTATATTAGGTAGGTGAACCCCACGGCTCACGCCCTCGTCGAAGTCGCGACTGCAATGTTCTTTGCTTTGCAGTCATCAAGGTTCACGGACTGCAACTGTTCCGTCCCGACTCCGTCCTGTCGAGCCGTGTCCTCTTACTAATGTTACGAGCAAAAAATGCATTGGAACCGTAATCCGTAGGTAAATCTTTAATTGAAGTAAGTTTATTCTGTAACAAGTTGTAAACTCACGTGAAGAGAACCCGTATTTTATACCTCGACAACGCCTTGAAAACGCTCGTGACGGCTACTCGTACAGCTACTTGCAGCTACATCTACGAGTACGAGAACCGACATTTCACCAGTTCAAGGAACAAGCTTCCAAAGAAGCTTCACTTCAGCATGAGAAGCCCACACAACACAACTGCATACAGCGTACATATTCAGTCTGCACGTCGATTAGGTTATATAGGCATGGATGGTTAAACCCTAAAGATGTAGGTACCATTCCTGACTGCCTGCTGGTTGAACCTAACCGGATATCCCGGCTATGGGTCAATTATGAGCCTCCGTCTTAGCAGCTATTTCGGGTTAGAGCATTCTGGCCTCTGCCGATTCGCTATAGAGATATGCCCTCGCTTCGTCAATTTCACCGATTTCACGCATTGAGGTCGGCTTCAAGACATTGCCGTAGTCCGCACTTGTCTGTGTCCAAACTGCCAGGAACTACCTCGCACAAGGTCGCTCAGAGTGGCATGTTGATCATCCAACCTCTTGTCGTAAATAGCAATCAGTATCTGGAAAGCAGCTCGACCGTGTTCCGTACGGTAGTCCGTGAGACAGATTTGTAATCCGTAAGACCGTGACGATTTATGCACAATGCGACGGGATGCTCAAACCAGAGAGCATGCAACTGTCGGGGTGAGACCCGCCCCTTGCTCTTTAATAGGACGTCCGGGCCATGTCGGTGGCTCCATCACACTCCATCACAGGAGCTTACGCGTCCTCCCTTCTCCCTCCAGGTACACTACGTCCTACCCTTACTTCGTCGAAACATCCCTGTTTGCTGCCACCAGCCAAATATTGCGCTTCTCGAACTGTGGAGCGAGCTTGTATTCCTGTCTGTCCCGTCCCTGCTTGCCCTGCTGCGCTCGCTCGCTCTCTCGCTGGTGCCTTGATTGCCTCTGCTTTTCAAGGGAATAGGCCTGACCTGGCTAGTACTCGTATTGTCCTAGTACCAGGCAATCCTCCAGCCAAAGTACGGAATACATAACGGTAATACTACCGGACTCGGCCTGCAGCCTGTACTTCGTACTTGCAAGAGACTCTCTGTCTGCGCCTGCAGAAGCAAGTCAGCCGCGAGAGGGAGAGAGAGAGAAGAGACCTAGCGGGAGAGGATAGCGTTCACTTTAACCACCTGCCGCATTAACTTAACTTAACTGCCCCAGCATTACTATCATCGCTGCCGCCCCGTCGACCTTCCATCTCACTTTAGCATCCCTTCATATCCCCCATATCCCCGGATATAGATAGACGTAGATCTTTTCTACTACTAATCATCCACCATCGACCATACCAAGTCCAATATTTTGGTCTCCAAAGGTTATCCGATAATACGGAATACCCTGACCAGTCTTTATCCATACTCTTATCCATAATCCATATCCATCGGGATAGACAAGCTGCTCTCCATCCACCCATCTACCTACCCATTCATCTCATCATCAAATCGATCCCTCCGTCCATCCGCCCACCCATCCCATCTCATCAATCCATCATCATCGCCTTTGATAGCGATACTAAAGTGACGCTGCTACGAGTCACGACAACATAATCGCCTCAACCTCACAGACCCTATCTTCTCGCTTCTACTCGTCGGTCCCCGCCGACGAACAAACCACGCACCATGAGGTCCGAGGCCTCTACCCCGGCTGACTCGACCGTCGTTGGTGACCCCATGGACTTCTTGGACTTGTCCGGGTACGACACTCTGCCGTTTAGAACGCCAGAGCCCAGTTCAGTTTCCACAGCATCGGGATCAATGTCATCATTGTCGTCGACCATCTCGCCAGTAATGCCACCAGAAATGTCATCGAGCATGTCATCTACTATCATCCCAAGCGTCGTTGCAACCATGCCATCGACGATGCCATCGACTATGGCAGCAACAATGCCAGCAACGATGCCAGCAACACTGCCTTCGAGCGCCTCGTCGGTCGCGTCATCCACACCGAGCCCCGCTAAGAAATCCAGATTTACCGCTTGCACGTCGCCATCAGTCGCAGAACCCCCGAGTGATTGCCAGATGCTACATGGTCCAAGTCACCAGTATGACCTGTACAAGCAACAGACGCCTATGGTACCGGGTGCCGTGGCCCAGACGCTCGCTATCAATGATGGCCTTATGTATGGATACGGTATGGATTATGTGTCCGACGGATCATACAATATGGCTGTGCAGCAGGAATATGACAACGGATTTGATTCTTCTGGTGTTCCCCTCTTCTACTCATCCGAGTCCTCTATCGATCCTGCTGCTGTCGAGGTGAGCTCATCTTTGCCTACCACTCAGACCTGTACGGTTGGAAGAATGTATCCGGGTATGCACCAACAAGCTGCTTTGGCCAAGCAAATGCAGCAGCGACAGCGACAGCAACAACAGCAACAGCTACTTCGCCATCAGGAGCTATTCCGGCAACAAAACCAGCAGCGCCAACAGCAGCAACGATTGAAGCAAACGCGGATGAAAATGCCTCCGGTTGAGGATCCTATGGTTGCGCAAAAAATAAGTCAGGTGCTGAACGCCATGAGAACCACTGCGGGCACATCACAGCCTGTACCCGAAACACCCAGATCTCAGCTTATTACTAAACTCAAGAAGGAGGAGGAAGACATGGATGATGATGAACGCCTGCTTGCGAGCGAAGAAGGCAAGAAACTGTCTAGTAAGGAGCGCCGTCAGCTTCGCAACAAAGTGTCGGCTCGTGCGTTCCGCTCCAGAAGAAAGGGTAAGCCCCCTATGTGCCAATGCATACATAAACACACATTTTGTTTCGATGTGCTGACTTTTTACATGAAGAATACATCAACCAGCTGGAGTCCGAGGTTGCCACCGTGTCGGCTAAGAATCACGCGCTAATTACCACCAACAATGCTTTGGTGGAGGAGAACGCACGCTTGAGTAAACTGACACGGGCACTTCTATCCTCTCCCTCATTCTCGGCATTCTTGGATCATCTTGCCACACATCTTCCCGAAGCTTCCACGTCCACTTCTGTTGCAGCTGCGGTTGCGGTTCCGGTTCCGGGTCCTAGCGAACTTCATAAGGACGTCGACCCTTATCAAGTAGGGCCACAGGCTATAGCCCCTCAGTTTCCAATGGCCATGTACGGCGATGCGGGACCTTGAACGTCACGGATGTGGACCTTGTCCAGTCTGGATGATGACTGATTGATTAGGATTCCTGGTATCATGGCAATCTACATGGGCAATGCAACTGTGCTGTGCTCGATTATGCATGCTGTACTTTGGTTGTGGGGCGGAATAGGAGGTCGCCTGGTCGCGATCGGTAGCTTGGCGTTTCGGAAGAGAAACCGACTTCTCTGATGTTGTTTTGTTGCGATTCAGTCTCCTCATGGTTTAAACATTTTCACCTACCCGGAACTGGATTCTTGTTTAGGAGGTTCGGATTACACTCTCTGGGATGGGAGTTCAATGCGCCCTGTTTGTCTTTTTGCATATGGCAGCCCTGTGGGCAAGATCAACGATTCGGCGAGAGGGCTTCGGTACTTATGATCAGGGGGGATCATCGAGTCCTGTCAACCGTCACAGAACATTACTATTTCTACTCCCCTTGCTATACGTATACGGAAACCTCTTTCAGGAAATGATGCGGACGAGCCAGACTTTGCATCTAAGATTCGGGGAAGCTGTCATGACGATTCGGCTAACTTTACGGCATATGAAGAGATGGAGAAAGAGGGTGATACATGTCTAGTTGACTGTAAGCGTTGACTGTAAGCGTTGACTGCAAGCGAAGATGAGCGAGACCGTATGGAAGCAGGGCTTGTTTGGTACACGGTTTCTTGTGAGAGTACCGTATCCAATATTAGGGTATACTACCTAGGTAGAATTAAATACAGCTATACGCACCAACATCATTGCTTGCCTCCTTGTGCCTTACACGTACTTTGTAGAAGACACTCGACACTTCCTGCTCAGTGTTGTCTTCATACATTAGGTAGGGTACCGATCCCATAGACAGGAAGAAGGGGATTGTGAAACTAATCCGTAGGTCTGTCTGTCTGGCTAACTACAGTAGCTCACGCACCAACTCCGTAGTGTCTGTCTGTCGACTTATGGACTGGGAATTGATTTCAATTGACCACACCACACCACACTACCTACACTACGGGACTCGGTTAGTTATCTAGGTGCCCTTAGTTTAAGCCGTAGTGTATTGTTGTAGGCCATCCCATTTCTTTTTTTTTTTTTGTTTTCTTTTCTTTTTCCTGTTTTTCAGCAAGTTGTTATGGGAGGTTTCGCGGATTTTGTCTTTGTTTAGTGTAGCGATACTACGGGTCTACCGGTCTTTTGAGTCTACGGGCTACCTACTTTAGTTACCTAGGTGGTGAAGTGGGAGGGAAACTTGGGAGGTTGGGGAGAGGGAGAGGCGGATCCGAGTACAAGCAAAGCGATTCTGTATCGCCGAATGGGCACGGAATTGGGAGGGGTGAGTTTGGGATCTAGATTCTGGTGGCTTTTGTTGTTGGTTAACGGCGGCGGTTCCACACCTCACCTAGGTGTGTGGATTCGGTCGGTAAACTGACTGCGGAGGCTTCTGTGGGATTTCCGAACTGGGTTCTGCGGGGTGAGGTCAGGTGTGATTGGGATTACTGAGATCGGTTGGGTCTTTGGGATGGATTGTATTCTGAGTTCGAATCTATGTACCTACGAAGATGTGGTTTCATGGTGAGTGAGTTTGGGGACGCAGGGCATTACATGAGGTCCTGGGATCAATTGCTGAGTACGAAATACCTATGCGCGAGGATTCACCATAAAAGGTCTGTACAGAATGTGTACTTCGTAGTAGGTAGGTAACAGAAATGGGTAAGTAACAGAACGGATCCCAAAGTGCGGAAGTCCGAAGCCCGCTTCGCTTCATGTACGGAAGAATCGGTGACGCTTCTAGTGGGTGGACAGGAGGACTTCCTCCGCCGAGCTGTGGGCGTGGGCATGAAGCGCCGATTGCATTTGCATTCGGAATAGCGGTCTCGTGGCGACCTCCACTGACTTGTCCTTGCTTTTACAAGTCACTTCTAATCCGTAGGTGGTGCAATAAGTGTCTATTTTGGTACACAGGCAGACAAGACAGAGAAACAGACAAGTAATGCTATGCGCAAGCGCTTCGTGCTAAGGCATGTCTGGTTTATGCGGGAGATGGACCTGAGTTTCGCATTTAGCGGTCTGGTGTTTTTTTCGGCGGTTTTCTTTTCTTTTTTTTCCTTTGTAACTTGTTCAGAGACGGACAGTTGTTAAAATGTTGGTTTAGCAATGGGCGTTACTAATAGGGGTGATTAGAGTTGTATTCTCGTTGTCGGGGTAACAATATCATCTCTTCAACGTCTTTCATCCTTTCTCTCTTTATCGTGCCCAATTCCTGGTCGATATGTGTTTCGCGAATTCCTGCTCGCGAACGATCATCATCCTACGGCATACCTACTACTTTCTACCTAGGCTAGACAGAGCGGGCCCTTAACTGTCCATCACTTAAGGCCGACAGACTTCGCGATTGTGCCCCCCTCTAGAAAGAGGATTCTCTCCCTTCTAATCCGTGCAGTAGTTTAGTGAATCCGCTTCGGTTAACGCAGAAAAGAATGAAAATCTTGACACCGCCGGAATATCGAACTTTGAGCCGGACGCGACCGGGACCTTGACAGAGTGAACCTGACCTTGACCTTGACTTGCAATGATAGACATGACGTGCCCAATCGCATCTTCTCGTCTGTCCGTGTGTCTTCTCCGGCGTCTACAGTCCCGTCTCCATGCCATGATGAAATCGGCCTCCAAAGCCCACGCCGTAATAATGGGTCCGCGACAACCTACTCACCTCCCAACGACTCAACGACACAAAAAAAAACCCGCTCATATTGTTTATCAGATGATTACCGGAGAAAGGCAACAACACCTACGAGATTTTGAGTTATCCTCATCGGCCCTTTTCCACGGCCTACTATGATTCAGTTCCATGCCGAGGATCAGATAAAAAAGGCCGTTTCGTCTAGCCTCGGGAAGAGACGGGAATAGGTAGGTAGAAAGAAAACCAGACAGGCCCAGCCCCCGATGACATGACATGATGTGATGACATGCGAGAGCAAGTTATTTGGAGTTCTGGACTTTTCTTCGAGATGGTCGTGGATATGTGATCGCCGACCTTCAAAATCTTCTCTTCTTTATACCAGCCTACTTACCTGTCTACCTCATGGTCAATTACCCACCTCATAGCCAGCTAGGCACGAAATACGTAGGTAGGTTAGATACGGAATAGGTATTTGAGGGACGACGGAAATGCGCGGTTACGAGTCATCGTCGCTTCAGAGCGGGTATAGTGTACGGATTCCTTTCCGCGCTTGCGCCGGCGTTTTGTATTGGGATTCGGGTGAGTGGAGGGTTTTAGATAGAGGAGGTGTCGTGAATGGATCATGTCGATGACGACCCTCCGCCGGTACAGCCCGGGCCATGCCGCTCGTGAAACCGACGATGGCGGGCTTGGGTGCTTCTTGGGGCATAGACAAAGTACGGGTTAGGGATTTGTCATGACGTTTGTTTGCCACCGGGTAAATTGGCCCTTCGATCGTATAGTGGTGTCTTGCTCGTCATCGTGGTTGGAAACGTGGTCGTTTACTGTTGTAGGTAATTCAACTGACACGATGCTCGGACTTAAGTGAACCTCGGGAGTTGGCTTCGGTTAGGAAAGGCGTTGATATTGATCAACTCGCGATTCGTGATCTGATCCTCATCGTCATTACCGTGAACAAGCCGTCTTATATATTCCTGGTTGGCATCATCAGCCCATGGCTGAATTCGTCACACGTTAATATCTCTCGTGAAGCCCCTGCTACAGATCGCCCCCTTGGCTCTTGGTGATGCGGCAGCTAGGTAGATCGTCACTTGGATCTGGATTCTGAACAAGTAATCCATATTCTAGGCCTTCCGTACATGTCTCTTCTCCACAACCTCTCTACGAATTACGGATTAGTGTAGGTACGGGATGCTTCCCAAGTTTCCCTAGATGACTCCCCCCCCTCATAGATCTCTGCCCTACCGACGGAAGACCGTACCCTATCTACCTATCGCTCGCCCGCGGCACGTGTCTTCCAACCGCCCTACTATACTAACCCAGGTACGATCACAAAGGACATCAAGGAAAACGAAACACGGCCACCAATCCGTTCCTGTCCAGGCGAGTCCAGCAACGAAAGTCTACGGGGGCGGGTCCTTCCCGACCTCCCGACGCGACGACCGGAATAAAGGTACCTACGGCGAGAAGAACTCCTACTGGACGGAGCGGAAATGATCGTAGGAAGGGCATGATGGCGCTAGGTTAGGTAGGGAGGGTTCTAGGCAACTTGTGTCTGTTCCGTACGATTCAATCGACCTCAGCTTGTTCCGAATGCGGCGACGTGCTTCCACGCTACGCGACCTTACAGGTCCTATACACGCACACTAGGGATCGGTTTTCCCTTCTGCCCTCTTTCGGTGGGGACTGGATGCTAGGTAACTTGGTGCGTGGCTAGAGTCTCCGAGAGAGAGAGAGATCACGTCGTGCAGACGAGATGAGATGGCATATTCAGCTTCGGCGGGAACCCCCCTGCTCGGAAGGTCAGGTTGGATTAGGATATGTGTGTGCATCTCCTGCTGCTGCTGGATACTGCGGCGGCCAGCGCGGAGCTGTAGAATACATACCGCATTGCCACACGCCTACATACGGAATACATACGAATCTGTATGCGGTGGCGGAGGGCGAGCGTAGGTATCTCCGGTCGATAGGAGGGTTGGTGTGTGGGTGGAGGTGATAGGGGCAACATTCTATTCGGCCGTCATCGCACAGGACTGGCGCGATGGCGATAGGGATTAGGAATTAGGGGCTTATGATGAGACCGAAGAGAGGGGGCATGGCATTTAGCATACTCTCTTCCCGCAGAATCCCAACAGAAGACTGGCTTGCATGCCCTTTCGTCTCTGGGATGAACCCGTACGGATTACCGTTACTACTGTACGATAGGCAATACGTACCATAACTGATCCTGGGTCTTGGCGGGTTTCTTCTTTCTCTGCCTCGCGTCCCTTGCTTGTCCTACCGTTTCTTCGCCTCCCTACGTACGGAATATCTGTAATTAAACCCGCTCACTCATTCTCACAGCTGCTGTCGAGATGGGTGAGGCGTCTGTGAGAGAGATAAGTCGGATAGGCAGGTGGCCTCAACGGGTAGGATCATTGCTTCCCCTCCGACGAATCATGGGGTCGGCTGTTAATAGTCTGCCCCCGTGTAGGGCTTGGTACGGCTGTTTTCTGCAACGTCTGATCGTTCATTCCAGCTGATCGGTTAACGCAATGCGGTGGAGCCCCCCGTAAACCGGAACAAGTAGCACTTGAGAAGAAAAAAACACCATTATCTAGTGTAAGACTTGATGATAACCCCGAGTGTAGCGTAGTGTAAGGGATATGGCGTGATGAGGTGGAGGAGGGGAATTGGATGAATGACTGGGACTGGATGAGAGAGAGACGGTTTTCCGTGAATGTGAGCTTGGTGGGAAAAGAGAGGCACGAGCCCATTGCTAACACGAGTGTCTGGGACCAGGTTGTTTAGTCCAACCGCACTAATAAAACATCCGACCTAACTAAACTACACTAATCCTTAGAGCGCCTGGGTAGTATAGAGAGGGATGATGTAGTGGGCGGTACGGAGCGAAAGGCGGTAATGGAACATGAAGTTCATGGAATCTCATCGTCGGTCCGGTACTCTGTAAGTAGCAGTACGAGAAGAAGGTAGCGAATGATGTGGAGTGTTGACAATGAACGGTGAAGAAGTGAACACTACGTTACTTGCTCGAGGTCTTCGTGTTAGTGTTCCTCGTACATAATAGTTACCTACATGCCGAGGGAGTTGTGAGCCGTTCCAGCGTCTGAGAGGTACGATCATTCCGTGCTTGTGGCTACGAATGATCCGTAGGGAGATCGCCATTAGTTTAACGGGATTTCTCAGAGACTGATATGAGAAACAGGATGGGGAATCCAGTTTGGTAGTGCCATTTACCGATCATCACCGGCATGGGTGCTTCACGACGGAGTTCGTCACTTCGTGGGGTGTGGTTGGCTATATGGGGAATGCGGTTGCATGACCCGGCACGCAGGCTGTGGCGGGAGGTGATCATGCCACCTGTTCCGTAGCTCGTAAGGAGCCTAGGATGGGCGGGATAAGGAGCGAGATGCGAGAAGGCACTTGGAAGCGATGGGACGGCTCAGGACAGGATGGATGGGATAGGATAGGATAGCGTATGCAGGGCTATTGTGCATATCTAGATCAATCTTCCCAGCTGGGCAGATGCCAGTCATGATCTCGGGCCAATTCTGATCAGTCACATAGGAACTTACGATGGAGTATTAATGATCAGGTGTTGATCTGGCCCAGCCAATCCGACTGCTGTTCTGGTACCAGATTTCAGAATTCAGATCTGAGGACGAGTCGGGACTGGAGCGGACTGGACTGGCACGCCATGTTGGTGGTGGATGTTGGTGCGAGTGAAGGTGAAGAACAGAACATGTCGCGATGTAACAACGGGTCGGCAGGCGACGAGATGTTACCCGTTCTCTCGCGCTAGTCACATACCCGGTGCAAGTAGCGTATACCGTGTAATGTACCTACCTTAGCGCGGCGAAAAGCGGGTACTGCCTCCTGTGTTCCGTGTGCGATACGGTTTACGGCTGCCTAACGGTTTGGTTTACAGTCACGGATTGCGGGATACGGATGGCGGGATACGGATTGACCCGTGCAATTCGGAATATCCCGTCATATCGTACGGATCACGGTTGTAGGTCTGTATCGTCTTGCCCAGATAACCTGTACGATACGCAATTGTAGTTGTCAACGGATTACTTGTTCGGATTACTTGTTAGATAGGTAGATACGGAATGCTAGTAGGTAGGAACGAATTACGGAGGGATTGTAGCGGTAATCCGTCGTTTGCGGGCCAACTCCAGTTTAACCTCTGTCTTAGAGGCTGCCAGTTCGCAACTAATCCTGGGACCCATGTCGAAAGCAGAAACGGCGCTGTTGCACTCTGCTCGATCCGCACGTGCCGAGTGCACAGCAAAACCATCGGCAGACTTGCAACGACAGCTAAACCATAACCATAACAACAGGCCCAAAAAACGGGAATGCCAATACCAACACTCTGCTAATTAGTAGGGATTGATATTTATTTACCTATTTCTTTTTGCTTTTTTCCGAAATTGTTGAGCGTTTCGAGCACGCACTCGAGAGGCATGACATCGTCGCAGGTGCCCGCCTACATATTATGTGAATCGAAACCCCCTTATTTATCCTCTTTCTGTTTATTCTCGGTGTAAGTCAACAAGGGTATTAGTCCCCGACCCTCCTAACCTCCGATAGTGCATGCTAGTGTACCTCCTAATAAGCGTCGAAGGTAGGAGGTTTAGTGCAGCCGGGCCCCTGAATCCATGCCTGAATACATGCCTGAGCCGCGAGCACCGATGGTCCTTAGCAGGCTCGACCCCCGCCGCCCGCCAATGAGAGCGCGTGAATGGGCTGACACGACGAGACTCATCCCTTCCGGCCTGCCATCGGTCCGTTCACCAGCCACAGAGTCACAGGCATGTGGAGTCTGCTCTTGGCCGTGTTTGGCCTTGTTTCGGCCCCGTTTGGCCCTGGCCACCTCGCTGAGTGCTTGTAGGGTAGGTAGGTTATGTAGGTACCTAGGTAGGTACGAGGTAGGGTAGGTTATCGCAGGTAGACGCTACTGCCTGGTGGTGTCCCGGATGCCCGCGGAGTGCTCGTACCTGCTACCTGTGCCCTGCTGCGACTGCTGCTAGGCAGGCTCAGTTCAGTTGCTCTTTCCGGTAGCAGGTCACAAAGTAGCTGACAAGGACGGCAGTCCCGACAAGTAAATTACACTAACGGCGGCCTTTTTCTTAGCGCGGGGCCTGGAAATAGACGCCACATTTTTTTCCCTCTCGTTACGAACGCGGACTGGACCCAGGACTTGTTGAGGACTCGATTCGAAAAAAATAATTTTCTGGCACAGATCAGTTTCTGCCTCTGCCTCTTGCCCATTCCCGTCCCGTCGACCAGACTCAGACGCCAGACGCCAGACTTCACGCAACGCAACGCAGCATTCCGCCTGTCCGCAGCACCGAAACCTGGCCAATTGGATGAACGCAGGCTCCTCGGATCGAGACAGAGAAAACATCGTCGCCTCGAATACAGATGTAAGCACCGCGAACCGCAGCCCAAGACGACGACGACAGTCCTGTCTCTGCCATAGCCGCAGCCGTAGCCGCAACGAGTCTTCAAGGTGGTGATTGAGATCGTGACCGTGACCGTGATCGTGACCGAGACCCGGAGGAAAAGAACGGCGTGACCTGAAGCGGTGGCTCTGTGTGATCGATCGCACAATTGCCATGTCGTATCTGCCAACCAAACGACAGCGATCGAATACGTCGAGAGAGTCCAGCAACGCGATCCCACAGACCTCTGCACCCGGCCTGAGGCAGCATTCGGGCCACCTGAACGCGAACATCGCGATCTACCCGACCGCGGCAACGTCGGCTGGCTATAACAATGGTCCCTACGCTGCCACACAGCCCACCGCGGCGCCCTCGGTCCATCTGCCGGGCGTCGTCGCCTATGCTGCTCCATACTCGACCGGTCCGGTGACCACGCATCACGCCGGCTACGGAAGTGGCGGATACCAGAACAATGCCTCCACCGCCGGCTACGGTGCCACGCCCTACAGCCCGCAGCACCAGACCAACCCGTACGCCAACCAGTACACCCACGCTCAGGCTAGTCCCCAGCTCTCGCCCCATGCTGGCCACTACGCCCTGCCGGGCCTGAGCGGCGTGCAGAGCGGCGGCTTCACCCAGACCCACGCCCACAACCCCCAGACTGCCACGCGGATGACGTATTCGCCCGTCTCGGCCGTGCCTACGAGCCACCAGGCCGCAGCAGCATCATACAGCCAGCCGCCTCAGCAGAGAAGTAATCCTAATGTCACGACTATGCAGCAAGGCCAATCACAGCATGGCGGCCTGTCATCGTACGCCGATTCGTACTCATCGCACACGCCCACCCATAGTGGCCAGTACCAGACTACCTCGCCATCATACCAAGACACCGGCATGGCCACACACTACAGCCCTGCACCTATGCCGACCCCCCAGTCTCATGACGTGTCACGTCATATGTCAGAGGAGTTGACGGAGAATGACGATGAGGATGCTCAAGGAGAACCAGCAGATGAGTCGGCCGAGGTATGATCTTAATAGTGGCTGTGTAATGGCTTGCTTCAAAAATACAGTATCTAACGCGGCATCGAATTTTTTTTAGATCTATGCAAACACCGAGCCGGCACGGGCCCCGATATCGTCGATACCGACTCCGTCAACGGATCAGTCAAGGCCCGGGGAAACGAGTTGTGCGTGTAAAAAGGGGCGTGGCAAGAAGAAAGCTTGCATATCTTGCGGATGCAGCAAATACGGTCTTAGCTGTAATTCGGGCTGCTCTTGCGGCAGCGCGTGCGGCAACCCCTTCGCAGATCTATCCGCCTTCTTCGGCCCGAGCGGAACCTTCCCGACGCCATGTGGCGCCAATGCATGCTTCGCTACATGGTTGAGGAATCAGCCCAATGTGGAGGAGCTGGACTCGGAGTTGATGGTCGACATGTTGTTATCTGACGATAAATCATGGGCACAGATACGCGAGTACACAGAGGGCTTCCGGCAGTGGGAAGAGCATTGGAAAAAGACGGGCAGCGGCAAGGGCAAGAAGTCCAAGGACGAGCGAGAGCGGCTCGAATTCGAACTGCTCCGTGGTGCACTGGGAAATGCCAAACCCGAAGACTTCCACGGCTTCCGGTACAGCTTCTGCCAGAGCCAGTGGGTGGCCGCAGAGCTCTGGGATCACTGCTCTGAGTGTCGGATGTGCCGCTCCAGCGAAGAGTGGCACTGTCATAAGCACGAACGCTGCACGGAGAACCGGATGTGTCCTAGCTGCGCGTCGACCACGCTTCCATACCATCATCAGCAAACACAACAACAGCAACAACAGCATCAGCAGCAGCAGCAACAGCAGCAGCAGCGGCAGACCATGTATTAGGATAAGACAGCTTTAGGGGCTCTTACGCACGATTAAGGCATGAGGCATGACTTTCTCGCCGGGACTTACGATGTTTTTATCTCTCTCAATGGCGTACATGTGGGAATACGGATGGCTATTCAGCGGGCAGGCATTGTTAGTGCGCATTCCTGGCTTGTATGGTATATATGATTGCGGTGGTGCCCGAATAGATCGGACGGCCGGCGGCACTACTTGGTAGACGAACAAAGGATTGTTATTGTAAAAGGGTATCCGCGTAGCTGAGACGAGGTTGGCTTGGCATGAACTCTCTGTTGGTAGCCTCCCCTGTCCTGGCGACAAGTCTAGGTTGTCTGTACTCGTACTCTCCCCAAATTAATATGGTAACAAACTGTCTGTCTATGGTTCTTGTGATGGTTACTGGGTGGTGATGATCTGGGTAAGGTGAAGGTGTGAGTGTGCAGTCGGTAAAGTTAACTTGAGCTTGAGGCAATTGGGATTAAGGGACACGCTCATCCCTGATATCAAGGTCAAGGAGTCTTTCTACACCTCAGGGTCACAGTCCCCCCTGTGTCCAGGTTACATACATACAAAATCTGCACGACTCCGACTCCGACTCCGACCGACCCTTCGAATATGCTTCCATTACATTATACTATATACATACAGGCACGGGAGGGATTCCAACGCGTCGGGTCTGTGATACGTACGTACGTACACAATACGACGCACATGCCGATTATTCGCGTGTCTCATCTCGGTTCGGTTCAGCGAGTCGTGTCGTGTTAGGTCACGGCGGGTTATGTATGTATGTCTGGGTTACCGGGTACGTGTCACAGGGTTTGGGTCTGGAAGAAGTACCATGCTGATGGGGCTTCGTGAATTGATTTGTGTTGTTTACCGACGGGGAGGTTTACGAGAGGGGAAAAAACAATGGAGATACCTCATCGACGAACGTGTTACTTGGTGAAACTCTTCTATAAGGAGAGGAGTGGGTTATGGTTCTTCTTCTCGGTACCTTGTTCGACTCCGAGTGTCCGAATCCTAGCCCCTGTCTGTCCTGTCTTACGAGCTCATGAAAGTACACCTAACCAGCCATTCTACAGGCGGTTTTCGCGTACCGGATGAAAAGAGAAGAAAAGATGAGAGGATATCAAGGGTCGTTGAGTAAGAACTGCTCGATTAAAACTGTGGTTCAGCTAGAGTGTCAAAACTCTTTATTGGTGCGCGGGCTCAGCTGGGATACTCTCTCTGTACGCAGCTCAGGATGCGCGAAAGGGCTATGATGAGTTCTCTACATATGTAATTCTCGTCATGGTCATTGTCACGGAAGCGGAATATGCTGCTTCACAAGGACTCATCCCTATGCCATGGTAAGCCGCCAGCAATGCGACCTGCGAGAAGACAGGAGTCATCATGAGCCATGACAAGGCATACTAGTAGGAGACTCTCGTTTCCCTGTCACGAGACAGATAAATGGTTCGCGTCTGCCGTGTCACATAGGTTACCAGGCACGTTCGTCCCGATGATCGTCCTGCTCGGTTCGGGTCTGTACCCCCGTTCCATCTCCTATTCATTTCTCGACCTCATTTTACTTTACGGACGCGATACCTAATCAAATTCAACGCGTAGCCGTCTGCCAAATACATACTAAGACCCCCCTAAGAATCTGCCCTACAAGCAGGGCAACAGGAGTGCGTATTGACTCGTCATATCACATCACGGGAGAAGCTTCTGGAACCCGTCAAGCCTGGGTCGTGACAAATACATCTCCTAAGCCACTTCGTATTGAGTAGGTATATATTTGGTATCGACTGTTGTTGCCTGTCTTGCTTGTATTTCGGGGTTATGGATGGTTGGCTGGTGATCAGGAGGAGTGACTACCTCTAGGCACGCTGAACACGCGCTCATGGCCATACTGAATCGTATTCATGTGCCGACGGGACAGGGGCGTTGAGACTCTCAAAAGAAAGGTGGTGACAAATTCTCAATTGAAAATGGTGTTGAGATACGATAAACACTCCTGGACCGAGTTGAGTCCCATCTATTATCCAGCTCAGTCGACTTCATATACTACAGTCCTCACTTATTCGCAACCCTCATTCAACGTTCGCCTTGTGTCGATAAACACCTTCCGCTCTCCACGTCACGACATCCAAATGCATTATCTATTACCACCATACCAAGTAAATATTGCTTACGGGGACTTCGCCAAGGTTGTGTCACCACTACTGAACGCGTTTACCAGGTCTGAGCCACCTGCATCCTGCCAATCAACGGTATAGGGGGCCATGAACTCCTTGCGTATCAAACACCGAATACGAAGAGTAGTAAGTATTAGAGGCAAGAAAGAGAAAGATTTGAATTCTGGGATAGAAAACGGATGTGGATTGGTATGGATTAATATAGGTAGGGATAAGGGTGTGAACGCGACTCATCGGACGTGGGCATTTGATTCATCGACCCGGCTCCTATCAGATATGCGGTCTGGACGTTGTGTAATGCGCAGTACCCCCACGAGCGGAAACAGATAGAGAAATGTGACCACTCCAAGAGACAGGTTAAGTGAGTAGGTAGGGCAGAACGAAAATTTCTGAGATGTGATCATATGCGTCGTTAACTACATAGGAAAGAAAAGAAAGGCTGTTTTATGTTGTATACATGATTGTGTGGGTATAATTCATATTTTTAATCCTTCTCTTTTTTCGTTGCTTCTTTACACAGTCCTGTTTATTCCTGTATATTTGTTTCTTCTTGTGGGTATCTTTTTTTATTGTTTAGTTGTCAAGGCCGGGGCAGTTCTCGGAGGTGACGTCGGTGATCTTGCTCCAGTCGTAGGGCATGGTCCAGATCAAGTCGTAAGAGTCATCGGGGTAGTTGTCAGTGTCGTCGTCGGCACCAAGAGCCTCGGCGATGTTGTTGAGTTGCTTGTGCTCCCAGCTATGATGCGCGTTAGTATTTAAAGATAATTCATAGAGGGTATCGTTTTTCATCGCTATATGAAGCTGATGAATGAGTGAGTACGACTTACCAGATGAGAATGTTACCCTCGCCGTTGTAAGCCTTGACAGCATCCTTGACACAGTCGGCGTCGTCACGGTCGCAAGAAAGGTCGACATCAAGGCCGAGGTCCTCAGACAAGGGAAGGACAGTCAGGTAAGGGCGCTCACGCTTGCCGCCTAGATAGTGATGTTCGTGTTAGTAAAATAATCTTTTTTTATAAAAAATGTCGGGTTTGCTGTAATAGAAACGTTGGACTGGGAGGTAAGACTCACTCTCCTTGGGGGTCTGGGCAAGGATGTAGCCAATGTTGTAGTCGGAGGCGTTGCTGAAAACGTTGCGCAGGCACTGAGCACGCTCCTCACCCTTGGAGCTCAAACCGACCTCATCGTCGTCCGAGGGCTTCTCGCCGTGGCGGATGAGGTAGACGGTGGGCTTGCAGGCGCTGACGGCGGTGGCCGCGAAGGCGACAAGAGCGAGGCTGCTGAAGAGTTGCATGGTTGCGGATGAGAAGGAGTTCGTACGAAGTACTTAGGAATGGAATGTTATGATTGTGGTTGTGATGAGTTGCGAATACAAATGGTCAGTGAGAGCGGCGATCCTCGAGTTCTTATATACACAGAACTCACAGCCATCTTTACACAAAATGCCAGTCTCACTGGCATGTATCCTACGCGTCGGTAGGCATCTCGACAAGCGATGATCACCCGGAGTCCTTCACGCCTATCAGAATGCCTTCGTTTGATTCGTGGTTATGCACACGGGGTCGGTAGTGAAGGGAGACTCCGTAGCCTCGGATCGGCATCCCAATTCGGTAGGTAAGACGTTCCGAGACGGCACGGTTTGGGTTGCAGTAGCGCAGAAATGGACGTGGGGACTGGTGATCCTTCTGTACACACGTGCGTTATGAGATTGGTTATTATAGCCCGAGACTCTCCAAGACTGCATTCACCTTGATAGCCACCGTTACATAAAAGCACGCTTTGGGGGTAGATCGTACGGACCGCAATGCGGAGTAACAGGTGAGAAAGAGATCATGAACTCGAGATTTACACCCGTACCTGGCATAATGCGCGAAAGACCGGATAATACTGATGGGAACATGAGTCGGAGGTAGCAGTCCCAGGGTAACGGAGGCAGTCCTATCAACGCAGAGAATGACCGTGGATACTGACCCATCGGTACACACGTGTGTATCGGATTGGCTCTCATAGCATGACCTCGTCCATGGGCTGCATTCATCTGGACTGCATAGACCCTCGACGGCGCCTCATCGAGAATCGATTTTGAGGCATAAACCGTCCCAGCACATCCGCTTTGCTGTTCTGGGTATACTGTCGCGTGCTCGTTTTTCGTCGATTACTGATAAAGTCTACCGTCGGTGAGATGAGTCTTGTTCTCGATGGGCCTGACCTCATCACGATCGTTCTACCTACCCACTCCCTCTACACAACCGGGTGATTGAAGCGCGCACGATGTTCCGGCGAGTGGCAGATTCGGCTAGATTTGAGATGTTTCTTTTTCCCGCCCTCCTACCTTTACGAGCAAACGCTGATCACCAGCCTATATTGAATCGTGGCGGTTCTCAGCTGCCTAAAAAGATCAGTTGATGCAGGGCACCGGCTTGCCCCGAGACAAAGGAGCACGTGCCTCATCTGCGACAGTTTTTCTCGTCCAAAACCCGGACCACACGTTCAACCAGCATCGAATCTGATCGAAATCGATCGAAAGTCCTTTTAGATGACTCGCGATGATTGGTTTTGGCGGCTGATAATGTCTGAAGTGAATGAAGACAGCTAGGGAATCTTTAGCCGCTGAAGACCCTTATCGGCACGGCGCGCTGTCCGTCGAGATCTCTTGTGCGATATAAAAGACCTGTTGACGGCCTAGATTCTTTTTTTGTAGCACCCAACCCATGAACAAAGTCATTTTGAATGGTGGCAGAAGGCACCAATGAGTCTTTTGACCTTGGTCCGATCCGTTGAAGAAGACATCATGTTGATGGCACGAAAATGCTCCGGGGACGATAGATCAGCGGGAACAATGCGAGCGTACCGCCTTCAGCCGGCATCTTGTTGGCTGTTGTGACCGAATTACTTCTTTACACGCAGATCTCGAAACAACACCATGATCAGTCCGTCCCTATCACAGAGACGAGGAAGAGTGGACGCGTTCAACCCTGATTAATTCAAGGGGCCGCCGTCGAGGTCACATTCGGTTAGCCATCGCAACATACTCAAACAGCTTTAGCAGCACCCTAGGGCTCATGTAACCCTCCTTATCGTATTCGTCAATGCGCTGCTCAGAATGAGTATTACCTGGTTATCTCGCCTTGTTGTACGGAATATCTGTGCAGCTAAGACGATAGGGTGGTGTGTTGAGACGTTCATCGAGTTATGATTGAGCCTATCAATCTCAATATCAACACAACGAGACAAGAACAATTTTGGTAGGTTGCAGGGTAGCAGAATAGCGACGAAGACGGTTCTTATTCCGTATTGTGTGTGAGAGAACCAAGATGCGTGTTGTGAGATAAACACGATTCAAAGAGATCCAAAGAGGTTCCCCAAGGAAATGGGAGACATTGTCAAGATCCATTGTGGGCAATGAAATAATTGGACAGAGACCCACAAATCGTTACTAAGCAATGGATGTCGTTTGATTGTTGAATTGTGGCTGGTGCCCCTTCGAAGCCTCTCCACGTGACTCCATCGCACACAAACTAAACTCGCTTCCCAAGGAAAATCACTGGCCAGCCACAAAGCGAAGCGAGGGAAGAGCCCCGATAGAACTGCACTGCAAAACTTAACCCCACGCCAAAAGTCCTCCATCACCAACCTCACCACCCGACACTTAGAGACGTTCGCCATCCCCAACCGTCAAAATGGTCAACATTCCTAAGACGCGCAAGACCTGTATGTTCCCGTGTGCCCTCCAATGGAGGTTTTTTTCGAGGTAGAGATGAGATGCTAACGAATGACTCCGTAAAGACTGCGCTCGTGAGAACAAGCACACCCTTCGTAAGTCCTGACTCGACACGATCTTCGTCCACCGAGGCATTTTCGCCAGGACCTGCCGCCGACCCTCGAGACACTCGGATGTTATAAGGAATAGTCAGTGTTAACATGCGGTTTCTGCAGACCGGGTGACGCAGTACAAGGCTGGAAAGGTAAGCTCCCGCTGCTGGACAAAATATTGAAGCTGCAGATCGCTAATCACTCTCGACATACAGGCTAGCCCTTTCGCCCAGTAAGTCATACCTCGATTTCGATTCCATCACGCGCAACGAATAGTCCATCATCCTCGATGCCCTCATGATCCACCACGTTCAATCGAATCGATCTTATCCATCCGGCGGCGAACAGTTTGGCTAGTGCCAAGACTTGATCTTTGGCCTGTGAACAACGCGCCTGGACAGTGGGTGGAGCACATTAGCGATTGTCGCCCCGCTTAGATACCGATCGATACCGATTCCCGATTCCCACGACTATCTATATTCCTTCGAAGTCATGTACTGACATCGGCTTCAGGGGTAAGAGACGTTACGACCGCAAGCAGTCCGGTTACGGTGGTCAGACCAAGCCCGTCTTCCACAAGAAGGCCAAGACCACCAAGAAGGTCGTTCTCCGTCTTGAGTGCAACGGCTGCAAGGCCAAGAAGCAGCTTCCTCTCAAGCGATGCAAGCACTTCGAGCTTGGGTACGATATTCCTCTCCCATCCCTCATGTCCTCCGAATACGAGACTAACGACTCTTCCTTCCTTACAGTGGTGACAAGAAGACTAAGGGTGCTGCCCTCGTTTTCTAAACGGGTTAAAACCTTAGCATACATACCCCCAATATGACAAATTAAAAAAATATCGGACGCTACGACGATAACGAGACTTGCATTTCCTTTTCGTGGCGAAAAAAATCATCATGGACCAACCTACTCGACGTAATGTCGGGCGCGCCCTGTCAGCCCCGTAGGAAGAGTAGGCTCTGGGATCAGGACTGGGTTCATAGGGTTCACAGGTTTCCGGAGTTTGACTACGGCATAAGGCGAAAGAAAGAGAGTGTGGTATTTGTTCCTGTACCAATGTTGCTTGGTCTTCAAACGTGCAGTTCCGCGGAACAAATTACAACCGCGTAGGTTGCTTTGCCACTCTCTTCACCTTTCGTTCGACTTGTGTGCTTCGTGAAGATGCTACCTGTTAGGCCCGTACCGACCACCGCGCGGATCCCAAATATAAAGAATAAGAAAGTGTCTCTCGGCCGGTATTACATTTCTCTTGTAGTGAACCATGGCCCACGTATTGAACGTCTCACGAAGATCCAAAGTGCTTTTGACATGCGACAGGTAGGTCTCTATTGCGAAAGCAATTCGTAAACAATGTCCATGAATTCGCTATTTTGAAAGCCATATCTCAGGCAATGGAATGCCTCTCTACATACAATCGTCGAGCACTAACATCCGCTCTCTATCTTTTCGCGACTACGTAAAACATGAGGACGTCAGCCTGCAAATAGGCTTCTCCGCATCCATCAGAATACCTCTGTAGTCTCATCCACTTGGCGCCGTGTCGGTCGGTAGCCCGGACTAATGCCTTTAATTTCCGCATCGGAATTCTCACCCCAGTGGCAAACAGCCAAGAGGCAAAGGCATAACGGGCCGATGTGCGTAATTTCGCTCCCTCTGAATTCTCCCTCTGGATACTCAGATATCGTATCCTCATAGCTGGGCAATATTATTCAACAACTGGACCTCCTCACCAGGCTTGAAAGCCGGCAGGCCCATGTACGGACAATCGGCGCACCGGAAGGCGTCGCCAAGACTGCAGCTACCGCACGACCCCACCTTGCCCTTGACGGTGAAATCCAGCTCGAGGTCGTCGAGGTCGTCGGCGCCGAGCTTCAGCACGTTGAGTTCGGCGTCCGCCTTGGCGCGGCGCGCTTTGTCCTCGGCTTCGAGCTTGGCTGCGAGACCGCAGGTGCAGTCTTTGCAGGCGCGCCGCCGCTTGCCGATTTTGGGGATGCATTCTGCTGCTGTAGAGCGAGATATGTGATTAGTATGCGTAAAAAGTGATCGGATAGTTGTAGAAATACGTACGAGGTTGGAATCTGCGGTTCATATCCTCCTCGTTCAACAACGTTGACTCATCAATAATATCGTCGTCGTCATCATCGCCGCCGAAATCGTCCAGGTCATCAGCCGCCAGACTTATCACTGCAGGCTGTGGCTTGGCAACAGGTGCGCTAGGAGCACTGTCACCATTAGCGACGCCATTCTTCTTTTTGCCGCCCAGGCGCAACAGCACCGGCGCCTCCTCTTCCGCCTTCTCGAACGTTCCATCCGCCTTCACAACCAGACCACCGAGAATAGCCTCAGCTTCAGGAAGTGAGGGGCCCTCATGCGGGCGGAGGATAGCGCCGGACTTCATAGAAGCCGCGACGGCATCGTAGACGCGCCGTGTGAGGAGCTGAATAGATTCATCGCGCCGCGCGCCGGCTTCGTCTGTGAGAACGACTACGAGGTCGTATGTGGCGGCGGGAAGGGTGACCAGACCGGAGGAGAGACGGTCGAGCATGGTGAGGTCGGAGGATGCGCGGTCGAAAGTCGCGTAGACATTGTGGAGGGTCTCCTCGTGAGAGGCGATGGATGGCGGAGCCAGCAGCAGGGTACGCTGCACGGTCATTTTGGCGATAGGGGGGATGAGATGGTTTTATTTTTTTTTTATTGGTGAGATTTAGAACTGCGCTCGAGTGCCGCGCAAATAATGCCCCGCGTTTGGTCTGAATAAAGGCAAGGGGAAGAGGGGACTACGTAAGAGAGAGTATTCTGATCTGATCTATTCGTTATATGCGTAGAAGCGACGAAGGGGCAGATTTCGGTTGTTAAAGTGTCCGATAATTCAGGAATACGGAATATAGTTTTGACAGAATTGCAGATTCGGAAACCAAAAGTCGATAGATTTATGATGCTTGTGATCGAGATTACCAATCAGACAGACAGACAGTCTTCGCACTTGCGCAATTGGTCTCGATCCCTCTTTTGCCCTACGCCGATTGCGGCCAAGAGTGGGGCCCAGAAGTTACTTAAGTGGGGGCCTTCGGCTGTCACCCTCTACGTCATATGGAACCTCTCTTAGAACAATAATTGCACCTTCCGTCCGTTGCGCGGTTGCCTTTTTGCAGAACCCCCTGATTGATATTAACACGGTCGTACTTGCCAAATAAATAAGCGTACGGATTGCAGTTGATACATCGCGAGAGTTGATATTTAGGCTTCATTTTTTGCCGTTTCCTTGTTGCGTGCATATTCAACTGCGTATAATCCGTAAATATTATCACTTAGACTGACTTGTCAATAAATGTTCTTCTTTGTACTCGCCCCACTATGTATATGTACTTAGACTTTAGATTCTCTTTCAGCTCGAATGAGGAGAATCTCTCTCTACCACGTATTATTACCATACGTTCCTCTCCTCAGCCAGCCTACATACGGAATACAGAATACAGCCAACTGCATTTAATAAGTACCTTAGGCAGAAACTGCTAATCAACTCCCTGTATCACGAGTTGCGCATTGGAAGTCGTTTCCCTGACTTCCTTCCTTAACTTGATCGTCAACCCCGCGATTTACGGAAAGAGCACAGACAACTTCCAGTGATCTAACTCCTGTTAACACACGAAAGTAGTCCCTAGGTCATGTCCTCGACCACTACTTCAGTCTCTGAGTTGCCTACGATAGAGCCTAAGTTACGGTGACAGTACTGTGAAGACGGGGCCCTAACACGGCAACCACGTCCCATCTCTACTCTCTATTATTGTCCCAAGAGGCAACACCCCGTCTGAAAGCAATTAACAAATCAGTTGGTCAAGGGCAACTGATTCGATCAGAGGGTCGGGCCTTTACTTACATGTTACTTCACTACCTTCCCTCTCATCAACAAGACCCATAGCAAATGGCCCCCCTCCCTAACCACTACATCCTCTTCACAACCACTTACAACCTCACCCTCATCCCCACAACCACTTCCAACCATGGCGTCTCCCTCGCCATCACATACGCCACAGGCCTCTCCAATGCGTACTGAGCTCCAGAATGACAACATGTCTTCAGGCTCGTCTCGCAATGGTAACGACGGTCACTCCCGCTCGCGGTCGCCGTCGATGAGCCCGCCCGGTCGTGCGTCCCAGACCGCGGGTGCGGACCGCGAGAACTACGAGGTGATCGTCACGGAATTCTTCGAGGAGCGCCGTCAGGATGTGTCTCCTCGTGCATCGCCTACTCCGACTGAGGAGTTCTTTAATAACCATGGCCAGCAAGCAAGCAATGTACGTTCATCTCCTATTCTTACCTGTCTCTCCGGTAATGATCTTGTATCAACGGAGAGAGACAACACCAACTTCAGGAACTAGGTGCTAACACTATTCCCAGTCTCCTCATACTGAACCTACCAATGTACGTTCATCATCTATTCTGACTCGTCTCATCGATCTACTTTCCTCTTTCAACAGAGAGAGACAACATCAACTTCAGAAACTAAAAGCTAACACTCTATTCCCAGTCTCCTCGTGCTGGTCCAGACAATGTAAGTTTATCTCCTATTCTTACCTGTCTCTCTCTCTATATACTTTCCTGAGAGAAGAAGACATCAAAAACTCCAGAGGCTAGAAGCTAACACTATTCCCAGGCTCCCGCTACTCAGTCTGCCAACGTACGTTCATCTCATCCGTACTCATCTCATCCATCTTTCTCTCCATATCAACAGAGAGAAGACAATGCCAACTCGAAAACTAACACTTTTCCCAGGCCTCTCCTTCTACTCACCCTCACCATGTACGTTCATCTCCTATCCCACTCATCTCATCCATCTTTCCAATCCCCAACCCCAAAAACTAACACCACCCCAGTCCCCCCCAACCTACGACTCCCTCTACGGCCCCAGCGACAGCTACGGCACCTTCGGCCCCGACAACGAAGCCTTGGCCTACATGTCTAACGTCCTCGAAACCATGCAGAGCGGCGAGTACTACCGCCAGCAGCAGGAGCAGCAGCAGCAGCAGCAGTCACGCAGCGACTCCGAGCTGACGTCGCCCTCGCCCTCGACGTCATCGCCATCGTACATCACGATCCCGCACCACGGCAACAACGAGGACGACGCCGCCTCCTTCACGGAGCCGCCGCCCCGCGTCCGCTTCAGCGACGTCGTCGGCATGACGGACATCGTGCTCGCCGTCTTCTACGTCATCATCATCGTCTGTACGATCTTGCTGCTCTGGGCCATTCTCTCCGGCGAGTTGACGTTCTGGAGTTAATTCTCCCGCCTTTTTCGGGTCAATTCGTTCGAGGTTATGGTTGTGGTTGAGTGAGATCTGAAGGAGCAGATCTGAAGACCCCGGAATGACCATGTGCTACGCTTGCTATTGCTTTTTATGTTTCCGTGTTATGACGCCTTTACGAGATGAGGATTGTAAGCCCATCCCATCCCTAATACTTTCCAATGCTAATGATACACAGCGTGTTGATGCCGGCTAAGAAATGGAAATGCCCCTGTCATGCCTACCCACCCACACCTTACGTTCGTGTTAACTCTCCCCTAGGAGAGTTTTCATTTTTCAGTTTCTTCAGAGATCTCTTCGGAGATCCTTGTAGATATTCTCTATTCCCGTTTATCCCTTTTAATTCTGTGGGTGGGGGCATAATGATCATGATCACGATGGCATTTAGAACATCACACGACACGCGTCGGAAAGTTGAGAGAGAAAAAGAGAAAGAGAGAAAATCCCCGAAAATGGCAAATGTTAAGGAAAAGGTTTCGCTGTAGCTACTTTTAGGAGCAAGTCCCGGAAAAAATCCTAACACAGTTCAACCAGAATCGTGATTTTGTCCCTTTTTCGCTACGTGACATACTTATTTGACTTCAGGAAGAACAACAGTAGTGATAGAATCCAGAAGCCGCCTCCACATCGCCGTGCTCTCCGCATCCGCCGTGCCCTGCGTCAGCGTCGCCCGATGGCCGATAATGATCAACCCGGCCTTCGCGCGCGTCAACGCGACGTTCATGCGGCGCAGGTCCTTCAGAAATCCAATCTCACACGACTCATTGCACCGCGTCGTCACGAAGACTACAATGTCCGCCTCCCGCCCCTGATACCCGTCGATACTCGATACCTCGATGTTCTTCATACCGGCGAGTTTCTTCGTGAGGACCTCACGTTGCTTCGTGTACGGCGTCAGGACCGCTATGGTCTGCTCTGGAATATCCTGTTTCGCTGCTACGGCCTCAGGGCTGGGTTGGGTGAGCATAGAGCAAACTCTGTGACACACTCTTGCCTGCCCTTCATTCGATTTGGACTTTTGCCCGAATTTGTCTTCTCGGGCGTTGCATTCGATGAAAATCGACCGGGCTTTATCTAACTTATTCGTAGGGTCCACGGGCCAGGGAAACATGGTTGGATTGAGAACTCGATCTTCTGCTTTGATTCCAGTATGTAACCCGCCGTCGTAGAATTGCTTGGAGCTGAAACTGCTGATGGAGGGATGCATGCGGTATTGCGTGTCGAGCATGAGTTTCACGACGCCTGCGTCTGGACCCAAGGGGGCCTTATACAGGCGCTCGAACAGGGAGACGTCGAAATCGAGCGCTGTCGAGATCTGTTGGACCGTGGGTCTGAGCTGGACATGGTCGCCGACGAGGAGGGCTCGTTGACAGCCTTTTGTCAGGGGCACGAGCGATTCTGGCTCCGTTTGCTGGGATGCTTCGTCGATGATGACCACTTCAAAGTTCTGGTTACGGAGGAGACCGACTCCGGCGCCCATGCAGGTGGTGAAGGCGAGGCGGCAGGCTTTGACTCTTTTCTGCGCATCTCTCATTGCTTTCGGGTTGGAGTGGAGCTCCATGCCTGCCATTGCGTCGAGTGTGTATGGCCGTAGATCAGAGGCAACTTTTCGGACCTATCCATTGTTAACGTCAAGTCGGCTAGTTAAGTGGTAGCGATCACATACCTCCGTACTTATACGCAGTACTGACTGCTTATCAGTTTT
This sequence comes from Xylariaceae sp. X167, assembly GCA_028637775.1. Classification (NCBI taxonomy): domain Eukaryota; kingdom Fungi; phylum Ascomycota; class Sordariomycetes; order Xylariales; family Xylariaceae; species Xylariaceae sp. X167. The sequence continues at coordinate 459,776 of JAJFDK010000008.1, forward strand.
CGCCATGGACAGATACCTTCTCATTACGTTATCGACAGCATTATGTGTCGGCGCCGTCACCAATATACGTTCCTCATCGATCACAGTCTCAAGCGCCATTATAGCTGCGACAATCGTCTGCGTCTTTCCCGTTCCGGGAGGACCCCAGAGACACACAAGCGGATACTTTAGGGCTGCAGCAACAGCGGCATTCTGGCTGCTATTCAGCTTTGCTTGGTCATGGTAAATGATGGGGAACGCAACGGCCGACGAAGACGATGCCCCTAATAGTGGTCTCGCGATTAAGCAGCAATCCTCTGTCTCGGTTGCGAACTTCTCAACTGCACCGAGCATGGTCTTGGTTGTGACAAACTTGGCACAGTATGTCATCCGCCAAGAACATTGCTCGAAATACGGCGGCAAGGGGTGTAGGCATTGAAATCTCGCCTTCCCCTTCTCCGAAGCGGTTACCAACGCATCCAAACAATATAATCTCTGGAGGGGCGAATTCGTCGGTGGATTTGCTACTGTCAGCCGTACGTGTGCATTCTTTTCGGGCGTTCCACCAGGCGCGTCGATGCGGAAGGCAGCCTCAACTTCTGCATTTCCATGCAGCTCCTTGGAGTACAACTTAAGAGTTATGAGATCGTCTCGGGTCTCCGCCTCCTCATCCACACCGCCGATGTGCTCCAACGCAATTCCAATCATGTTCTTCTTGAAGTGGCTTATTACAAGCTCATCCCCATCGAGAAGGCGATCGCACTCAGGCTCGAAACATTCCATCAAGATATCCAGCGCCAGCGTGGGGGATCGAACGGCAAGAGCTATGAGCTCTATCAACTCAGCGAAGGTGTTTGTTGACATGGTCTCCATCTTCTCTAAGACCTTTTTCAGTGGCTCAATTACTAACTCCTGTTTGTTGTTTGCAGATAGAATCAACCCTCGGAGTATTTCAGGGGCTCTGTTCAGAACTGCAATGGCCAGTTCCTCCGGAAGCTCGTCAAAGCCCTCGATCTGGGTGAAACGGACCGAAAGAGAAGGGGTCATGTCCATAGCTCCGAATATGGCGTTCAGAATCGCGGCCGGTGCTAGAACAGTAGCCTCTGGTTTGCCTATCTGGCTTAGAAGGTGATCGGCACATTTGTGCATCAGACTGATCTCATTGGCTTCCCGCAGGCGTTTGAACACGTTCGACAGATCTTCGAGATTTTCAACCTTGTTGAGAACAGATAGGTCATCACGAGCGATACCAGCAATACAATCCGCAAGGGGCCCTTGACTTTGAAGGGAGAGACTGGATATCGAATACTCAATCGGATCCTCATCGAATAGGGGCATCCTCTCCTCGGTATCGATGTACTCGAGCCAGAGGTCAAGATTTCGCATGGACTGAACATCTCTATTGGAAATCACGTATATCTCCTAGGATCACATCAGTACTAACGTTCAGGGCAGCGAGGGAATGATCCATTGGCTTACAGCAGCAAGTACGCCATTTCTATTGACTCTCCCGATATGTGTCTGCAGGCCACGACTAAACTTGTCGAGAGCAACACTGACTATGAAGTCGTAATTGAGCCCACTATCCAGCGTCGATTGTTTCTGACGGCGAGCATCACCCCTATTCTTGGTATTACGGTAAGTGCTGTCATCCGAGCCGCCGCGCCGAATATGAATCCAGGTATTTCTCCTCATTCCCTCAAACAGCTGGAATGAATTATCGTCACAACACAAACGATAGTTAGTCTTAGTCGGAAGACATAGTCGGCTCTGCATTTGTGGCCCTTGCGAGTGCGGAAAGGCGAACAAGCGCACGCTGTCGTCCACTAGGTAGTCTTGTGATCTTTCGATCTTCTTGGGAACGTACATGGCTATGGTGAGTCTCTCGTCAACACGAAGAATGATCAATTTCCTGTGGAATAGCTCCAAGGACCTGGCAGTTTCTTCGAGAAAGGTAGCCATTCTATCGCGCGAGGAGTCGTACACACGTTTCCATCGGATCCTGGGTTGGTCTAGGCCGAATCGGCTGAGCTCTGGACCACTCACTAAGTCTGAGGAAAAAAGCGCGTTCATGATGAGAGTTGGTACATCCGGAAGAACCGGTAGTTGACTGAGCGTCCAGGCCTTCTCCTCCGCTGTCAAGCGATTCAGGTCGAAGTAGTGAAGGAAGTCTTGCAAAGGTGTGTCATTGCTTCTGCACCACTTGAATGCCAATTGGACAAGCTCGAACTCGGAGATTGCAATTCCATCGCGGTTTAAAAGCAGCTCAACGGCATTAAAGTCGTAACCGTCTAAAGTTGTCGTGTTTGGTTTGACTGCCTCGGTTGTCTTTATCGCTGCTTCGTGTAGCACGTCGAGGATAAAAGGGTTGTCGGATGTTGGTTTCGGTGCGTTCTCTAATCTCTGAGGTACTTGGATGCGATTACCATCTACACATTGGGAGAACAGACGGTTGAGCTCTTGACATTCAGGCGCCATTGGCCCTTTAACCTTCGCCCAGTCAATGAAGAGGTTCTTCACTCGTCCTAGAGAAGCGCTGTTATATTGCGAGAAGAACTAGATAAATGGTTAGCGATGTTGTTCTCAGAAGATTCAATGATTGATGGTCATGAGAACGATAGCTTAGAAGAACTCACCTGCAGGCGATCGTCATCACTTATACCCTTAAAGCTGACTGGTTCCGGTGCTCCTGGATATTCTGCGGGCTGGGCGACTTTCGATGGCATGAGATCTTTATCCCAGCAGACGAAAACTAAACACATGCGAACTGATCAGTATAAGCCTGGAAACTTGAGAGCAAGTCCAACGCACAGGTATCTCCGTCAAGATCACCTCCAGACATCATATCGGCTGATGGTCTTTTCCCCGTGACCGGAAACACGATGCAATCTACAAGATGCGCCAACTCCGGACGGCTAACGGCCTTGAGTTTCTGCAAATCTCCTGGATGGAGGCAGGGATTGCGTGTGACTAGGACATGGGCGTTGTTGAGCGTTTGAGGCAAGCCGTCCTCATCCATTGTGATCTTGACGTGACATTCGCCCTCTTTCAGCACATCCCAAGCATCGCATACACCGAAGAGATGTCTGGACTTTGGTATGAATATTCGACACTTCTGTGTGTCGTCCTTCTTCAACATTTTTCCCTTCTCCGCTTTGACAAGCTTCAGAATCTCCGGCCTCACTACATCCAGGGATTCCATGAGAACCCTTTCCGCAAGATCAGGCTTGTTGAGATAGCACAGAAACCTAAATGCCGTCTGCGGGACTTCAGAGGCCTTCTGAAGAAACTCGAAATGTTCGTTCTGCTTTTTCAATAGAGTCTGTGCCGAAATTCCCAGCGAATGCAGGAGAGTGATAATCTCGTCGTTGAGATTATCATAGAAATAAGGCTAGGAATGCTTCATCAGCTCAACCTTTTCATCTAATTCTAACTGTTCAACGAGCTAACCTTCGAGTTATCGACTACCGAAAAGGAAAAATCGTCGCCACCCGAGAACTTTTTCATAGATTTGCGGAGCTTGAGGTGAGTGCGCGGGTCCTTCATCCGAGGGTCCAGAGTGACCACTCCTTTGTAGCCCCTATATCTGATCTGGAAGACTGACGGGTTATATCGCTTGTCACGAAAAACTAAACGGAGACGTCGCGCGAGCTCGTTTGCGAACTTGGGAGATACCAAACCACACCCGTCCGTGAAAGTATAGCCATCGCTCTCTATGTCTGGAATGTCTTCGCATCGGCTAGGCTCAACTGTAGTGACTGCCGTTGCTGACGAGAAGAGTAGACCAATGCGCTTCGCCTTCTTGGCCACCGTCTTCATCTTCGTGAAGTCTCCAAGAGACTCGACTCGTTCCGATATGGCCTGTTTCGAGGCTGCCAAAAGCAGACAGGTCCGGGACTTGAGCTGGCTGTTACTGTGGCCGTAGAAATTGTAATGGACTTTCTGCAGCACAATGCCAGCGCGTAACAGGCTCACTATGTAACCCGAAGACTCCTTCTTGGACCAAAACTTATGCACGCCATTTTCATCCGGTATCTCATAGCGTGGACGGAATGACGAGACGGAGACGAGCACTATCTCACTGGATTTGAGACCTTGCGTTGCTCGATTGGGCTCCAGCTTCTGAAGTCTCATGGAAATGTGCGAGTGTCCCGTCGTATCTGAGACCAAGACGATGGCTTTCACGTAGCCACTCTTGTCCAAAACCTGAGGCTTGGGCAGCGAAGGAACGTCATACTTCCATTCGGTGTCAGTGAGCGCGATATCTTGCAGCTTCAGCTCATAAGAGCCGAGTTTCGCCATCGTACTGGTGATTCGGATCGCGAGTGAGTCTTGAAGTTGAGAACCTCATTTCTAACCTGGACTCGCAGAGAAGATCACCCTCATTGACGAGGGTGCCCGCTCGTTGGAGCTGCAAACAGACTGGGATCCATGCATGATCGCCATGATTGGTCTTCCTTCGTCGCCCCTCACTTTCTTTCTCAACAGCGGATCTGCAGCAATGTTGTGTAGCAGCAAGTGCATATGGCCGCCTTAGCCAGGTACTCACCCGGTGATGAAAAAGAAAGAATGCATGAGATTCAGCCACGCGCATCATGTCTTTCGAGAACGAGAAGAGACAGTGAAATTGACTTTTATTTCTTTAACGGGCGTCTTGTACTTTCTATTGCGATATGACGTTCTATTTGAATATGCATCTGCCCGGTCGAACCCCCACGCTTGACCCTTTGGCCAATCGGATGGCTCGACTAATAGGAGTCCACCCGAAGAAACGGTGATCCTTGTTGTCTTTGTTTCTTTTGCCGTGAGACTCTCGTCGAGATCAACACATCAACATTCGCAAGCCATAGCTTATGTTTATATCGATCTGAAAACGAAGGTATTTACGGACTAATCCACTTGATTGCTGGTGCCAACTTGTAGTGACATGAAAATGAACCCTCACTCTTCGATCAGTTTTGAATGCGGATTTCGCAGTCTGCGATCGCCACACACCAGCAGTTGCCAAATAACCCAGTTCATATACAGAACAAGTTAACCTCGTGTTGAGCGCATGATGGATCCATGCTGGCGTTGTTGGCGTTGTTGGCTCACCGTCACATGCAGTGTCACCTGACGACGGTTGTCAGCGGGTTGAGGTATAATATCCTGTAATATATCCAGGCAACTGTCTCTACGAAGGATGGATTACTCAGTCCAGGCCATCCGTCTATCAAGCGGTAGTCCCAGCATCAAGAACCTCACTCTCATCATCGCAAGCAGAAAACACCATGACACCACCAAACATCTACATAGTAGGAAGCCAATGCACCGGCAAGACAACCCTCGTCGACGCCCTAGCAAACCACTTCGACCACAAACCCGGTCCAGCAAACACAAAACCAGGCATCATCAAGGAAGTGGCCCGGACAGTCCTCAAAACCCACGGCTTCACGCGGATCGACATCCGCAACTCGCAAGACCGCACCTTGGAGCTCCAGCGCCTGATCCTAGAAGGCCAAGCCGCAGCCGAGAAGGCCCAAATCCAGGGTCCCGGGTCGTGGTTCATCTCGGACCGGTCGGCTATTGATCCTGTCATCTACGCGCGGAAGTACGTCAGCGTGGAAGCGGCCGATGTGCTGTGCGCTGCGCCGCATTGGGTCGACATGCGAGATCGCATGGCGAGGTCTCTTGTCATTGTTTGCGAAGCCGGCGTTGATTGGCTTACGGATGATGGCGTGCGGTTGATGCCGCTTGATAATTCGGAGTGGTTACGGGTGCATGCGGAGTTTTGTGCTGTTCTTGATGATGCTGGGTTGGAGTATCATGTCTTGCCTTCTAGTGTGAGAGGTAGGGATGATCGACTCCAATTCGTGTTATCCCTGTGGGAGGAGAAGAGGAGGTTACTTACCTTGGGCAATGGCGAGTCAAATAAGGAGAAATGAGGGTTGTGATTTCACATTGTATATCTTTGGACCTAGTTACTAGACGGGGACTTTAGATTTCATCTTGTGGATGGCATTGAGTAGATAGGGGTAAGGGGTAGACGTGTGAGCCGAACAAATTTTCTCCTGTTTCTAGAATGGATGTCAGGGGATAAACGTGAGCATCATTCATAGACAAGAATACACGTCAACAACATGTTAGATAGAAAATCCATTAATTTGCCAGTGAAGACTTTGTAATTTATTATAAATCATCGCCATTATTAACATTTCTCCTCATGGAGGACAGTATTGTACGAAGGTAAACACAATCAGTGCTTCGCCATTGTTGAACCCCTCGTCGGTCTGGGCGCAAGACGGCGAATACCAAACTCCCACACCACAATAGACACGGAGCCAACGCCACTGCTCCCTCACCGTCTTGGTTCCTGTTTGCTTTTTGTGGGTTCATTACTCCGAACGGACGTGCAAACATGATAGGGGAATAAAGAAGAAAAGAGCCGAGTGAAAAGTTCACTGAGCAGACACAAACAAGCCCCACCATGGTATTTTATTCATTATAACGTAGCGCCTTTCATGAGGCGTGCTCGTAATTAAAGGTCAAGATTACTCGACCTGAACCTCCTCCTGCTCAGCAGGGGATTCGGTGATATCATCGGAGATGTGTTCGTCGGGAACTTCGGCGAACACATCAACAAATTGAGCAACCGACTTAGCGGCGCACTCCGGCTCAGGCTCCAAGATAGGAGTGGCCGCGCACTCCGACGAGTGAATAATCTCGTCTTCGAACCACATCTCAAGAAGTTGAGTTCTGAGAGGGTCGAGTAGGATCGACTCGATAGGAGTAGCCATTGTGAATTCGGTATGCGTATGCGTGAGAGTCTCCGTCTCAGTCACTGTCACGATCTTCTTGTCGATAACCGACTCGGCCTCCTGCGCGTCCTCCGGCACGATGATCTCCCAATCTCTGGTAACGCCAGGCGAAAAGGGGCTGCCGGGGCTGCTACAGTAAACCTTTCGGTTGCCGTTGGAGGCTATGAAGTTCTCCGGGGACGATAGCGAGGTGTCGTCGGGCGAATGCGTATACACGTTTGAGACCTTCGGTATGGTCTTCATAACATGTATGACGGGTTCGTAAGGAGGCTCGACCTGGGCACTTCGGACAAGCAGACCCACGACGAGAAGACTCAGCACGAGGATGATTATGTTTCGGCTATCTTGAAGCACAAAATAGCCGAATCGGACTAGTAGGTTGCGCGAACGCGTCGATGGAGAAGTACTGTCTCCGCGATCGCTGGCATTCAAAGAGGCTTCGCGACTGTGGAACGCCTGGCGCGGCGGGGTGCCTCCATAGGTTTCGCGCAATCTCGCTTCGTGGGCTGATTCGGGCGACAGGGAACAGGACTGCGCTCTTGACTTGGCAATGTCTGCCTGCGACATTTCGCGCTCGTATCGCGCAGCACTCAAATGAACGAGCTCATCCTGAAGGTTCGGTTCGACAATGGGCTCTACCTCCACGTCCACCCGCTCCATCTCTTTCCAGCAAGCTTCCCAGGCACCGGCGCGCATCAGGCCGGTACTCGCATAGACATTCACGCGGAAAACCTTGGACTTGGTGGGGGGATCGTATCGGAATTCGCTCTTGCAGGTTCCGCACCAGCGGCGCTTGGACTCGGATCGTCGCTGATCGTTGCTCTCATCTTCGTCAGTGTTGTCATCTGCGATCGATACCTCGTTGGATGGTCCGTAATAGTGACCGCATTCCAGAATTCTAGCGCGACGACGGACAGGCAACTCCAAAGCCTCGAGGAGACGCTCCTCGAGAACCTCGAAGTCGTTCTGAGGATGGCTGATCAGCACACCGCGTTCGATGACGGTGTCGCCCACGCGGTCCTGCAGCATGCGCCAGGCATTCCGCAGTGACACTGCCTCGCTAGTCATGTCAGCGGGGTCAACATTGTTAAGAATGTCACCCCACGTCCATCGCAGCGGAAGCAGTGTCACGTGCAAGAGAACGAGAGGCGCATCGCTGCGGGACTTGAATCGCGCCGGCGTGATCATCCTCTTCGGATTGTATTGGGCCGAGGCGATGGGAGTGCCCAGTCGGGAAACGGTTGGGAATTGCTTTCTAGACGATCGCGTGGAACTAACAACAGATGCCGGCGGGGAGGCGAGCGACAGGGCCTGGGAGTCGAAAGAGGCCCTGAAAAGAGAGCGGGAGGCTTCGCGACTCGCAGGGTTGTATTCTTCTCTGTCGAAGTGAGAGACGGGTAGAGCGTGCGGCGAACGTGGGGAAGAGTGTGTGATCGTGGTCAGGTTGTCGCCATCCACCGTGGTACCCTGTTCAGAGCGAGCATCGAAGGAGCCTGAGGAACTGCGCGGCCTCTCGTCAGTGAAGACGTCTTCTTCCAATCCCTCATGTCGTTGGGAGCTGATCTCGGCGTCCCTCGAGGGTGCCCAAGTAGAATCAGACGTATAAGACGCCCTATCGTCAGCAGTCGCGGATCGGTCAACATACGGTGGCTCCTCATCTTCTGAATGGGAAGGCTGACGCGTCGAGTCGCTAAGCATGGCGTGCTTGTCAGTCTCCTCACTAGGCGTTACGTCCATCTCACTATGTGTCACTTCGTAATTATCTGTCTCTATACTTGGCCGAACCGATGATTCATGATCGGAATCGGCATCGTCGCCGACATGGCTAGTTGGGTACGATCTGTCTTCGTCCATGGAGCCCGTAAAGGAGGGTGCGCGCACGTGATAGTCGCGATCGCGATCCAGCTCAGAATAAGACATTTAAAATCAAAGGCAAGGGGGAATAGGGAGTGATTGTTGGATCATGGACGGTAGCACGAGGAGAAAAGGGGATGGAATGCGGGTGTTTTCACTGCTAGTACAGAAGAGTTGAGACGGAAGTGGTGACTCGATCTGAGGTTGGCGATGTCTTGCCGCTGGGTGTGTTTGTGATTTAAGCGAGTGCAAACCGATTCACGAGGATTCAATGTTGACGGTACACTGTCCAGTTGCCGCGTCAACCAGTCACATCTGCTAGTCGAACTAGTTTCCCCCCACAAACACGCTGAACCCACCAATCCCGCCGCAGAACGTGTACCGCCTTATGAGGACCTCATTGTTGATCGGTTTGGTTCGTGATCGCGAGTTTAAATCCAATCTCACGATCATGATGGTCAGATTTTGGCAAGATATAAAAACGACGAATGAGGCTCCATGCAATGCTAGCAAGCGATGGAGGTTATTGTTTCTTTTCCCGCTCGCACCTGCTTACCTATATTTACATATTGTGTGCGTTAGGTACCTCCCTCGTCCAGCTCCAACCGCCAATCCTCCTGAATTGACGTCATGCCTTTAAACGCTTTGCACCTCTGGATTTGGCCCTAATCGGCCGGTGCGGATACCCGCTGCGGGTCCGCATCGCAAGTTTCAAATCTGTAAGGTACATCGGTACTTCGTACAGTACTAGTTGCGCCTAAGCACTTGCGGATTAGGCACGAGTTTTAGCTGTTTCGATACAGTGCAAACACATCCCTCCCACGGAACACAGCTCTCTATGACTAAAAGGTGGGTTTGTTTCTTATCGATAGAAGGACCGAGCGTCATTCAACCGCACTGGTCGGCATTCAGTTACTGCGGCGGCCGTTAAGTTGGAGGGAGCAACCGTGAATGTGACGGATTACGAGGTAGGCACGAATTCCAAGATCGGTTTATTATCTTTCCCGACCGAGTATGAGATAATCAATCACCTTCCAATCTCTTCCTCGTTCCATCCTCCTCTATCGTAATGCACCGGTGATTCACGCTTGTTCCTGAAGCCTGCCACTACTCGCCTCCTCTGTTCCATCTACTACGATAGACAGACAGACGCAGGCATCTACATATCTACGTGCATCAACTCCGTAGAGCAAGCAGTATCTTTCCAATAGAAGTAGAAGCACCATTACCCCCGTCTTTGCGCTCAGCTTGGTCCGCACGGGAGTGTGATGTGTGATCGCAAGCTCTGTTGAAGTAAACAGCCAGAGTCGCGTCATTCCATCCTCTCAACATGGATCCCAACGAGCCATCGGAGCCTACTCTGCCTCCCGCTGAGCAGGTATGTCACTCTCCTCAACCCCGCCCACTCTCGTTTCTTCATATCGCGAGCTTCCGAGCTTTTGTGCTGACAAGACCCTAAAAGATGCGCCAGCGGCGGCTGGCAAAGCTGGCCAGCGGGAACGCCTCTCCCTCCAGCGCAAAGACTACGCCTGAGCCATCGCCTGAGTCCAGCACCACCGCCCTCCCGTCCTCCTCGGCCCTACCCCAGGGCGCACGTCGCATCACCACAGAACCGAAACCAGCCGAGACCGCGTCTTCTGCGAACCCTTTTTCGCAGCTCACGAGTAAGAAAAGGGAATCACCGCATGATATGAGCCAAGCCAAGCGATCTACAGGTTCGATGAACGCACAGCAGCCAGAGTCCCGTCAAGCTAAGAAAGCTCAAGCCGCGCCTCAGGATAGTTTCGAGGATTGGGCAGACCGTGTGCTTAGCGACATCTTTCGGGTGACGCTCAGTGAGGATATCTCGCAGGACGGTCGCGGTGCCCGACTCACTTACCTGCCAGGACTACGGGCTGATCTTGAGCAGTCTGGCGAACCGGTGAAACTCAGCACGTCCACTCTCGATTCCGCCCTTATTGAGGCCGCTGCGAATGTGCCGCTGAATACGCCGCTTCTCGATTACCTTCTTCCATGTTGGAAGCGAATAATGAGCACCATTCGTCTATTGCGGCGGCTAACCCCCACTCAAGAGTCTATGTTGCGAGAGACAAAGCGACTGTGCATGAGTAATTGCATCTTTGCTCTTACTATGCCTGAATACTTTGGGTAATACATAACCTCCCCCCTTATCTTACACCGTTCGCAACTTGGCGCTGATGCTGATAACTCCTAGTCGAGATGCGAACCCACACCACGACTCCCTGGTCCCTTACCTTCTGCGCAACCACGACAACGAGGACGGTATATGCTTAGATTTCTTTACAGAAGCTGTCTCGCGTGCGAGTGAGGATGATAGCATCATGCCAATCTTTACCGAGGCCATGGTCATTATGAGCCGTAGGGTGGCTCTTATGACGATGAATGATAATTACAAGCCATATATCAATGTGAGCACAAGTCTGAAGCCATCTGCTTCGCGATTGCTGACACTCCCAGTGCCTCGTGACTTATTCACGATTTCCGGTTCTTCTCGATGCTCTCGCACGACATCCTCGTTTCCAAGTACAGCTGGACGCGAACGCGACAAAGGAGGAGCTAGCCAAGGCCACAGAAATGCACACCATCCTTGGTCCATTCTTCAACATCTCTCCTCTTCATTCTGAAGTAACCAAGTCCTATTTCGCCAGTCCCCGAACTATCGATGCTGGTCACGTCAAGTCTTCTCAGAGCGCAATACAGATGACGCTGAAGGCTCACCAGGGAGATCTAATTAGCATCGTCAATGCTCTCGTCCGCGCTAGCCCCGCCACGAAGAACAGTACCTTGGACTGGTTTGCCTTCAGTCTGAACTCGAACCATAAACGCCGCGCCTTGCAGGTTAAGGACACGGAAGTCGCATCAGATGGTTTCATGGTCAACTTGACGGCGGTACTGGACAAGCTTTGTGAACCATTCATGGACGCCACATTCTCCAAGATCAACAAAATCGATCTCGACTACCTTCGACGAACTCCACGTGTCGACCTGAGTGATGAGACGAAGTTGAACGCCGATCAAGCCACATCGGACGCTTTCTACAACAACAAGGTGGAGGGCGTGTCAAATTTTATCTCGGAGATATTCTTCTTAACACTGGCGGCGCATCATTACGGTCTCGGAGCAACAAATTCCAAGGTTAAGGACCTTGACAAAGACATTAAGTATGTTGAGAAGCTGGTCAGGCAGATGGAAGATGAGCTGCATAAGGATCAGACGGTAAGCGTTCTCTTGTCAATCAATGCCAACATTCTTACTGAATTACTTAGGATCCATTACGGGCTGCACTGGTGAAACAACAGCTGCAAAGAGCGGTTAATACCCTTGAGAGATACATCACCCTGAAGTACGCGATTCAGGCCGTTGTACTCGATCAGTCTACGCAGACGTTGTCATTGCAGTTTATGCGATATGTAGCTGTATGGCTCTTGCGGACTGCTAGCAACACCGACTATACACCGGGAAAACAGATCAGTCTCCCCCTTCCCGCAGACCGGCCGGCAGCATTTAGCTGCCTGCCCGAGTACGCCCTCCAGGACGTCGTCGAGAACTTTAAGTTCGTTTTTCGGTATGTCTTGCTCTTCAGGCCTCGATGATACTGGTAGCAAAGTGCTAACCCTCGAATTAGATCGATGCCGAATATCCTAATGTCATCTACTGGAGACGAGATTATTACTCTTTGCATCGCCTTTCTGCGATCCTCGGAGTACATCAAAAACCCCTATCTCAAGTCTTCCCTAGTGACATTGCTGTACTCTGGAACCTGGCCCATGTACCACTTGACGAACGGTCTGCTCGGCGACTCCCTGATCGGTTCAAGCTTTGCTAACGAACATCTGCTCCACTCCTTGATGAAGTTCTATATTGGTACGTCTCGCACTCACTCCTTTTTCTATGTGTAGCCCAGTTAACAAATAATAGAATGTGAACACAGTGGCGTCAGCTCGGCCTTCTACGACAAATTCAACATTCGATACGAGATCTTCCAGGTTATCAAGACCATCTGGTCGAACAACATATACAAGGAAAAGCTCAGCCGGGAAAGCACGTAAGTTGCTTGCACTCTTAGTCGAATGAGGTCGCTTCTGACAATTACAGGGTCAATCGGCAATTCTTCGTACAATTCGTCAATTTACTCCTCAACGATGCCACATACCTCTTGGATGAAGCGCTTACGAAACTCGTCAAGATACACGACTATCAAAAACAGCTTCAAGACCAAGGATTAACACCAGAGGAAAGTGAGAAGATAAGAACAGATCTAGAGCAAGCCGAGCAGCAGTGCCAATCGTGGATGCAGCTGGTCAATGATACCATGGGTATGATGAAGCTCTTCACTGAGGCGCTACGGGATTCTTTCACTATGCCCGAGATTGTTGTTCGGTTAGCCGGCATGCTGAACTACAATCTCGAATCCTTAGTTGGCCCCAAGCGTGGTCAACTCAAGGTCGAGGATGCCCAGAAGTATCACTTCGACCCCAAGACATTACTGTCTGATTTCATTGATGTGTACCTCAATCTCGGTTCTAAAGTCGAGTTTGTCAAAGCTGTTGCCGGTGATGGCCGCTCTTACAAGCCATCAAATTTCGAGGAAGCATCCCAGCTCCTTCAGCGTGGCCTTGGAAAGCCCCCGGAGGTGGTCGCTGCATGGAACGATCTTAGGAAAAAGATTGCAGACGCCAAGGATGAGCTAGATCAGGCTGAGCTGGATCTGGGTGAAATTCCTCCCGAATTCGAAGACCCCATTATGGGAGATCTCATGACCGATCCCGTCATTCTGCCATCTCGACACATTATGGACCGGTCCACTATCGTGCAGCAACTTTTGTCGACACCCAAGGATCCTTTCTCCAACGTCCATATGACTATCGATGACGTTGTGCCGGCAGATGATTTGCGTAAACAGATTGAGGCCTGGAAAGCTGAGCGAATAGCATTGGCGAAGGCTAGGGCTTCAGAAGACAAAATGGACATCGATTAATACTAAATCGGTTACAGTTTTCGCGGCTCGATCGCCTGGATGATATGAACGAGAGGGCTGGATGTTGCCTTACAAAGTTGAAGCAGAATGATGAGAAAGACAGATACGGGTTATGGCTGAAACCACATGATTGATTGCACTGATGGGCTGGCAAGATAGTCTAGAATATTGTAGATGATCGGGCGGTGTTCTTGAGAGTCAGATAGCAGCAACTACTCAGGTAGGAGCCAATGATGCTATGTATGATGGTCAAGTATCAGTCCGTGATTTGCTGTCAAGACGCTTTGCCATGGCCTGCTACGGAGAGGAGATGCGGGGGGTTTACGATGCGGAGAAAAGATCCATTAGCTATCACGACAGGGGGGAGCTTTTCATAGATTTTTGGTAGGTAGACAACTAACTACCTACCTAGGTATCACGAAACATCTATGCTTGCTATGTTGTAGAACTGTTAATCTGTGTGACTTGGTGATGTGTGGCGTTGAGACATTCGGCGGCCTCTTCCGTATGCGAGGTCTTGTTGGGGATTTACCTGTGCTACTCTTAAGTGAATATCGTACAGGTTTGAATTAAATGCGACTGGTAAGACTTGGGGAACTGCCGTGAGTGTGTGTGTAGGGACACTTGGGGTCGACAAGAAGTTCTAGCCCCAGACTGAGATTTTGTGGTTTTGGGACACCGATTCGCACGTAAGGCGGGCGGACAGTGAAATTACATGACGGCACGTGCGGTTGGGAGAAGAAAGAGGGAGAGGAGTTAGATATTAAACCCAGCGCGTCTACCTCTCTGGTCTGCACTGCATCTTCTCCTTTATCATCGTTGTGTTCTGTTGTGTATATCCCCTTTTCTGTATCTTCCGTTCTTAACCAGGGGGTATCCGGACGTGTCTGAGAAGAACGCCGGTGATTCATGATACAAATTCATCATCTTCACCGTCTACGATTCTTCAAAGGACATTAAAATATCTACGTTAACGATCGGTACTATCTGCCCTTTGACTCATCGCACTTGCGTTCTACTAGGTGAGCAGAGAGCAATGGGCAGAACAATAGGGTCGATTTTAACTTGCGGAATATCCCATACGCCAAAGCGCGCGCAAATCGAATCGAATGGTCAATAGAAAAGTACGCCAGGCGCAAACCTCACCGTAGGCGCAATATCAACGGTGCGCGGTCTACTTCAGGGCAGAAGGTCCAGCTTGTGCAAAGTGCAATGCCCAACAGCCTGTCTCGTCCGAGCTGTTACGCTGCAGGCTCAAAACGGTTGCTCACTACCCCGATTTCGATGAACAAACCAGCAATATGAATGTCGAATTTGTTTCTCCTTGATTTTCTTGCTGTCAGCTTGCAATATCATCTGGACCTTGTGTAGGGACTGACTGACCAACTCACCTGTTAGCATTTCTCCCTGTCCCTCGCTCCTGCATCCCCTGGCAACCGTCACTCCTACTTCAAACCTCCGACGGACACGTACTTACTTACCTGCGCCTTCCGAAGTCAAGCTGGTAGCTGCCAACGTAGACACGTATGTACCTGCACTTTGAAAAACTGTTAAACAGCCCACCTGCTTACCCCCCTCTTTTCCATTCTTAGTTCTTCTTCCTCTTCCTCTTCCCCTTCCTCTTCATCTTCATCTTCTAGTCTTACCACCCATAAAACTTTCCGTAGGTATTATTAACGCCATTAGGTGCACAACTTCGACGTCGGGCTTCTAATCTCAAGCAACCCGTTTCCAATATCTTGAACTTGGTCTCATTCGCAAGAAGTTGGCCGATGACCGGCTGATTGCCAACTACAAGCACGCTGGCGACGACGGTATCCTTAAGGTCATGAGTAAGAGGGGTAATTCCACTCTGGCCAGTTACAAGGGTGCTCAGATCTTTTCGTATCGAAGACACCGGTCCCGACAACGTTTGGCCGGATTGTCCATTTTATAAGCGTAAATGTGATGTCGTGCTGCAAGAATAACGCATGGAGGAAGATTCACAGGCTCAAGTAAGTGCCCTCAAGCAAAATCGTCTTTTGACGCTTTTTCTCATAGAAACCTTCCCAGAGAGCACTTATATAGAGATCATCTTCTGCCCATACACAAGTGCCCGAGATGCAACTTGTGCTTCCGAAGTGACAGAGACCTAGAGGGGCATCTGCCAGAGGCTGAGCGCTGTCGGATTTCGATGACGCTAAATATAGAGGGCATAGATCAAGATATGGAAAGGAAGCTTCGGGAAAAGAAAAGGTACTATAACGGCCAAACAGAGACGCAACGGTGGAGAGAAATGTACGTGCTTTTGTTCCCTGAGGTGGATCAAGGCGCAATCCTAAGTCCGAGTAAGTCCACTCCGAAGACGTAGTAAATCTGTTGGAAGAGTATGCTGACATGCCGCAGTTTTTGATCGAAGTCTGCCCGGCTCTCCTGCCGAACGGCGAAGACGCAGGCGCGTAGAAAAACGGTTGAGAGAAGAGCTCCTAGAGCTGGTTAGGCAGCAGAGGTGAGATCTTTCGACCAAGTAGGAAACGGGTTATTGAGAACATTTGAAGACATGATCCACACTTGCATCGTCGGAAACTTCAGGACACCCCCGGACGACGGATCACCGACGGCTAGTCCGTCGTCTATGTCAAGCGAAACCACACCGGCCTGAATGCCGGCCGAGAAGCCTCTTTTCCCACCATTAAATCTACCTATAACTCTTGGAGGACATCGAATCCCTAATAGGGGAAATCGTTAACCCTGACGGCGGTTTCATTTGGGAGGATGATGGCGCGGGGTATCAACCCTAGGATTCACGGAATTCCGGTGAGAAATTTGTGATTAATTCACTTCGTTGTTGGAATCTTTGAGGCTATTGTTTCGTATGAAATAGGCTGGAAAACACACTCGCTACAATGCTCCTGTTCAGTAGGTACACAACATAGGAGAAACAAAATGGAAATCAGTCGCATTTCGTTCGTCATGTATATCAAAGAGAGTGAGGCTCCTAAGCCATACTTACTCGGTTAGCCATTCTGTTCGTCCAGAAAGAGAATCCAAACCGCGTGGCGTACGCACGTCGAGTGTAAGACGGAGTTGAGACATCAAGTCATAGCGGACGTGTGACGTAAGACTTGCTGGGAAGATGGAGAATCCTTGGCGAGAATCTATTCCAAGTGGCTCTTCAGACGATCATGCCGTGATATGCGCTATCTAGGCAGGCACATGTGATAGTTACTCAGCCGGTCCAGAGAGGGCCCTCTGCAGATTCTGAAGCTTAAAAGCGAAATACCTATGGCATTCGACGTAAAAGGCGCAACGTTATGATGCTTCAGTCATTATCTAGTCTTAGTGCTCTGCGCACCTCCAGGAGCAAGCTGTTTACTGAGATTCATCATGGAGGGGTATTCGTGCGGGATAAGGGACCAGGGGGAGAGGACGCCGACGTGACGTTGAGACGGCAGTTGATTTGAATTGCAGGCACAGCTGGACTGAGGGTGGGTAGCATGAGGCGCATGGTGAAGCTGCAAAGCGTCCGACCTGAAGGAAATGGGTGAACACGAAGGCATCGTAAGCTGTCTCGGCTGTCAGGCAGAGAAGTACTCGTATGCCGGTCGTACAGGAACGAAGTGCATCGCACCTACCCGGCACATACGAGGATGTCGTCAATCTAACCTCGTACCTGCCTAGTCATGTGATCAGGTGATGAACAGAAGAAGCCAGAACCCGTTCGCCGGCAAGTACGAAGCAGGTGTACTCGTACCCTACTACCAGCACAGGAAAGAGGTACTTCGCGTAGATAGCGAGAGTGCGTCGGTCGCGCATTCCGTGTTGTGATTCGGTACTTCCTCAGCAGGAGTTCCATAACTTCCAGAGCTTCACAGTGAAATTTGGCATCTGATCACTGATGTCACTTTGATGGGCCGCTCAATAGTGTACCTGCGCTAACCTCTCTTGTGGCGTTGATAACCAGGAGTACCCACATATTTCAGGGGATGTGTGCGCTATGTGCGTGGTGCGCCTCTTGCACTGGTGGCGGATCATCCTCTAGTGTGAGTAGTTGCATAGTGTGGATTGGCTAGCGTGTATACTGTACCCTTGCCCCCGCTGCCCCCTGGTACCTGGGTAAGAGCGTACCTATTTCTCTATCCAATCACCTTTGCTAGTAAGCCGTGTACCTACTTACACGTAACTACGCCATAAATTGTACCGTAAATTGTCATTAATAAAGCTGCATGCTCGGTACGGAATACAAGATTATGGGGAGTACGGATTACACCCGTACGGATCTTCACAGTCAGTACGGGCAGGTGTTGCAAAGGGACGCCTATCAATGTTCAATGCAATGTCAAAGTGCAGTGCGAGGAACTCCTGCAACAGGCATGTCCCTGAAGGTACTCGTAGCTACCTTCACCATAGAGAGGCAGCTTGACGCGTGACTGACCGACCTATTAGTAATCCGTACGGAATGCCGACTACGGAATTCTTCCAACATTGCTCGACATCTCCGCAGTCTGGAACATTTCACTGACTCTGTACGGAATGGAAGGCCTCTAGACCTTGACCTTAGGTCAGGTAGGCAGGCACTGTAAGCCGTCCCTACCTACTTCGTACACTGCCCTGCCTATCTCCTTAAGGGCGGCTTTACAGCCCAGGTCCGTGCACGCCAAACAGTCGAATCAGAATGCTCAAAAAACGCCACTC